>CM062201.1:27250000-27285000 GCA_031216445.1 Lateolabrax maculatus
TCACTGTAGTACAGGAGGTGAATACTTCTGCACTTTGGTTTTTACAGCTGCTGTAAACTGAGTTATTCTATTTTTTGTATTTGGTTTGATGGAGTTTATTGAATCCTGTTGCAGCCGCCATGTTGCCTAGTTGTCTGTTATTCTGAGAAAGGTAATCTTAGTATATTTTAAACTGTAGTTTCTCGTGTACTTGGTCAGTGTAAATATTTTAAACATCTGTATGGAGTTAATACTTGGTATGGACACAGAGCGGGTGTTGTGGGTCACACTCAGCATGGTGGTGATGTATGACTGACGGGATATCTCCGTTCCCCAACCTGAACACAACCTTCATGCATCAACACAAGCTCACATAAGAGCTGTAGCGTTCATCCTGCATCCCTGAAACACTGCAACACTGTGGAAGATGGACTTCAAGCTTCAGTACTTGTGTCTGTGCTGCATCACGGCAGTTCGATTCTTCTTCTGGTGTGTGTGTGTGTGTGTGTGTGTGCGAGAGTTATGATGCTGCTCTGTTGGGCTCAGCTGGCTGCTTTTAATGGAAAATCAGGGCATTAGACACACACACATCTCTCTCTCTCTCAATTGGTCTTGGTATTCCACATACTTCAGCTGTGTGGTCATCACTCTAACACACACACACACACATGCACACACACACACACACACAAACACACACAGTGTTATGAATAATGTGGCCGTTCTTGCAGCTCTGCAGAAAAGATCATTTTAATACCATCGCTTTATTAATTGCAGCCCTGTGTGTGTGTGTGTGTGTGTGTGTGTGTGTGTGAGGTAAAAAGCAGTAAAACACTGGTTGGATGGTGAAGTATTTTTTGCTGATGAAGGAATATTGAACTGAAGCTGCTGTGACTTAATGAAATTTGTTAATTTTGTGTGTGTGAGTGTGCACATGTTTTTGTGTGCATGTGTGTCTTTGAATATGTGCAGTGTGTGTGTGTGTGTGTGTGTGTGTGTGTGTGTGTGTGTGTGTGTGATGCAGACTCAGTCCTGTAGCCCGGTACAGTAGATTTTTACAGTAGATATTTTTCGCTGAAGTAAGGTTGTACAGCTGCCACCTCTTAATTAACGTATCAGGGTGTGTGTGTGTGTGTGTGTGTCTCTGTGTGTGTGTGAGAGCGAGAGTTGTAAGTTAATGAAATGAGCAAATGTGCAGACCAAAGTCATTAAGACACATTGATTTTCAATCTTTCAGAACATTCTTCTCTTACACTGATCATATGTGTGTGCTTTTGCATGTGTGTGTGTGTGTGTGTGTGTATGTGCGTGTGCGTGTGCATGTGCGTGTGTGTGTGCATGTGCATGTGCATGTGCATGTGTGTGTGTATGTGCGTGTGCGTGTGTGTGTGCATGTGCATGTGCGTGTGCGTGTGTGTGTGTGCATGTGCATGTGCATGTGCATGTGTGTGTGTGTGTGTGTGCGTGTTCGTAGGGCGTCAGATTATCTGGTGCCGTTCGAGTCGAGCTGACATATTCAGGACACAGCCTCTCTCTGTCTTTTCAACAGTGCTGGAGATGAGTTGTATTGTTCATTTCACACACACACACACACACACACACACACACACACACACACACACACCCCACTGTTTGTCTAAGATGAGACACACAGAGGCCGGCAGGTAGATCAGGTTCCCATCAGCTCTAAATCCATTATGTTGTTTCTCTGGCTGCTTTTTGTTGGTTACCATAGAGACCTGCAGCCGCCATGACAACACCGCTCTACTCTGTGTGTGTGTGTGTGTGTGTGTGTGTGTGTGTGTGTGTGTTTCCATCTTTTCTTCCTTTAAGCTGTGCTGAGTTTATCCTTTATGGTCGGGCTTTGTTTCCTTTGTCGTGCCACTTGCACAACTGTTAGCTGTACAGATATATGCTGCGGCTTAATACTGTTACTGTGTAGAACATAGAACATGGGACAGAACGTGGGATAGAACCGTACTGCTGTTTTCTGTACCGTTAGAATAAGAAACATCAGCTGTAGTAATATTAACAGTTTTGCTGCAGTTTGTACAGGGATGCAAATGTTGAGTATTAGCTGCAGTAGCTGTAATAACTGTAGAAATATCAGGTGTGGCAGTTATAATTCTTGATTATAATTAACACAGAATTGAATGTTCTGTTTCCAATTAAAAAGAGTCACTATTTAAATTACGCTCTGTCTTTGTAGTATTGGTATGACGGGGATGAGGCTGGTGACCTCCCAGTGGATTTCTCTATCGTCTGGGATGGAGATTTCTTCATCGACAAGCCTGCGTCTATGAAAGGTAAAACCTGTCTGTCATCAATAAAACCTGTCTGTCATCAATAAAACCTGTTTGTCATCAGTCAACAAAAACCTCACATCTTTGAAAATGTTCAAACCTCCACCGTCTGTAAGAAAGAAGAAGATTTGTCTTGATTTCATGATAATTTCAATCAAAACATGTCTTAACTCTTGATGCACATTTTACAATTGAAGAAACAAATAATTTGCCCAAGCACAATTTTCTGTTATTATTATAAATGTGTATATATTTATATAATATGTCAGTTATTCTCGATGGTCTTTATAGTATTTAGTTCCTTTTATTCTTGTTTTAAGTGCAGATGCTCATAAAGTACGTAAGATTTTTGTTATTTTTACGGTTACTTGCCTTCTTTTGCTGCTGTGACGCTTCCGTTTGGCTGCGTGGAATCAGTAACTTCTGATCTTTGTTGTGTTTGTCAGCGCTGCTCTATAAGTGCGAGGCTCAGCGCTCCAGCTGCGGTCAGTGCCTGAAAGCTCCTGCGGCCTTTGAATGTGGATGGTGCACCGAGACCAGGAAGTGTCTCCTGCGGCAACACTGTCCTTCACCTGAACAGAACTGGATGCACCACGGTCGACACAACCTGCGCTGCAGCCACCCACGCATCACCAAGGTAGGGAATCAAACCCGTGGCCTTTACCGTCCCTCTGTGATGATCATCATCCTTACAGAGGACACATCCAAGTTGAGGCTCTGCTGTAGAGCTGAAACCATTAGTTGATTAGCTGTTGGTCAGACAGAAATATACATTTTTTTACTATTTTTTTACATTTTATAAACCAAACGACAAATCGATTGATCGAGTTAGTAATCTGTAATGAAAAACATCATGACCTGCTGCCTAAATCTATTATTTTAGTATATGATGCTCAGGTCAGTTCATTCTACTTAATGACGAATTGTAATCTATACTTTATTCTATTGATCTATTGATAACTGATAAGTGATCAACCTCTTCAAATAACAGACAGGGTCGTGTGGAGTTTTCCAAGTTTTAATTCACGCTTTTAACACATACTGTTTACATTCACAGTTTATTTCCTTCTACTTTGCTATTTATTTTTTTTTATTCTTTATCTCTGTAAAGTCAATGAAACTCAGCACTTCCTGCACAGATGTTTCACATTAAAAGCCCACCAGGACATGGAGGGATTAGGACCTTTGAGATGCTGGAAGTTTAAAGATTAAAAGATTCTTTTAATCTGAAGTATTTGTGCAGATGTACATTATATATGGAAAATGGGTCATTAGACAACTAGTAACTGAAGCTGTCAGGTGAATGTAGTGAAGGAAGAAATGCAGTAAGTCCCTCAGATGTTTACTCGAGTGAACTCCACCAGTGTCGGTCACTGTTAGATAACTCTCAGTACGTCCGGTATCTTTCGAATCAAACATTAATAAGATAATTGATTGATCTCCCCCCCCACAGATTGACCCTCTGACGGGGCCTCGGGAGGGGGGGACGCGGGTGACTATTGAAGGGGAGAATCTGGGTCTGCAGGTGAAGGAGATCGCTCACGTTCAGGTGGCCGGAGTTCGCTGTAACCCCGTCCCCTCACAGTACATCAGCGCTGAGAGGTGAGTCAGTGTCAGAACACGCCACCAGAACACATCACCAGAACACATCACCTGAACACATCACCAGAACACGCCACCAGAACACGCCACCAGAACACGTCACCAGAACACATCACCAGAACACATCACCAGAACACGTCACCAGAACACGCCACCAGAACACATCACCAGAACACATCACCAGAACACATCACCAGAACACGTCACCAGAACACGCGTGCTGACTCTGTGTGTCCGCAGGATCGTGTGCGACATGGCCGAGGCTCTCCTACCTCACTCTCCAGGCGGTCCCGTGGAGCTCTGCATCGGCGTCTGCAGCGCCGAGTATCGAACCCTGTCCACCCAGACGTACTCCTTCGTGGTGAGTGTGTGTTTGAGTCATCGTCATCCTTCAGTCCGAGAAACAGAAAAACAAAGAGCAGGTAAAAGAGACAAAAGGACTTTCAGTCACCAAGGATAAAGACATAAAAGGTTACTGAGTCCATGAAAGTCCATGACTTTATATTTGTTTTAGCTTTAACAGTTAAAGAAAAGTACAAATACAACAAGGAAGTAAATTAAAGTCCTGAGAATTGATTGATTTTATTCAGTGTTTGGAAGACAAATACCATACATGAATATAAGTAATAATAAAAGTATTAATGTTATGTTGAAAGATAAGAAATATAACAACAATAGTACAATAATATATGGATCATTTAAACTGTAACAATAATAATGGATCAGAGAACAATAATGTAAATCATTCAAGGTGAACAGTGTCGGCGTGGTGCTTTATAGAAATATAACAGTATTATTAAATCTTGTTTATAACTGAATTCACCGTCTGACTGCAACAGAAACAGTTTAAATAAAAGCAGCTGCACACCAGATCCAAACTGGACTCAAAGTCAAAATTACAAATAGCATTTTGTTCATATTCTGTTCACTCAGAGTTAGAGAAAACATCTTGCACGTCTTCATGCTCTGTCTCTGGAGTTTTCCAACTCATCCTGGAAACATGTTGAGCGGTTTCCAACGGTTCCTCGATGGTGAGCGAGGAGTACCTCATCAACGGAGAACCAAGCTTCGTCGATAACTTCTGTCCTTGAAATAATCAACTCGTTTGTGTTGAGACTTTGTAGAGACATTGATTATGAAGATTAGTTTCACGTAGTTTTGATTTTCTAGTTTCAGAGTTAATCGCTGCATAATGTCACAGCAAAGCTGTGTCTGTGGTCGGTCGATTTTACTGTCAATCAAACGGCTGTCACAGTAGGCGGGGCTTGACCACTCAAACAGGTTCAGTTCCTGAGAGGACGACTCACTGCAACACATTCTCGTCTTTTAAAGAGATTGTTATTGTTGTTTTGTTTTACCTGTCAATCAATTTAAATGTCTGGTTTTGATGTAACTTTATTGTTTACTTTGTTTTATTTGTATATGGACCCCAGAAATAACAAGATCCCAATAATCAATTATCAATATTCGCCTGTCCTGTCCCTCCTCTTCCCCCTCTTCCTCCTCCTCCAGAGCCCCAGTTTCAGCCGTGTCCGTCCAGAGAAGGGGCCTGTTTCTGGGGGCACCAGGCTGACGGTGACGGGTCGACACCTGGACGCCGGCAGCACCGTCACCGTCTACATCGACAAGGAGGAGTGTCTGTTCGTCAAGTCAGTTCTGATCCGTCGACTCCGATGAATCATTCCATATTCAGTGACCAGCCAATCACTCACCTCCTCCCCCTCCTCCTCTCTCCCAGACGCACCAATCGGGAAATAATCTGCATAACTCCCGCCTCTTTGTCGGGGGCTGGCCCCGCCTCCATCCGCTTGATGATTGACAGGGCCGAGGTGACGAGCTCGGAGACCAAATACATCTACACCGAGGACCCGACCATCACCAACATCGAGCCAAACTGGACCATCCTCAAGTAAACACTCAGCTCCACATACATACATACACCACATCCGAATACTCCGACAATCAATCAGAGTGTTGATCTGTAACCTGTGTGTGTGTGTGTGTGTGTGCAGTGGCAGTACAGTGATAACTGTAACAGGAACCAACCTGTTGACCATCCAGGAGCCCAAAGTCAGAGCCAAGTACGGAGGAGTGGAAACCAATAATGTGAGAACAACCTGAAACTTTCAACCCTCAACCCTAAACAGCAGCGCTTCTCAACAAAGGGTCCGGACCCTTCAGGGGACATGAGATCAGTGGGGGAAGACAGAGTCAGATCCTTTACTGCAGTAAAAGTATTAATACCAGACTGTGAAAATACTCCACTACAAGTAAAAGTCCTTCATCCAAAACCTTACTGAAAGCAAAGTTATCAGCAAAATGTACTTAAAGTATCAGAAGTAAAAGTGCTCATTGTGCAGTAAAATTTTCCCGTCAGTAAATTAAGCTGTCGGATAAATGTAGTGGAGTCAAGCACAATATTTCCTCTGAGGTGTAGTAGAGGAAAAGTATTCAAATACTCACGTTAAGTAAAAGTAGCTCGAATTTGCATTTGAGTAAAGGTACTTAGTTACATTCCACCTCTGCACAATGTAAATCTGAGAGTCTCAATATGATAAACAGGAGAGAATTAAACACAGATTCTGGAGCGTTGAACCTTTCAGACCCGTAAAATAACTTCAGTGAAACATCTTAACGAGGTCAAATCTCCGTGGTCAACCTCATGAACATGTTCAACCTGCTACAAAGGCTCCGCCGCTGGTGATGACCTGTTCAAAGAGAGATTTTTCCTGTTCAGACTGTGATGTTTCAAAAGTTTTATTTCTATATTTAATTTATTATCAGTAACAGTAAACCTACCTGATTCTCTCTGCCGTGTCTCCAGTTCTGCACCGTCGTCAACGACAGCACAATGACCTGTTTGGCTCCTGGTTTGGTTTACAGTAAACCAAACCCACCAGAGGGGGCGCTGCGCCCCGACGAGTTCGGCTTCATTTTTGACCAGGTAACACACACACACACACACACACACACACACACACACACACACACACACTCACAGCAGGAGTAGTACTGCAGTAAAAGTGACATTAGTAGTTCAGAAGTAGATTTAGTACTCATGGCGATTCAAAGAGCTTGTAGAATTAGGATTATTAGAAACAACTGTTACTGATAAATACAATAAACTTGAAACATTTAAAATGAGAGTGATCACACTTTATTGATCGCGGGACGTCTCTGACTTGTGATGTGACGTCTTCTGGACACGTTGAGAGATGGGAGCTTTTTTTAGGTAGAAAAGACCGTCCAGTGGCTGCTGTGGTGGTTTACTGGGACTGCTAAAGTACTCCCAGTATTTGCAGCAGTAACAGTCACAGTAACAGTTGCAGTATTCAGTGGCTCAGTCGGTCCCTTTAGAAACGTGTTGATATTGATGTGATGTCGATGTTCTGATCCGGTCCAGGTCTCCTCTCTGCTGGTCTTGAACTCCACCCCCTTCACACACTACCCCAACCCGACCTTTGACCCCCTGGGGAATTCTGGGATCCTGGAGGTCAAACCAGGGTCACCCATCATCCTCAAGGTGAGAAAAACCACAGAAGAAAAAGAAGCGGGAAACAACATTTATACACATTTACTCAAATACTTAACTTAACTACACTTTAGAGGTACTTTACTTCCATTTTCTGCTACTTGTAATACATCGACTGCACCACATTTCAAAGGCTTTTTACTCCTTTTACTAGTCACTTTGCAGATTCAGATTATTAGAACAAAATATAATCAATAAATTATGTTAATGATCAATAATTCTACTCCTTTAGCAACATATATACTATTCTGCATAGTGAGTGCTTTTACTTTAGTGATGTTAATACTTTTGTACTTTACTTGGAAGTATTTATAGTATATATTATATAGTATTTCTACGTTGACGTGTTACTACTTTTACTACAGTACGAGGTCTGAGTCCTTCGTCCTCCTCTGGTTTCAGGGTAAAAACCTGATCCCTCCGGCTCCTGGCAACAACCGCCTCAACTACACCGTCCTGATTGGAGAGTCTCCCTGCCTGCTGACCGTGTCCGAGAACCAGCTGCTCTGTGATTCGCCAGATCTCACCGGAGAACAGCGAGTCCTGGTGAGCCCCGCCCTCTTCTTCTCACCTGTCACCGGCCGTATTTCTGTCCAAATGTGGCGCAAATTTTAACCGAATTTTGAGGTGATTGGCAAAAGAAAATGACTGAACGCTTTTTTCCATCCAGCACCGTTACGTGATTATTAGAAGTTGGTTGATTAACAGCAGGTGGCGCCAATTCACCTGTCAGAAAATCATTAACCCACCACAGAAGAAGAGGATGCAACAAGATGACGTAATTAAAAGAGTACCAGTCGAACCTCACGAAGATGTTTCTGTTGGTTTCATGTGAGACGTTACATCACTTATTCGACTAATGTGTTTCCATCTCTCTGTGCACTAAATCCTCCTCATGCGAGCGTAAATAATTTTTTTATATTGAAGTTTTTTTTTCACATTTTTTCATCGACCTTTTTTAACGCAATGCTTTAAAATATAAACACACACAATGGAAACATGGCGACTGATACCTGAATGTGATCGGTTCAGAGTCAACAAAACATGATGAAGAAAGGAAGAGGGGAGGAAAGAAGGAATGACTGGAAAAGTCAGAAGGAGAAGAGAGTGGAGGAGGAAAGGGAAGGAGACGGTGGTCGGGGTAGAAAAGGAGATGAGGAAAGCAGACTAGAGTAGGAAGAAAAGAAAAGGAGGGAGAGGAGGAGGGAGACAAGGGGAGGAGGTGAGGAAGATAATGTAAAAGAGGAAAAGAGAGGAGGAATGAAGGAGAGGAGGAGAGGAGTAGAAGAAAAGAGGAAGAGAAGGAGGAAGAGGAGAAGGGGGGGGGGTCTTTATAAAGGTGAAAGTCATTAAATGCAGCCGCAGGGAGTCATGGGTAATTGGTCTGATGTCACAGATCAGAGGGACACACACACACACGTTAACACACACACACACTCTCAAAGTGAAGACTTTTCCATCAGACAAACTATTGATACATTATTAAAACTATTGATTATTAATCAATAGAGAGTGTCATGTTAGAGCTTCCTCCCTCTCTCATCAGTTCATCATCATCAACTCATCTTCATCATTTATTCATACGAGCTTTCATCTGTTTTATGATCGATATTTATGAAAGGAAACTAATGAAAGATTCACACAGAGACAACAGAGACGATTAATACTCACAATCAGTGTGTGTGGGGGGGCTTAATGTAAACAAACATGTTGATACTGAGACATGGTCTGGACTGGTCTGGACTGGTCTGGTCTGGACCGGACTGGACTGTTCTGGACTGGTCTGGAGTTTCTCCCTGAGGTTTTTGTCAGACCTGCATTGTAGGTTTGTTTGGGGTGATCGGAACACATTGATCGTTCTCTCCTGTGGACCAAAACAACTGAGACCCTTTGAGGAACAAGTCTCGGTCCGGCCCCAAATGTATTTTGGAGCGTTTTGTTAGTGGCGGGAACTTGATCCGACGTGGACCTGCTCAGCTCCTGCTGCCAGGAGGTCCGACCTGGACTCCAGGCCGCAGACGTACTGACCAATGAGAGGAGAAGACGTTTTGCATTTTGGTTTGGATTTTTTTTTATCAAGACCTTTTAATGTCAGTTTGCAAACACAACAAAATGGCAACTGTTTCGACTTAAAACTTCACACCCATTTACAAGAATAAATGAGACACGAAGTAAAACACAAAGATAAAACACACCCAGCGAGGAGGCAGCAGCAGGAGGAGGAAGAGGAGGAGGAGGAGGAGGAGGAGGACAGGAGAGGAGCAGTGCGATGGGTCTCGTGTGTTGGGTTGATGTAAGAACACATAATCAGTAACTCGGAGTAATGTGAGTAATAGTGACGGGCTCACCAGGCCGAGGAGGCGTCTGGAAGCTGTTTTTCAGTGTGTTTGTGTAGATCTGAGGTGCCTGCTGATGGGAGGAGCTCACACAGATGGTGTCCGGGCTGTGCAGCGTCTTCTCTGATGTTCTTACCCTCATCACACAGCAAGTGCTGTGAAGATGTTAGAGACGCCAGCTCAGAGCCCACAGTGTTTTTCTGTAACTGGCTCATCCACCGACCTGGACCAGAACAAACCAGCTGACCCCGAGAGTCACCGAGGGGGCGACTCTGTGATTCAGAGGATCTCCTGGTCTGAAGCTGAGAGGTATTGTAGATGTCAGAGATGACAGGTGTCTCCTACATGGAATCACAACGAGGAGGCTGAGGTCTACCGATGTTTTCGCTCATATTGTCCGCCTCCATGTGTTACTTCCTGACATGGTACATTACAACATCATGAGAAACAGTCAGTCACACAGTCCTGAAGTGGCAGGACTGTCTGCAGACTGTTTCCACGGTCTGACAGAGGCGGCAAACACCAGCTAACCTCCTCCTCTGTAATGCAGTATGAATGCTGAGTGTGTGAGAGCTGCCGGCGACTCAGCAGGTGTTTCAATAACTTGAACGAAGCGTGAAATACAAACGTACACCCCGAGTACATCCACGATGCTGCTGGTCAGAGACGGACAGAGTCAGTCCCTGATGGTGGACGGACACCTGTGTGATGTTAACGTGACTCTGCTGCCTCTCTCTTTTTGTAGATCCTAGTCGGTGGTCTGGAGTACTCCCCGGGGACGCTGCATATCTACTCCGACAGCGCCCTGACGTTGCCCGCCATCATCGGCATCGGAGCGGGCGGAGGCGTGCTGCTCATCGCGATCATCGCCGTGCTGATCGCCTACAAGAGGAAGACTCGCGACGCAGACCGGACGCTCAAACGCCTCCAGCTGCAGATGGACAACCTGGAGAGCCGGGTGGCGCTTGAGTGCAAGGAGGGTACGTTCTGTAGTTTCTACTGTTTAATGGCAAACAGCAGCCAGAGTCTCCTCGTCACTGAGGGGTTTCCAGGAAACAGGACTGTGAGGAGTGGGCTTCAGAGGTTAGGTGTATGTCTGAACAGTGGACAGAGCCAGGCTACCCGAGTCCCCCTGCCTCCAGGGCTTCGTGATAAGCGAAGCTAACCACAGTGTGACTCCAGAACCCTGTGGTGTTCAGACTGTACGCTGTCCTGACGTTAACTTCTTCCTCCCTGCAGCTTTCGCAGAGCTGCAGACAGACATCCAGGAGCTGACCAACGACATGGATGGAGTGAAGATTCCCTTCCTGGAGTATCGAACCTACACCATGAGAGTGATGTTCCCTGGAATAGAAGAGCACCCCGTCCTCAAAGAGCTCGACGTACGTACACAAATATCTCCTCATTACACCCGTCCACACAACAAACAACAGAAATATTACAGAAATAGTCAGAGCTGCTTTTAAAAGTATGTAACTTTCCAAGCCGGAACACCCCTCCGCAGCGTTGGGCGTCCGTGCAGCTTTAATTAAGCGAACCCAGCAGGAAGCTCTGAGCCACTGAGCCTCAGTTCTCTGCATCCACAGACATGAATTAGATTCCCTCCGATCCTAATAACAAGGTGTGGAAGTTGATCAGTCTCTGGGTGGAAGGATTTCCATGAATTTGATGAGAAATGGCAGAAAAGTTTCTTTGTTCTCAGTGGACCGATGTGAGCTCTTAATCCAGTCTGGAGCTTTTTATTACTATTTCAGAAGGATTTTGTGTTTAATTCTGCATTTATTAATCCTTTTCAGTCCTGGTTCAGATTTATTAAGGTGAATTAATAATTAGTATAAACACTGAGATGGTATAAATTTGACTACTGCCTGAGAATTAGAAACACCGTTAATGTCAATGGGACATCGAAGATATATAAAAATGTGATAATATTTATATATTATTATATTTCTGTCTTACTTCTATATAGGGGGATTTTTTTTAAGCCTTTATAAGTTCACATGTAGTCAGGTGTCTCCATTACAGAGACTGAACCTGCAGACAGCAGCTCCTGTCTGCAGTTTCCATATGGACGGACAGACAACCATCACTGATCACTGTGAGACTGAAGGAAACTTAGAAACAGGAAGATTCTTTGTTCTCTGGTTTTTTAGCTGATTTCTGGAGCCTTATTCTGGAGGGACTTCAGAGATAATGATGAATGTTCTGGAAGAGGAAGTCACACTGAATCTAAAAACATGTGTTTCTTGTCTGAGTTCAGACTGAGTTATGACTCAGATTGCTCCAACTGCTGACGTGTTGGTGAGCAGCCAAACTATAATAACTAACTTCCTGTTTTAAATGATAAATAGACGGGTTCAGGTAAAGTGTCAAATAACATTTCCTCTGAAAAGCTTCTACATGGATTGTGAACAGGAACCCTTGTTGTGGGGAAATGCTGCACCGGTTAGATCAGGTCCGGTCCCGTGAGGACATCAGACACTAACTGTACGGTCCGTCTGTGTGTTTCAGTCTCCGGCTAACGTAGAAAAAGCTCTGCGTCTGTTCAGTCAGTTACTCAACAACAAGATGTTCCTGCTGACCTTCATCCACACCCTGGAGGCCCAGAGGTCGTTCTCCATGAGGGACCGAGGGAACGTGGCCTCGCTGCTCATGGCTGCTCTGCAGGTACCTGCCGACAGGGCTGATGAACACGTGTAGCACTGTTAATAAAGGGTTGTTATCGGAGGGTCTAATAACTGGATAGTAGATGTTTTGTGGGAGGTAATAGGAGTTAGTGACTGGTTACCAGCAGGTCTTTACTCAATAACTGCCTCCTCAGGGTCGTATGGAATATGCTACAGTGGTGTTAAAACAGCTGCTGGCCGACCTGATCGAGAAGAACCTGGAGAACAGAAACCATCCCAAACTACTGCTGAGGAGGTCAGTGCAGCACATCTAACCTTTGACCTTTGACCTCTACCTACAGCGGAGGAGGGAGATAAAGTCCATGTGACTGACGGCTGTGTTGTATCAATGAATCTGAGATGTTTTGACTCATTTATTTATCACCCTTTGAGAATAAAATCTCCTGAATTGTGGATCAACCAGAACATTAGACCTGACTTTTGACCTTTGACCCGTGTGTGTGTGTGTGTGTGTGTGTGTGTGTGTGTGTGTGTGTGTGTGTGTGTTCAGGACGGAGTCTGTGGCTGAGAAGATGTTGACGAACTGGTTCACCTTCCTACTGCATCGATTCCTCAAGGTGTTTTATTCTTTTATTCCTCCTTCCTTGTCTTCTGTTCTCTTTTTCTTCCCTCCTTCTTTCCTTCATCGTCTTCCTAATTGACCTTGTTAGGCTCCTCCTCTTCAGTCTGACTGTGACCAATCAGATCAGGGCAGGCGTTGATTTATTCACAGGAAATGAAGGCGATTGGTTAAATCCTGCTGATGATGAGTTTTCTGGATTAAACTGTTGTAATAAAGAGATTCCTCTCTGCCTGTCTGTCCTCTACCTGTCTGTCTGTCTGCCTGCCTGCCTGTCTACCTGTCTACCTGTCTGTCTGTCTGTCTGTCTGTCTGTCTGTCAGGAGTGTGCAGGTGAGCCTCTCTTCATGCTGTACTGCGCCATAAAGCAGCAGATGGAGAAGGGGCCGATCGACGCCATCACCGGAGAGGCTCGTTACTCTCTGAGTGAAGACAAACTCATCAGACAGCAGATCGACTACAAACAGCTGGTAACACACACACACACACACACACACACACACACACACACACACACACACACACACACAGAGTGTATGAAGTCCGGACCGTTCACTCTATCCCGTCTCTCTCTCAGACTCTGATGTGCATCCCTCCGGAGGGCGAGGCGGGGACGGAGGTGCCGGTGAAGGTGCTGAACTGTGACACGGTGACTCAGGTCAAAGACAAACTGCTGGACGCCGTTTATAAAGGGATCCCGTTCTCTCAGAGACCTCAGGCCGACGACATGGACCTCGGTAACTGTTCACACCACAGTCACATGATGTAATGTTAGAGGGTCAGTCTGGTGTTGTTCTTCAGGTTCAGACTCAAACCAACAACATGTTGGTCCGTCTCTCAGTACCGTCTGACTAACTGTCTGTGGCTCCGAGCTCATTGATTCCCACTGAAGACGTAGATCTTTATAAAGTCCTCACAGATTTATAGTTTCATGTTTAAAACAGCTGCTTGCTGTAGTTTTATCAGACAAATGAGGAAATGGAGCATTTGTTGGGGACTATTTTCAGCTGAATCCACATGTGGTGCTGTAGAATGTTTGGGGCAGCAGGACAGTGAGAGGGATTGTATGGAATCAGGTTTGTATCAAAGAAAAGTTAGAATTTGAGAGAATTCACTGAAGCAAAAATATGGAATCTCAAAACGTAGAACTAATCGTGTAAACTTTTGGTCCGTGTCCGCTTGAAATGGAAAACCGAAACACTGCTGGTTTGAGTCTGATCATGAACATGACTATAGAATATTCATGCAATATTGATTTTAACTACACAACGTGTGATGATGCAGGATGTGAACACACAATCGTCAGCTGCTGCAGAGCTGAAAGCACTGAAATGAATATCTTCACTCCAGCTGCCAGTTTTAAACCCAAACACACACAGACGTCCGCTCCACTGAAGCATCCCGTCGTCCATCTGCACCGAGGCTTCTGCTGTTAGTGTGAGCTCATCAGCTCCTGAAGACAAACACACTGACTGTCTGTGTCTCTGTCTGTGTCTCTGTCTGTGTCTCTGTCTGTGTCTGTGTCTCTGTCTGTGTCTGTGTCTGTGTCTCTGTCTGTGTCTCTGTCTGTGTCTCTGTCTGTGTCTGTGTCTCTGTCTGTGTCTGTGTCTGTGTCTCTGTCTGTGTCTGTGTCTGTGTCTGTGTCTGTGTCTGTGTCTCTGTCTGTGTCTCTGTCTGTGTCTGTGTCTGTGTCTGTGTCTCTGTCTCTGTCTGTGTCTCTGTCTGTGTCTCTGTCTGTCTCTTTTGTCAGAGTGGCGTCAGGGCCGATTGACCAGGATCATCCTGCAGGATGAAGACGTGACCACCAAGATAGAGAGCGACTGGAAGAGACTGAACACACTGGCACACTACCAGGTACACACACACACACACACACTCGCTCGCACAAACACACACACACACACACACACACACACACCTTCATCGTGGAGGGTCTGTTTCCAGTCTTGTTAGTTCGTCTGCAGAATATTTGACGGTTTCATTTAAATTTTCAAAGTGTAAATTTGGTTTTAAACATTTGAATGTCTGAAATAATTTCTCCATATTTATCTTTGTCATGAAAGTTTGGGAACTTGCAGATATTCAGTGCACCTCTTTCACAAGTGCTCCTTCAGCTTTGTATGCTGGGACATCTGATGGAGTTTTAAAGCCCAAACAGTCCATCTATTATTACAATACTATATCGATAAATACTGTTTGTACTTGATGCAAACAGCATCTCATCACACTTGCGTGTTCTCTACACAGTTCTTCTCTCTGCACTTCAAATAAAATATCTCACTTCAATAGAAATTGTAAAATAAATTGTCTGAGAAGAAATTGAAGACGTTGAAGACATTTCTGTAAAACTCAGAATATGTTGGAACACTTATATTCACTTCAGTAAAGAACAGATTAGTTTGTGCTGTGGACGGTGCCATGTTATATTTCAAGCTCGTAGAAAGTAAAGTGAAATATATAAATAAAATATCTAAATTATCAGAGTATTTTTAGACAAAAGTTGTGCTGGATGAGTTTAGACACATGAGCTCATGTGTTTAAAGTCCAGTCTGTCTTTGAACGCAGCTCCAGATGCAGATTAAAGCCTTGAAACTTGAACATTTTGTCTAAGTCTTTGTTAAATGACGACACTGGGAGATCGTGCCGCCTCGGCCTCAGATCGAGCTCTCTGAGTGAGTCCTGCTTCTTTATCAGTTCCCGCAGTGACACGTGTGGAGTGCATCCAGATTGTGGACGGGAGAAGAATCGACTGAGTTAGCTGACTGAACGGATAATTAGTCAGCTGATTGATGGAGCGATTGGCTGATTGACTGATGTGTTGCTCTGTGTTGCCAGGTAACAGACGGCTCTCTGGTGGCGCTGGTCCAGAAGCAGGTTTCTGCCTACAACATCGCCAACTCCTTCACCTTCACCAGATCGCTGAGCAGATACGGTACAGCACGCACACACACACACACACACACACGCTGACACACAAAAACACACACACACGCTGACACACTCACACTCACAAATACACACACACACAGACACACAAAAACACACACACACGCTGACACACACACACACACAAATACACACACACACACTGACACACAAAAACACACACACACGCTGACACACACAAACACGCTGACACACAAAAACACACACACACGCTGACACACTCACACTCACAAATACACACACACACTGACACACAAAAACACACACACGCTGACACACACACACACAAATACACACACACACTGACACACAAAAACACACACACACGCTGACACACACACACACACAAACACGCTGACACACAAACACAAACACACACACACACAAACACACTCACACTCACTGACTCTCATTGATCACCAGTCAGAGACTTATCTCTCTTTGTGTCTTCAGAGTCGTTACTTCGAACGTCCAGCAGTCCTGACAGTCTGAGATCCAGAGCTCCAATGATCACCCCGGACCAGGAGACAGGTACTGCAGCACAGCAGGGGTACTACTACTACTAGTAGTACAGTAGTAGTACTGAGCAGTACTGTATAGAGTGTTTACTGTACTGTATACAGTTTATGTGTTGTGTGTTTTCAGGAACTAAACTGTGGCACCTGGTGAAGAATCATGAGCACAGCGATCAGAGAGAAGGAGACCGAGGCAGCAAGATGGTTTCTGAGATCTACCTGACCAGACTGCTGGCTACCAAGGTAACACACACACAAGAATGAGACAATGATCTTTGGTGCATGTCATTCCCCTTCTCTCCCCTCATTTCCTGCATATAAAGTCAAAGCAAAGAGATGAGCAGACGAAGACTTTATAAACCGATGGAATATTTAATCCCATGCTTTGTGCTCCCACCACTAGGGGACGCTGCAGAAGTTTGTGGACGACCTGTTTGAGACGGTGTTTAGCACCGCCCACCGGGGCTCCGCGCTCCCATTGGCTATCAAATACATGTTTGACTTCCTGGACGAGCAGGCCGACAAACGACAGATCAGTGACCCGGATGTCCGACACACCTGGAAGAGCAACTGGTGAGAGAGAATCAAAAGATAGGAAAGACTTTTCTCACGAGACGGAGACGAAAACAACAGTTTTAACAAATGTTTCCTGTCCGTGTGACTGCAGCCTTCCTCTCAGGTTCTGGGTGAACGTCATTAAGAATCCTCAGTTTGTGTTCGACATCCATAAGAGCAGCATCACCGACGCCTGCCTGTCGGTCGTCGCTCAGACCTTCATGGACTCCTGCTCGACGTCCGAACACCGGCTCGGCAAAGACTCTCCATCCAACAAGCTGCTCTACGCTAAAGACATCCCCAACTACAAGAGCTGGGTGGAGAGGTAAATAACCTGATAACTAGTTAACACACCCAGTTAACACACCAGTAGCTTACCTTCAAGTTACTCTTTAACCACAGGACACACTTTAAACCACCCCAACAAACTGCTGGTTAAAATAAAATAAAACTGAATCACTAATGGTACACTGTAATGTAATATGACATAAATCATATTAATTAGCGTTCACCACTAATAAGGCAATTGCCTGTGCGGAAAAATGTTAAAAAATGACACAATTAGTACTGGAGACTTTGGCAATTATCTGAGTAAATGAACCTTAAAGTAACACATTAACTTGTTGATACAATTAGTGAAGTTTTAAGTTATACACATTAAGTGTGTGTGTGTGTGTGTGTGTGTGTGTGTGTGTGTGTGCGTGTGTGTGCAGGTACTACAGGGATATTGCCAAGATGCCCAGCATCAGTGATCAGGACATGGATGCCTACCTGGTGGAGCAGTCCCGTCTCCATGGCAACGAGTTCAACACACTGAGCGCGCTCAGTGAACTCTACTTCTACATCAACAAGTACAAGGAAGAGGTGAGGGGGGGGGGGCAGGGTTTCATCTGTTGATGACATCATAGTTGTTTGCTTGTGCAGCAGTCATCACTGTCAGGTTGGACATTAGTACATGTTAGATAGTTGCTGTGTCGTAGGTATTCAGTCCTGCTATTGGCACCTTACCAGACAGAGTAACCAGGTAACCAATGACTGAAAGATTACAGCGGCAGGCCTGCAGGAATATACAACACAGTTTTTTTTTAAATCTGTATAATGGCAGTGATTGCATCAAGGTGCTGACTGTCACGTTTCACACAAAACCAAAACAGTCAACCTCATGGTGCCACTTTTTATCTCCACTACTGATAGTTTTACATTGTATAACGGCTGCTGGCGGCCCTTTCTTATTAAATCAACAGGATTCTTTTTGTTCAAAACTGTTGTGGCACAGACAGCAGGAGCTTCTGAATATGGAGAGTTCACACTGTTCCTCAGTCATGTTGGAGACATGATTCAAATGAAGTTTTTTCTCATGTGTTTCCTCTGCCTCTGCAGATCCTGACGGCGTTGGACCGCGATGGATACTGTCGCAAACACAAACTGAGGCACAAACTGGAACAAGCCATCAACCTTATGTCTGGGAGCAGCTGAGAGGAGGGGAAGGACGAATGGACTGATGGACTGATGGATGGATGGATGGATGGATGGATGGGGGGGAGGGGAAGAAGAATGGGGGAGGGGGATTTTGATTTTCTGAACTGTTTGAACAGTCAGCTGAACTGCTCAGTGTTGGACCGAACTGACAGCCACAGCTCCGGCCCTTTAGCAATCAATCTGTCAGCAATTTATTTGTCAATTGATTGATTGATTTGAAGACTGATTAACTGGCTGTCTGGGACCCCAACTACCTCCATTTAGTGGGTTTTTTGGGGCGGAAAATCAGTTTCCAAACCGATTTGGATACATTTACAATGTGATTTCAACATGGAATGGAGTCATTTTGGGGCAAAAAACAAATGTTTTAGATGCATCTGTCGGTTTGGATTTGGATTTAAGTTCACTGCAGGTGTAAGCAGGGATCAATGCGATAGACGCATGGCTGTTGAAAGACCTCGAAACTAGGCTAAAGACTGAGTCAGGTGTCACCAAACAATGGATGTGACATGAGGACTAATCGACCTGACTCCAGGATTCACAGCCTGGTTGGGAACAATCTGGATGTTGAGTTGAAGAGCAAAAGGTCAAGTCAAGTTTCCGTCAAAGCTACAGACTTCACCATGAAAGGCTTGTTCTGGTCTGAAGGATCAAGAAACGAAGCTTATGGTCAGAAGGTCACAGTGACATCACAACAGGCTTGACTTTACTTTAAGAGCCTGATTATAGTCTAGATGAACCCGGTCTAAATATCAAAAGGTCAAGTCGAGTCTTACCACAGAAGTTCGAAGCCTCTTTACTGATGTCGTTATTTTGGACCATTGGTCCTCACCTTGAATCCATAGCCTTGTATGGAGGGATCCGGATTCACCATAAGAAGTTCGGGTCAAGCTTTAAGGAAGGAAGCGTCGAAGTCAAGTCCTCATTTGGATTTTCTCAACCTTGAATAGTTTGCGAAGAATTCAGTAGGTTGTTTCAAGCTTTAATGAAGGAGGTGGAAGCAAATAAACTGATGTCCCAAAAACTGATGACTCGACCGAAGCCTGAAATCAAGGCTTAGTCTTGAAAGATGTGGAATCCAGGTGGAAAATAACAGGAATTCATCTTTGGAGAAAATAAAATAAGGATTTTATGAGCCGAGACGCTTTGACTTGACCTTGGACTGTTCGGCCAAGCCTCGTCAGGATCTACAAGTTTCTGTGTTGCCGTTTTAAATAACCACTCAATGTTTTACTCTGGACAATCACTCTGTACCACAGCACACTGAGCCCAATGCCTACCGACCGACCAGTACCTGTGTCCATAAACCCGTCCTCTCCTCCCGCCATCTTCTTTTCCTTTCCCTCTATCCTCAATTCCTCAGAATTTCACCACCTACTTTGCTTTACTCGTTTCTTCTCTATCTTCTCTCGTTTCCAGCCTTTCCTCTTTCTTCCCTCTTTTTATTCCCCCCGTCCCTGCTCCGTCATTGGTCAGTCATGCTGGCCTCTGGTCATCCTATTGGCCAGGAAGACTCTTTAGTAATGTACTGCCCGACCAATCAAGACTGTGGAATTCGCCAGAATCATGAATATTTAACCAGAAATGAATCCAGAATTACGTTTGAATACATTCCAGCACAGGCAAACAGGCAAGGTCTGTATGTAAGCAGATGACTCGCTAATTTTTTGGAAGTTAAAAACTTCCGAAGGTGGACTGACCGGCATTTTTCAGGACCAGAACGACCTGAAAAAATGGGGTTCTGGATTTAGCACCAGTCGGAAAACTTTGACTGGTTGGTGCAGATCGCTTAATTGTCGGACGTTGCACATACACCCACATACAGCCATGCTTTACAGCGCCATGCTTACCGTGCCCAGGGGGAAATACTGTGCCGAGCTACAAGCCCAGTGCCATGTAAAGACCGGACCGGATCGCGTCAGAACTGGACCGGACTTGGACCAAACCCGGATCAAAAACAACCTGGAATGGAGTTTTAACCGGACCGGACTCAAGAACTTATAAGACTTGTGGCCATAATTGTAAACAACAAAAAAAGAAAGATGATAATAATAATAACGATGATAAAGTATAAAAGTTAAAAAAGAATACAAAAAGAAAGGAAAAAAGAAATATTGAAATGTTAACATGTAATAAGAACTTTGTGGATTTGACAGTATGGATTTTGAGGAGCTGAACTTGTATAAAGCTGAACATTATGCTACATCGGAGTCTGGAGAAAGAGAGAGAGCCAGCAGATTGGGCCGAGACCAAACCACCTCCATCCTCACACCATCAACCGGACCGGGCTGAACCGGATCGAACTGGATTAAACCGGACAGAGCAGGTCGGTTCTGTTTGGAACCGTAGGAGCTGAACTGAACTGGATGTTGGCTTGTGTTCGGGTGGAGCGTTGGCCTGGAGGTTTGGGTGGTGTTCAGAGGGGTTAAATTGTTGCATGCGTAGCTTCAGGTGGAGTCTTTGCTTTAATGACCTCTGGTTGTGCTCTTGTACGTCCTGGAGAAGAATGAGAGCGCTTTCACACTGCCGGCTCAGTCTCAGATCTACAACTGTTCACCTTTTAAAATGTGAAAATATGATTCTTTTTGTCTGACAGATGGAGGAATTCGACCTTAGTCCACCATTTCTACGCCAAAAAGTCTGTTTGACGCTAGTAAACAAACTGAACCCAGTGTGAAACGCTATAATTCTCTGTATGGATGATGGTTAAATGTTGGATGGAGGACTTTATAACATGGCAACGCTGCACCCCTCACCCCCCCAACACCTTTCTGTGGTAGAACATTTTCACTTTGCACAGCTGGATCGTATATTGTTCAGGGGTCCATTTCGGGTCTAACATTTGCTCCAAATTAAAGTTCAACAATAATAATTGACCTTTTGAAAACACACAGACGTGATTTCTGCTTGGCACAGCAGTTTTTACATTTCTTTAATGAATTAAACGGACAGTTTCAGAGGTTTCCAGTATTTTAGTGCAGTTTTCCTGCCAACAAACACAAACTTCAGAAGCTTTGTCTTCAGAGCTCGTCCATCCAGTACTATTCCTTATTAAGCTTAAGCTACACTTATTGGTGGATCCTGCATTCACATTTGGATTTCAACATTTGCATTTGTTCAGCTTAATGGCAATAATTGAGAAAACACATGATTGTTCACGCACCGACCGCTGTGTCACCGTACTTTATGAGCATCACATTTTAATTTCAAGGCAGTAACCCTAGCAGGTGGGCCACCACTAATTTTCTTCAAATTAAAACGCCTTCCTCCTATTTAATTCCACCAGGACAATCCACTCAGTATCCAGGGAGTCCTGTGTACAGACTAAAACTAACAATAAAAAAGGAGTAAGTAGTTTATCTGTATGTTAATCCGTTCCACATCAATTGTTTGTTATTTTTATTGTTTTTCAGCCTATGACCCCTGGGGGCCTCTGTAGAAATTTAAAAATGGAAACTATCTGGAGTTAATGTGTTTTAAAAACACCATCAGGCCTTTGAGAGGGGAAGGCCGGTGAGGTGAAATGTGAAAATGTTCCACCACAGCTGAAGCGTCTCTCTTTTGGCTCTCTGCGATGCCATAAAGCTACAAAGCACCTTTTTTGTTTTCTTGCTGTTGTTTCACTGTCATTTGAATCTTTGGGGCCAAAAGGACCCGAGCGAGGAAGAGGAGGAGGAGGAGGGTCCTGATAAAAGACTGCCTTTTAAATGATTAATTATAGAACAGGGAGGGAAGCCACTACCATACCAATACCACTGTTCATCCAACCTGTGTGTGTGTGTGTGTGTGTGTGTGTGTGTGTGTGTGTCTGTCTGTGTGTCTGTGTGTGTGTGTGTGTGTGGGTGTGTGTGTGTCTGTGTGTGTCTGTGTGTGTGTCTGTGTGTGTGTGTGTCTGTGTGTGTGTGTGTGTGTGTGTCTGTCTGTGTGTGTGTGTGTGTGTGTCTGTCTGTGTGTGTGTGTGTGTGTGTGTGTGTGTGTGTCTGTCTGTGTGTGTCTGTGTGTGTCTGTCTGTGTGTGTGTGTCTGTGTGTGTCTGTGTGTGTATGTGTGTGTGTGTGTGTGTGTCTGTCTGTCTGTGTGTGTGTGTGTGTGTGTGTGTCTGTCTGTGTGTGTGTCTGTCTGTGTGTGTGTGTGTGTGTGTGTGTGTGTGTGTGGGTGTGTGTGATCCTGCTGCTGCTGCAGTGGAAACTCAACCGTTAAATCACTGATCGTATCTGCAGCTCAATTAAGAACCTTTTTCTTTACAGTCGCACCATGTAAATCGGCCGATCGGTATCTGAAACGCTTCTCAGATCTCTGATCAGATCTTTGGTCCTTTTATATAAAATAAAAATCCCAGATCGCCCTTAAAACTCAAAGTCACCATAGGCGATAAAACAAGTTCATTCAGCACATCGTCTTTAATTATGTCCTTGTCGCCATTTTGATCCAAATGTACCTTTTTGTCGGTGTGATGAGAGGGAATCAGCATGCTGAAGGGTGAGGAAGAGGAGGAGAAAGGAGCAAATCCCAAGAGGAGAATGTAAAGGAAGGGAAGGGATGATGCATAGACAATATAGAGGAGGAGGAAACGCCCGCTGCATGCTGAAAAGTGAGGAAGAAGAGCAGGAATTACTATTCCAGAGAGGAGAGTGTAGAGGAGGAGGTTCTCTCATGCCGGAAGGTGAAGAAGAGGAGGAAAACCTGATATTCTTCAAATGTAGAGAGGAGAAAAAAATGTTAGAGGCAGAACACAGGAGGATCGGGATGAAAAGAGGAGGTCATATTCTCTTTTTTCATGCTGAAGTAAGAGGAAGGAGGAGGAAGAGGAGGAGGGATGGAAGGAGACGCAGTTAGAATACTGAGAGGGAGGAGAGAGGGAGGAGAGAGGGAGAATACTGATCAGGGAGGAAAAGACGAAGGCAACGTCATCCATCAAACCGGCTGAGGAAGGAAAGGTCTCTGAGAGGAGGAGGAGGAGGAGGAAACACTCCCAGGGCAGAGAGGGGAGGAGAAACGGGCAAAAAATAGAGATCTACTCCTGATCCAGGACTGCCAGACCACTTATCTCGGTCCTGGATCAGAAGGATCTTTTAATAAATGGAAAGAACCTAAAAGACACAACTGTCTGGATGGAAGTCGTGTTTTTAATGAACCTAAATAAAGATGACAGATCAGAAAACAAACGGATTCTTTGATCAGATAATTCCTGATTTCAAGTTTTCGTGTTTGTGTTTAAACAACATTTAACATTCAGGAACTTTGGTTTCTTTTGTTAAAGTTTTTTATCATTTTCCCAAAGAATCGTATTGTTTCAGTGTCTGTGCTCGTAGCTCAACATTTCAAACCAGGCCCAATATAATAGTAGTATATCTTCAAATCATCAGCGGTAACACGAAGAGTATTTTCAACTTTCTTTCTTTAACAAAGTTTAAGACGCCTGAGTGACTCAAATGTTTTGGTTCCCTCTGATATCCATCCAGATTCAGAAAATGGAAATCTTAGTAATACTATCTAAAGTCGGCCGGACAAATCGACGTTTGGATGGTTTTCCACTGTGGTAGCAAGCAGTGTGTGTGTGTGTGTGTGTGTGTGTGTGTGTGTGTGTTTGAAATCATATACGTCCTCTGAACACACACACACAGCTGGGAGGAGGTAACCGAGACTGAAGAGGCCGGTGGGAGGGCCCGGTCTAATTCCTGGAACAGCAAACAAAACAAACAGGGATTGGATTGAGACTTCGTTTTAGCTGCAGTGTCCATCTGTCCACACACGCACGCACACACACACACACACACACACACACACACACACACACACACACACAGCTCAGCCTTTGTAACATTCTCCAGCGGTGAGATATTTATTGATTATTTTTTTATTTTCTTTTTTCTTTTAATTTATTTTTTACGATGAGTTATATTTATTGTGGGAGGATGTTCACGATTTTATGAGTTTGTACAGCGTTAAAGAGAGAAAAGAGCATAACATCATACTTTTACTGCACACAAACACATTTTAACACAAACACACGTAAGAACGCATCCATGTGCATGCTGGGAAACGACCACCGACTGTAAAACTGTCCTGTTGTGCTAAAGTGTCATTTTAAAATTAAAAGGTTTGAGGTTAAAAGTCAAACTGTTAATCCTGAGTTTAGGCTTCTTTATATGTAGATTAGTGTCGGCCATTTTCCTCAAAACTTTAACACACTGTCAGTGATTGGTGGAGAACTTCCTGTTTTCTCTTATTGATCAGAAAACTTTCTTGAAAAAAGGATGACGGAATAGTCCAGTTGAGTCTCTGGTTGGTCGTTTCCCATCTTGTTCATGTTGAAATCCATCGATTTGTGCAACGGGGGTCAGCTGTTTCCAATTAGTATAATGGGAAATTATCTAATTTCTCATTGGAAATCAATGGGAGATTGATTGATTTGGGGGAGCACTATGACCTGCTTCTGAAGAGATCCTGAAAATCCAAAATAATATCCAATGAGGAACACTTTGGGTGCTAGGATTACATGAGCTCCTCTCCCATTTATTTTCAATGGGAGAATATTCCTCTGCTGCTTCCTGTCCCTGCTCCCCTCTGTGCTTATCAACTCCTGGAAACATCATCTGGAATAAGATTTAGAGCAGTCCATTCAAACAAATGAGTCTGATCAATCAAATCAATCGATCTGCCTACCTCAGTTATCGGTATACAATTATTTGTTTTTATCCTACCAAAGGAAATGAATGGAAGTTTAATTTATGTGATCTTGGCAATCAAATTATTCATTATTCTTCCTTTTGAAATCACTGGTTGTTATAAAACTGCTATTGATAATCAGTGAGAGCTTCAGGAGCAGGTCACAGTGCTCACGCTGGAAATCAATCAATCTCCCATTGATTTCTAGGAGAATCTGAAATATTCCACTTTACACCAATGGGAGATTAATAACCATTTATAATCAGTGGGAGCCTCAGTAATCAGAATTAGAAGTATGTGACAGTGGTCCCCCATTGCACATCAATAGGAGTTGACTGCCCCTCCATTCTTATTAAGCCCCTCCCACCCCCGCAGATTCCTGACAGACAGTTGGTTGACTGACCGACGAGTCGAGCCGACAGCCAATCCCAGCGGGCTTCATTGTACCATAGCAACAGCAAATCACTGGACTCCCCGCTGAGCTTGACGGGGAGTCGGATGTCTTTATTGTACCATAATATGATTATTATTACTATGATTATAATTATTATTATTCTGAGCCGGTGTTTCTCAGCTGCTGCGGGATCAGGATCCACCACGTTAAAATTAATTTTATCTGTAAGCACTTTTCTGAACAAAAGTCCTGGATTTTAACGCCAAACTCTCAGATCTCGCCAAGTTGTCCCCTGTTTGGTCCTCGTTCGGGGCTCCGAGCTGCCGGTTGAGAAGCACCGCTCACACTGGATCTTGTGTCTTAGTTCAGGATGGGATTGTTCATTCAGGCGGCGCTTTGGGTGCTTCAGGTGTCGGATCACGAGGCTTCGTCACGCGTTGTAAACACAGTATGATCAGTCCGCTGTGATGTCACGAACCAAAGTCATGTAGTTCAATGAGGGTGAAGATTTAATGATGGAGTCCTAAACACCTCGAGTTGTTTTCTTTGTTTCTGAAGACAAATATTTGACTGACCAGCCGTGTTTTCATGGTATTTGAAGACAAACATCCAGAATTCCTTCGTTGATCCTGCATCTCCACTGCTTAAATGATCCTAAATGTATCCAAAGGTTTTACTTTATTCAACAATATGTCGCGTTCACATATCGTATCTGATGAGTGGTTGAGATGAAAAGTTTCACGTCCTCGCCATCGACTCCAGACGATTGTATGACTCTAAAGTGTGTGAGGATTGAAAATACTGAGCATTGACGATATAACAATCATATCCATTAAATTTGTGTTAAATTACCTTAAATAGCCGACTTTGGCTAATGTGAGGCATCCATATTTGTTCGATATATCTGACTTTGTGCTGAATAATACAAAAACACATCAAACACATTACAAGTCAGAAACTCCAAATTACAATAACTTCCATTTGGCATGAATTTGGCTTTAGCTGCATGAGTCTGAAACTCTGATTGGATGTTACCGACAGCAATGCTCCCTAGGAGTCGTAGTTGCCTTCTGAATATTAATCGGCCCGTATATTCCCGGATGCTAGAGGAATCTTTAACCTCTTATTTCATTAAACACTTCACTCTCATTGAAAACTGCTCACAAAAAGCTGCTCAACACACACCTGACGTGGCCGTCTGTTGTTGACCTGTCGTAGTTTGTCGTGTATATGATGACATCACAGGGCTCAGATCCTGCCAGTCCACCACTGAAGCCTCTCGATCCGCCGCCCGGTGAACACCGCGTCGCCGTTCATTCACTCTGCCTGGAAAAACTGTTTTTCTCACTGAAAACACACGTCGCCTTGATGCAGCGCTTTCCAGGATGTAGTCAGGGCCCATTTTTTGATACCATTTGCCATTGCCTTGTTTTTATTTTTTTATTTTTGCTGATTTAAAATGTAATGATGATGATGATGATGAATCTTCTTCATGTAATAGCCTGTGTCAGTTTTTATACCATTGCCATTGCCTTCTGCTGAGTTTGTATATTTGTGTGATTTCACTAAAGTGTAATGGAAAAGTTGGACTCAAGTATTATTGTGTTTTTACTCATTTGTTTATCACTGTTAAGTGAGACCTGCGAATATACAGAATATGCCTTTAAATATAAACTCTGAAACAGTTTTGACAGCGCCGAAACCTCACACAGCCGCCGATTTTCTGCTCGTTTGTAAGGTGACTTCAAGTTCGGTCTCTAGCTGTGCCTCCGTCAGCCGTCAGATGCTGGCAAGGGGACAGACTAATTAATGGAAAACAATGATCCAGGCTTTGCAGGCCTTATCAGCAGCCATAACAAAAGAGCCGTTATCACAGGTTTCATTATCAGGAAATACACTTGATTAAAATACACCAGAGAGACGGACGGGTGGAGGGACAGACAGACAGACAGACAGATGGGTGGAGGGACAGGATGTGAAAGCTTAACAGGGACAGTAATGAGACTCGTTATTAATCCACATTAATAAAACGTTTAGAAATATTTGGGTTTGAGGTGGGCGGAGCTAAACGCTGGCTTCGTCTGGACTCGAGGCTCATTAACATGACGAGAAGAAGAGAAAACGAGCTTCGTCAAAGATTAAAGCTGAGTTGATTACAGCTCAGTGTGTGTGTGTGTGTGTGTGTGTGTGTGTGTGTGTGTGTAAAGCCCTGACTCAGGCTGCCAGTTAACCAGCTGCCCAGTCAGCATCCACAGGTGTCACACACACACACACACACACACACACACACACACACACATACACACACACACACACACACACACAGCCACTCTCCCAAATTAACCGTTAATCATAAACGGTAAAAAGCGCTGAGTCATGAGTTTCCTCGTCTCTGCTGCAGCTCGAAGCTGCACACACACACCCACACACACACACACACACACTCCGGTGGTCTCAGTAATCATTTCTTCCATCAGTGTGTTTTTATTCTGCTGATGTTTGTGGGAGTCGAGAGACTCCCAAAATCAAAATATGGTCTCGTGCAGTTTGATTCTGCCGCGTCATGTGATTAAATGGACTCTTTAATGTCGGCTGATGATTAAGACTCCTGCAGAACGACAGACGGTCTGTTCTTCAGTCAGCTTTGGTTTGTCTGCCGAGCCCTTTAGCCTCTTTCAGCTCCTGTTTCTGTTTCCTGTCCGGTTCAGTTTGCCTCCATATTTTCCATCCACATGATCGATCCTCGCTGCACAGCAAACGACGCCTGACAAGTCGGGTCAGAAACAGAATAAAGTCGTTCGAGGCCACAGCAGATCTGCAACGGAACAGATATACAAAACTCAAATCTAACATTTAGTTATATTCAATATGGAGAAAGCAGGAACCAGAACCAGATACCAGCTCCGCCTGCCGAGTATATATTGATATATCGATTTAACAGTTACTATAAAAAGCAGTATTCAGTAGGCAGAGGAAGGAACAAATACTTCATAACTGTACTTAAGTAGAGTTTTCAGGTATCCGTACTTTACTTTTCTACCCCAACCCCCAGACAGTTGGACAGAGACGAGAACTTCAACTACTCTTTACTTTTATACTTTTAAACTTTCAGACCTGTAGTTTCTCACTTCTACTGGAGTGAAGGAAGTGTGTCGTCTGGCCTCCTCTGACAGTATGTGGTAAATACTGCGTCCTGCGTTCATCAGTATCATTCTGTAATATCCATCCACATCCAGACCAGCAGAGCAACACGATCACACTGAAACTGTTTAATTACACTGAAGTCAGTGTAAGAGCCGCAGGAAGCTTGTGTTTCTGTCAGAGTGAGAAGATGTCGTCGCCGTCTGTTGTTGGATTTGATTGATCAGGTTATTGATCAGACTGGTTAGGTCTGAATGTGTGACTTTATAATATCAGTATTGTTTTATCAGCAGCTCAGAGGGAATATTTTCCTCCTCAGCAGCTTTAATGAGGTCTAACATTTAGAAATAGATTCGTCTGTATCAGCAGTAAATGCTGCTCGTGGCTCCGTTCTTATTTTCCGACCTGATGATGAAGTTTATGAGCTGAGCTGACGCTCCTCTTCATCACAGCAGCTTCCTCTTCCTCTTATTTCTTCAGTGGAAATGAGGCGATTCACTTTTTCATCAAGATGATCTGTTTTTATTTAGAAGATTAAACTACAATATTAATATCAGTTCATAGACCAATCAGGTACCCCCCCCCCCCCCCGCTGAGTGTTGAATGTGCTGCTGTATTGTCGAGATTAAAGAATGAACAGAGACCTAACGTCTGGGGCGATGTAGGATTTCTAAAATCCCCCTTCACCAACAGAGTCTCTGGCTTCAGGGGCCCCGTCTCCTCGGGCCCCTGGTGGCCTGTTCAGTAATCCATCCATGGCCGCCATGATATTCTTGGCTCCATGTTTGTTTCTGAAGGGCGCTCCACACGCCAGCCACATTTTTGGTTTCACTCCCGGCAGTTTGGGAGTGAAACATTTGGAGGTGTTGAGAATTT
Organism: Lateolabrax maculatus; assembly: GCA_031216445.1. Lineage (NCBI taxonomy): Eukaryota > Metazoa > Chordata > Actinopteri > Acropomatiformes > Lateolabracidae > Lateolabrax > Lateolabrax maculatus. Next base: position 27,279,573 of record CM062201.1, read on the forward strand.
TTCCGTCGTACGAAAACGTTCACGCGTTCACCAGCGTTGGAAACATTTCAACAGTTGGCGCAGGCTGACGGATAAACCGCCATCTAGGGATTAGACTGTACCGAACTTCTTTCTCTCTGAGCTGCAGTTAATGAGGCTCTCAGTGTTTGTTAGTGGGATTAAAAATACCCACAATCCCTCAGGAGAAAATTAACCACTGCTCTCCGGAGATTAGACCGAGTACAGAACTGTGGGGAGCTGTCAATCTTAATTATTATTATCAACATTTAATGACTTTTAAATGATTATGTATGTGTTTTAGATTTTTATTTAAGTGATACAGACGCTGACATATATTCTGTAATAACATTCACTCTCCAGAGATTAGACCAGACCGAGACTTGTTGTTCATTAATGAAGATATTTGGGTCATAATATACACAGAGGATAGAGGAAAAATAAGGGACAGTAACCATCCAGAGATTAAACCCTACCCAGAACAGGCAGGAGCTTTTCCTTTGAGATGTTATTGCTGAGATGACTGAGTCTGTTTCCAGGTGATAGACACATCCCACTGGACTGGTCTATTCTCATTTGGTGTCTGTAATGGGAACTGGCAACAGTAGCTATGGAGCAATGGATCAAAATAGTGTCTGGTTTCCAGAGAGTAAACCAGACCAGAACACACACACACACACACACACACACACACAGTCCCGGTGGACACTTCAAGCCACCAGTGAATGAGGTTTAGGTGATCACGTTTATCTCCAAGATGCAGAATGTAACAGCAACACACATCATCTCTGATCCAGGCCTAATCTGAGATTTAAATACTCTAATCCAGAACTGAGTGGGGCTCGCAGCCCAGCGGCGGTGAGCCTGCTGTGGGAAGAACAGGGCAGATTGATCGGCTGGAGCTCCGGTCTGAGCTCAGCTGGAGGTTGTCCGCTCTGCAGCGCTCCCTCTCCGGACGAGTCACACGGGACGGAGAGGCAGCAGAGTCCTGCGGTGTGTTCACTGACAGATTTGCATATCTGAATATTCATAGGTCCAGAAAGAGAAGAACTGCTTCCAGCCCCTTTTCTTTTAAATATGAATGATATACAATGTGTCTGAGGGTATGGTAACTCTTTACATGTTTTAATCGCTTTGTTGTGCCAATGTGTGAACGAATTGTAGCATAACTTTCAAAACGAGATCTTCCCGACTTCCTCGGTAGTCTGTGGACTGATCTATCTCAAGAAATCAGGACGGGTTTTCTGGGAAAATCCAAAGGATGTGACGTTGATGGGTTCCCCTACAGTGTGCAAAATGAGCCAACATGATCCTGATGAAGAGATGTTCATTAACTGGTCGGATGTCTCACTCTGAGCTTAACCTTGGCTCAGAAAGGAAAACCAGTGGCCTGTGACAGGTGAATGATGGGAGGTGAAGTCCTACCTGACCTAATTTTTGTCGATGACTTCCCCTCTCTCCCCTCTCGTTAGGTTCTTCTTCTCCTGCTCATCGATTGGCTGAATATTACAGTCATCTGTATGAATAAAGTGGAGGAAACACACCGTCTCATGTCATTTCACTCACACTCACACACACACACACACACACACACACACACACACGTCTGTCCTATCAGTGCAGCTCCGGCCAATTAGCTAATGGCTCGTTAAGGACGGCATCCATTAGAGCTTCTAATCAATCAATTAAGCAGAACAGATGAGGATTCAATTGATCGGGTTCAGCTTTCCTATTGATCACATGGTGCGGTCACCACGGCGACCACATGGGACAGAAGCGACGACAATGCTGAGTCAGCAGGACGTGTGTGTGTGTGTGTGTGTGTGTGTGTGTGACAGTGTGTTACACAGTATAAAACTATGTTATAAATATTTTGTTATGGGGACATTGAATGTGTGTTTTATGGAAGCACTTTCCTACTCTGGTGGGAAATAATATGGAAACAATTAGCAACATAACACAATAAAATATGATTAAATGTTTTCCCATCAGGCCACAGAATGAAGTAAACATTACTGACCTTGTTATCACAGACCTGGAATCTGTAATCTCAACTCACAGAAATATACGGACGTGTTGTTTTCATCAGAGTTATAAATCTCACCTCAAGTTCAGCTGCTTCTGTTTACAGTCTCAGTCAGACAGGAAGACGTAGAAACATAGAAGAAGAAATGCAGTTTCACAAACTGTTAGTTCTGTCACCTGTAGCACTAATTCTCCTCATGTACCTGTATCATTAACAGAAAATAAAAAGGTAACATTCATCATAAATAAATTAAGTTTATAAATTTACAGAAGCTGTGTTTTACTGTGAGGTTTATATTTAATCACCTGCAGCAGCGTACGCTGGTCTGGGGTCAGTCTGAGGCGACACGTTCTTCTATGAATTACCAGTTTGTACGTCGGACCCCAGATCTCACGACTCGGAGCTCATTTTTCTCGTGTCGAAACTAAACAGCAGGAAGTCCTCACAATGCCGGAGTGAAACTGGTCCTCACAAACACCCCAGAACAGAACACACAAACACAAACACAGAGGCGGCAGCCAACTGGTGAAACACAGTTTTGTCTGCTGGTGTTTGAACACAGCTTCATCAGCAGAAGGTTCAGCTCTCCGTCTGCAGTCCAGTGGGCCTGCTGCCATGAAATTAATGAGACTTTATGGGCAGCAGTCCCACACACACCTTCTCATTGTGTGTGTGTGTGTGTGTGTGTGTGTGTGTGTGTGTGTGTGTGTGTGTGTTGCTGTATTGTTGCTGTCTGTGCTGATAAAACTACAGTTCACTGATGCTGAAAACAACACGTGACGTGATTTGATTGAAAGACAAAATGTTTCCTGTTGAACTTGAACATTTATTTGCTCCTAAAAATGATTTGGAGCTGACAGAATCAGAGACAGGAACCACACACAGGATTTCATCACATCCGCGTCCTACACTTTCAAAATGTTTATTTTCTGGTCTCAGATTAGTGAAAGAACCTCTGGACTCTCAGTGTGACGCTGCATCGGACGGCAGCACAACTTCAGTTAAAAGAGAGAAATAAATGATCAACAGTTTCTGTGAAACATCAGTTTCTTGGGTGAACTACAGAAATATTTTAGTCTCACATTTACACCCAAAAACTCACCAAATCCAAACTACAAACAAGTCGATTTCCTCTTGTTGTCACTCAGCTGTAGCACGTCTGTGTTATTATAGAAGAAGCATCACAGCTTTTCTTAAGAAAATACTTTGTTTACCTGATACTTTTCCTTCTCCTGCTGATAGCTGATACATGTTGTACTGTGGATCCTGTTGTTTCTGACAGGAGAGGCGAGTTGGAGCGATGACATCATTGTACAGTGATAACGGTGAGGTCATGCAGCAGATATTACTGATGGAGGCAGACAACATAGAATATTCTATTACAGTGTGTGTGTGTGTGTGTGTCTCATCATTAATACATGTCATCATTTCCACTCTGAGTGTTTCTAACCTCCTGCAGTCACCATCTGAAGTCTCTTTCATTTCAGACCCGAACCGTCTGTAGTTCCATCCTGTTGGAAGTGGATCAGGTCTCTGGGAGGGTCGCAGTCTTTGTTTTCCAGGTTTCTGACACTGAACCCTGTGAGACTGGAGCAGCTCAGGGCTGATTGTTATTTCACAGTAGATGTGACACACTGAGATTAAAGAAAAGAGGAATTCTGACAGATTTAGAAAATGTGATAACAAGATGGCAGCAAAGATTCATTCATTGCAAGGATCCTTTAAATGTTGTCTGTTGTGTTTGATACGTTCTGCTACGTGGAAACTCATCTTAGTAAGTGACACTTACTATAATATATAACCTTTGCAATATTTTGCACATTCCTGAACAAACTGTGCAACTTTTACATTTTAAAAACTGGTTTATTGCACATATTTATAATAATATTTTATCATATTCTGTATTGTAAATATTTTATTCTATATTTCATAGTTATGTTTCTTGACCTCTGCAGTACTTTTTGCCGTTACCTCTACATTCTTATTTCTCTATATTTATTGCACCAAAACACCACAGCAAAGTCCTTGTATGTAAAAAGTTTCTTGGCAATAAACCCGATTCTCATTCTAATGAATTGTATCACATAAGAGGAATTTAACTTGGTACTTTGGTGCATAACAATAAACTTAGTAAGAAAAAATCAAAACAAAACAATTACTACAAAAGCCAAGAATCATAAGTATAAAATGTAAAAATGTACAATAAAAATATGAAAATAATACAAAGAACATTTAAAAACGTATCTGTTTTTAAGATTCAGAGTCGTACAGTGTTTGAAACAAAGAGGATGAATGTGCTCGCAGTATAAAGCATAAAGAATATGTGCAGTGTAAATGATCATCCCAGATCACCTGTTCTCAGTCTCACCTGCAGTGAGCTGCACATGTGCAGTTTGTCCTGAGGGGGCGCTAGAGAGAAGCTCATTAAACTCTGAAGGGTTCATCCTGGGAGAGCAGGAGCCGTGGAGGGGGATCTGCTCTCTGAAACAGACTTCAGTCTAATCGTGATGACAGAAAACGGCTGCACAGACAGCCAGTTAACCGATGACCTGCCTCGTGTACATTCAATTAAAGACAATAATGGAACTGAAGTCATCCATATCTGCCAACAGTCATATGTGTCAGGACTCTGTGGTGCCGTGTCAGTGATTCATCTGTGGCCAGACATTTATTTTGAAAAACCCACAAAGACACTGAAGGAAAAAGTTTCTTTATTTTATCAAATATTTTATAACCTATTGTTTTATAAGAGATTTGTAAAATGGGCTGAAAGTGAAAATCTCTCGTCCTGCAGCGTCCTGAGGACTCCGGTCTGATTTTTACTCCCCCAGCGGCTGGAAACAGTCTTCAGGAGCCACCGCGGTCAAACCGCCTAGCAACAGCCGAGCAGCTTTTGCATCATTTATGATTGGGTGTCAGCCGATCACATGACACTGTGTGTCATGTTTAATAAATGCAGTCTGGTCATCATATTAAATCACCTGGCAACTTTACACAACAGCACAAAGTGTTTTTATAAGACCGACTGTAAGAATTAAGAATTAACGCCAACGCCATAAAATTTCCTCAAAAGCACAATGCAGAATTTCCATTAGAAATGTGACATTCTAACCCAGAGGGAACCCTTGAGATTTGTCATGTTGTGATGTGAAAGATTTATTTAAAGAACAACATACAGAAAGTAACCAGACACCAGCTGCACAAATTAAATACAGAAACCAACATGTTGACGTGATATAAATGAAACAGCCGCTCCACCATCAGATCGCTTGTTCCACCTTCACACAGGATACTGGAGTGTGTGTGCAGCATGGATCATTATTACTGACAGATTTCTCTATTAAAGCAGCCTGAGTTTGTTTGGCTGCACTGTAAACACACAGTGGTGGTATTAAACCTGCTGTC
>CM062201.1:27290000-27487500 GCA_031216445.1 Lateolabrax maculatus
GACACACACACAAAATAAACTTTTACATTTTATTAAATGTTTTGGTTCTTTTTGTTGAAAGCTTTGGCTAATGTTAAAAAAATAAAACCTTCTTATCAATAAAAAATCTGTTAAATGAACGTCAGTGTCACTTTGTGCTCATTGTTCATGTCAATAAAGCCTGTGGAATTTGAATATACGTTACTGTGACGTAATGGCCGGACCCCGCCCTCCCTGCGGGGTATCCAATCACGTGCCGGGATCGCGATGAGCTGGCATTAAACACCGGAAGCCGGAAGTGTTTACAACAGGACGCTAGGCTAACGGGCTAACTAAGCCGACAGAGCGGAACAGTGTTTAACAGCCAACAGCAGCGCGAGGACCGAGTGTCTCTGAGGTGAGTCTCACCTGCTGACTCAGGACAGGTGTTCTATGAGCAGGGCCTGCTGAAGGCCGCACCTGATAACTGTTTTAACTTACTAACTCTAACTGGTTTGTTAGCTAGTTAACGTTAACTCAGCGTTCAGCTTAACTCGTGTTGTTGTTAACAAGCAGCGGAGACACCTGACTGTCCGCAGGTACATGAGAAAGTCCACCTGCGGACGCAGTTTATCTAACCAACGCGTTTACAGCAAGTAGACGGAGCCCACGGGCCAGCTGGCTACTCCTGTTTCAGGACATACACGGGGCCTGTGGCATGTTACTGTCCTATCACATGCCAGCACATAGACGGCACCAGCGTCCTCCTGGTCCACTTACATTACTGACTGAAACATAAACGTTGTTCACGGGGAATATAAACGACTTAGCTCCTTCCGTTTCAGCAACAGACGAGATTTAACGCTGAGTTTTCTTGTCGTCAGAGAATAGTCGGTGTTCACTGGTCGGTTAACATCAGCTTTCAACACCTGAAGTGTGTGTGTGTGTGTGTGTGTGTGTGTGTGTGTGAGAAGGTACACACAGTCCCAGTGTCTGTCTGTTTTCGTCCCGAACAAACAAACTCACCTATTCGTGTTTAAATGTAAAATGAAGCAGAGTTGCAGCAGCCATGACACAGCTGCTCTGAGCTGCCACACACACACCCCCCCCCACTGACTACAGTGCAGTTAAGGTTGAGGCTTCACAGCTCTGCAGATCATCCACACTGTGACTGTAAACATACCACAGAGAAACCGAGGACTCACCTGGATGAAGTAACCACATGGAAATGTTAATGAAGTTAATGAAACACAAAACCAGTTTATAAAGTGTGTGACAGACAGAGAAACAAATTACTGGAAAATCAGGAAGTAGAATAAAAATGTGAGAGAAAGGAATAAAGTCGGTTTATAAAAGTGATCCACATATGTTTGACCCTCAGTTTAGTGTGTGTAAATGGGAACATTTTAAAATATAATGCAGTTCAGTAGAGCTCAGTGGGACTCAGCTGGTTTTATCCTCAGCAGTCGGTTCGGCTGTTTCCAGTGAAGACCAGACACAAAAACACTAATCTTCACCTCAGCGTCTTTTTGACTTCATTTCCCTTGAATATCCTGCAAGGCTGCGTGTGAAACGTCTGCTGAGCTGTTCACAGGCCACTTTCTGAAACAGGATTTATATACCTGAGAGTCTAATAAGGAGACTGGTAAGAGAGCTCTTCAGGCTCTGTTGTTCCTCTCATCTGGTCTCAGGTGTGTTTTCTGTTTCAGAGTCAGGATGAGTCTGCAGTGGACGGCGGTCGCCACCTTCCTGTACGCTGAGGTCTTCTTTGTTCTGCTGCTCTGCATCCCCTTCATCTCACCTAAGAGGTCAGTACGCGCCTGTCCTCCATGTTTTGGTTAAAGCTGGTTTTATTAAACTATGAGATCAGCACATTAATGGGATAAGTAGAAATATGGTGATGTTCACTAGAAAGATGTAATGAGCACATTAATGAATGTAATATTATTGTCCAATCACCACTCAGATCCTTTACTGAAGTGAAAGTACTCATACTTGGACTGTGGGCTCAGAGAGGAGCATGAAGCTCATTGATTTAAACAGCAGAGACACAGAGCAGCTCTGTGTGAATGTGATCAGATTAAAACCCATCAGACCTCCTGACTGAAAACCGACCAGCTCTGATCAACTCAGCACATAGAACAGAGACTTCACTGATCCCAGACCCGAGTTTATCTCTGAACGTTTCCACAGGACCCAGCGACTGATCGAGCAACGGAAACAAACAACACACAATAATAAAATACCTACAATAATTTAATCAGAGAACCAGGAACACAAACAGCATGGAAAGGACTGTTAAGTAATGGAGAACACAAAGATTTTTTACTCCTAGAAGAAGACATTTTAACAGACTGGATTCACATGTTTGATGTCTGTTTTTCTCCTGTAAACGAATAGTTTGTATCTGAGTTGAGTTGTTTTCGCTCTACTTTGATATATTTTGGATCGTCTTTTGGTTTTGATACTTTTAATTAGCTTTTCAGATCAGCAGCTCGTGATTGTTACTAACATAAAAGTTGTCTTTGGGTCCTCGGGCATTTAAACAGTTCAGCATCCTTAAATCATTTAAATGGTCCACTTCTCCCAATTTCTGCCATTTTTTTCCTCCTAACTTTGTAAGATTGTGTAAATTTTACCTGGTCAATCAGATGTATGCCAGTTTCTTGTTTTTTGCTGGTTATAAGAAACTCCAGAAGCTGAGGACAGGCGTCAGGCTTAATGGAGATGTAAAGCTGAGGATCATCTGAAACCTAGTTTGTAACGATTGAGTAATTTACCAGAAGGCAACATGTAAATATATGGGGGGGGGGGGGGGGGGCATGGCACAGAGCACAGAGCACAGATCTTTGTGGCACACCAGAACTGACCTTAGTGTGGTCTGATGAAACAAAGTGAGAATGTGGAGATCAATCGTGTGGAAAGCTGCTCTGAGGTCCAGGAGTCTGAAGCAAGCAGTGAATCATTTACCACTTGTGTCAGAAGTTTCTGAAGCCGGATTGATCTGGTTCATGTAGATTTATAGGATGAAATGTGATCTGTGAGTTGCTTTTTCAGGGAGTTTTGAAAAGAATGGCATATTTGTGATAATTGGTCTGTAGTTGCTGGTCAAACCGATGTCCAGGTTATGCTTTTTTGGAGTGGCCTGTTTTAAAAGTTTAAGAAACAATTCCACTAATAAGAGGGCTGTTTATTACCTGTCATAATAGTGGGCTGATAATTGGAAGAAGGTCCTTAATAAACTCAGAGGGAATCAGATTTGTATCTACTGTATTTAATGTGCTCAGTGTGTTTGATTCTGCAGGTGGAATAAAATCTTCAAGTCTCGAATCATCCAGACCATCGCTCTCTATGGAAACACTTCATTCATGGTGGCCATCGCCATCCTTGTCTTCCTGCTCATCGGTATGTGTGTGTGCGTGTGTTGTGTTCACGTGTACATACTAACACAAACACACACTAACGAACACCAACACAGACTAACACTGAAGTAAATGTCTGAAGTGTTTTGTGTAACGTGTTGAGCTGTAAATAAGTCACTTTAAATTGTAAAATTGAGGATACAGAATAATTGTGTGTGTGTGTGTGTGTGTGTAGATGCTGTCCGCGAGGTAAGGAAGTACAGCGTGACGGAGAAGGTGGATCTGACCAACAACCCGACGGCCATCGAACACATTCACATGAAACTGTTCAGAGCTCAGAGGAACGAGTACATCGCCGGCTTCGCCCTGCTGCTCTGCCTGTGAGACACACACTCACACACTCACACAAACACACACACTCACACTCACACTCACACAAACACACACACAAACACACACACACACACACACACACACACAAACACACACACACACACACACACACACACACACACTGACTGATCTAAATGCAGAGGAATTTTACAGTAGGATGGAAAGAATGAGCAGCTGTGTGTGTATTTGTGTGTTTCCATTGACTACCAGTCACTGTACAGTGTTAATCCTCCAGCCTGAGTTCAAAGGTGTGAATCTACCCTGATTGGCTGACCCCTCATACAGGGCCGAACATGAATTAGATCTGATTGGTTACAGAGTTCTGTGACATGGTGCGTTGTTATTGGTGGACAGCTTGTTGTTGGGCTGAGAAGTTACTGACTGACTGATTATTAAAAACAATTAGTCTTGTTTCTTGTGTTCTTCATGACCAAACCTGACTTATTACGAAAGAAATGGAGGCCAATAAGGAGACACAATTCAAAAATGTTAATGAAACTTTAACATAAACTGTAGAGATTGTGTAAATTTTGTTGAGAGAAATCAATGCAGCTGCATCGCAGAGAAGGCTGCATTCAATGAACAGTTGTCACCAGGTAATCAGGATATGTCTGATTCAGCTCAGCAGGTGATTGGCTGATCTATCACAGCATGCACTCAGTAATTAATCAGAGTCTGCATCATCCCAGTTTCTTGTCTCGGTTGGTCTGTTGTCTGTTTGATGTTTACTTAACAGTGCTTTCACAAACTTCTCCAGGCTTTGCTGACAATGTAGGACCATCATACCACTGCATTAATCAATAATGACATCAGGCATTCATCAGAGTTCTAGATTATCTCTTATGGGAATCAGTAAAGTAGTTACAGAGAGTCATGTGACTTTGCCTGGCCCGGTTCACTTGTAACTGGTTGGTTGTGTTCAGGTTCGGTTGCCTGCAGGGGGCAGCGGCAGCGTTCGGCAGCAGTATTCGGCAGCTGCTCGGTGACTTGCAGCATGTGATGCAGCAGCTGCTGTAACACCGGATCCAGGAGGAAGTGCTCCAGCGTTTAGACCGAGCCCTCCAAAGGCAGGCCACTGTGACTCAGAAGAAAACATGGAGCACGTGCTCGTGGAAAGGCTGAAGTGCCGGCAGCTGATCGGAGTATTTCTGACCTGTGAATTCACTGACGGCCATGTTTGGAGCTGAGACTGAGAAAGGAAAACCTGTCCTGCTACTCAGCAGTCGGTCAGTGCTGGAAACTTTTTAAATTTCCAGCTGATACTCTGGTCCAGAGAAACGTCTGTGATGTTTGCAGAAGAAGAAACTTCCTCTGAGCCACAGAGCTCCATTGTTACCTATTTACAAACTCCTCAGTGAGCCTCACTGTTGCTCTGGGTGGCCCACACACACCCCCAAACAGTCACTGCAGCACCACTTGTGGATTCATCCGCCGCTAGAAATAGTCCCCAACAGATGCACTATTTGTCTGATTTAAAAACTGCAGCGAGCAGCTGTTTGAAACATGAAACTATTTGTTTTTAGCGATTCACGTCTTCAGTGGGAGCCAATGCGCTCAGAGCTGAGAGCCTCAGGCAGGTTAGGGACCTGTATTTTTGCCCCTACAGCCCCGACCGCCCACCCCTGCTGTGATTTACCAATACATCACCGCCTGTCAACGCCACCCACAGCATGCACAACACGTACAGCACACACACCTCAGCTGGGAAATGTCAGGGACAACTCAACATGTGTGTGCTGATACTATATGTGTGTGTGAAGTGGTGACTGGCTATATTAGGTTGTGTGACGTGTTAAAGAGTGTATGACAGGTGACTGATTTATTGCACACGTGCACACACACGTGCACGTCTGACAGCTGATGCAGCAGTTTGTTTCAGGGCTCAGGTGGTGTTTTGTTGTTCAGCTACTCTTTCAGTCAGATTGACTCTTATTATCTCTACTGATGATGATGATGTCTTGTAACCAGGGGGTCGGTGGTTCGAACCCTGCAATAACACCCTTATGTGTTTTTACATCTCAGTGTCACTGAAGCAGTATTGAGCCTTCGGTCTTTGGCCTCACTGTGTGTTTGTATTTGTGTGTTCAGGTTGCTGCGTCGCCTCGCCACTCTGCTCTCCCAGCAGGCCTCACTCATGGCCTCCAACGAAGCCTTCAAGAAGCAGGCGGAGGGCGCCAGCACTGCCGCCAAGAAGTACATGGAGGACAACGAGCTGCTGCAAGAGGTGACACACACACACACACGCACACACACAGACACAGAAATAAAACGCATTGTTTAAGCCGCTATAATCAATATTTTAATAGTATCACTATGAACACTGGTTCACTCTCACGGCTCTCATGGCGTGCAGCGTTCAGTAGCTACAGAGGCAGATATTTCCCTCAGGAGGAGGTGGAGACCAAACACAGAGCTAACAGAGAGAAAACTGGACTCACCTCCACCAGGTGACATGAACTTGACTTCATGCACTTGTACAGTTTGGGGCCTTGAACATTTTCAGAAATGGAGCCTCGTCCGTGGCCTTGGTGGCCATTTTACTTTCCGCCATAACCTAATGATGTATTTTGCATCATATCTCCTGTACCAGAGATGATAACACAGAATGTTTATTGGTCAGGGATCACAGTGGTGCCACATACAGCATCCTAAACTGCTCAGGTGAGCTAATGGTGACGCTGGGAGAAGGAAATCACAGAACTGAGGCCAGACCTCATATCATCATGTCTGTTGCATGCATGTTGTGTAGAGCTTTAAAGGCTTTATCCATTGGTTCAATAACTTTGACAATACTGTGTGTGTGTGTGTGTGTGTGTGTGTGTGTGTGTGTGTGATTTTTCTACAACTATCTTTGTGAGAACCAGTTTGAGTTTTACACCATCACCACCACCAGTGAGGACATTTTGGCCGGTCCTCACTTTCTGAGACACCTTCAACGGCTGTTTGAGGGTTCAGACTTGGTTTTAAGGTTCAGGTTAGAATTAAGTTTAGTTTCAGGTCGGGGGGGGGGGGGGGGGTGCATTAATTCAATGAATGTCCTCACGAGTGTGAGCGAGCGAGTGAGAGACGCTGCTGTTCCGCCAACTCACCAGTGGAGGGCAGCACTGATCTGCAGCTGCTGAGCTGAAATAGGGGGTGTGGTGTTCACCAAGCCCTCCAGCTAAAAGGAGAAATTGCTTCATCTGCATGTGACAATCATTCTCTCTCTCATAAACACACACACAGTGGACTCATATTTTCCAGGTAAATGTTTATGCATCAGGACTTTTTGGAAACAACATGCATTAACTTAAGCGACTAGTTTCTTTCAGACTCTTGTTTCTCACTGCAAATGTTCAGTTTGTAAAACATCCCGTTGTTTCCCAACACTCAGTCATCTGTGACACAGCATCAGTCATCAGGAGGATTCACTGTGAAATCTTAAAACAAGTTGCTAAACAGTAATAAAGAAACTTTTTGTGGCAGAAACTGAAGAGAAAGTTTCACCACTGATGCAGTCTGATCAGCAGCTGCCTTGGTAATATAAAGGATAATGTATTTATATAGCTGATTTATACATATAATGCAGCTCCAAAACCCAGAAGGAAAATATTTCAATTTAAACCTTGAAAATATTTTTGACCTGAGAGGAAAATGTGAGTCAGAGATGGAGCCGCCCATCAAAAGTATTCTTCACACTCACACACCCACACACCCACCCCGTGTTATTTTGTGTGACTGTTAGTGCAACCACCCACTGAATGTGTATGTTGAACACTCCTTGTTGGTGGCTGCTTGACACGCCAAAGAAAGGGTTAGGGTTAGTAAATATTCCCAAATTTGACTTAATAAATTGCAGGCAGCTGTGTTCTTGATCTTCCAGCTGACGCCTTGTTTCAGAGTATTCAGGACATGATCGTGTCCGTCTGCAGGAGCTGCAGATCAATGAGCTGAGCTGAAGATGTTCAATGATAACTTGTATTGAACAGAAGCCGACAGCTGCGGTCTGTTGCGTCGGCTGTCAATAACATCGTGAACCACACAGATCATCTGTAACTTCATGACGTTATTTAATCTGTTGTTTTACTTTCCAGTAACCTGGAATGTTTTTATTCTTTTGCTGTAGTTAATGGTTTCCTACAATTCCCTGAAATTACTTTCACTCACCCCAAGTTGGTCCATGAACGTCCTGCTGTGGACGAGGTCAGCAGCAAACAAGGTTAAACTGTCTAACCATAAGAGTCTTCCAAGTACATCTCAGCTGCAAATATTGTACTTTTTACTTCACTTCATTTAACTGACAGCTTTAGTTACTTCACAATTTAAGAGTTTATAAAAGTTTATAGTACCCAATAGATGAACTAAACAATCAATCTATTAATGAAGAAAATAATCAGCAGATTGTCACAGGAACCAATAGTCTAGTTAATGTGTAAACTGTTGAATAGTTTCTGTATAGCTTAGCAGTGTCTGGGTCCACAACACTGTTGTGTTTTTACTTTCAAAGTTTCCCAGAGGTGTTGGCGGAGCTCTCGATCGTCGGTGTCATTAGTAGTTTGCAGAGTTGAACTGGTTGAATGAGGATCCTCGTGGCCTTTCTGAACCTGAGCCCTCGTGCTTCTGGATTCAGTTCACAGAGCAGTAAAATCAGATTTTACAGCCTCCTCAGTTAAAGGTCTGAAGCTCAGCACCTGTTTCCCTCCGTCAGACTGAGTGAACACGAGGACGCTTCACCAGCCGAGAGTTTCCCTGCTTCAGGCTCGTGGATTCTTTATTTTCATTTTCTCTTTGCTTACTGACATCTGATATCTTCACTGGTGGAATGTAACTCAGTAAATTTACTTAAGTACAATAGCGATGTACTTTAGTAAGGATGCCAAGATCTATCTGATCGATATCAGCCCATATTCAGTAAAAACATGTGATCGGGAGATTGGGATTAATGCTTTCTTGTTGTTAACGCAGAAACCTATAATGGCTACTATAAAACTATAATCACACTGACCTATAATGCTGCTATAACAAAACAAAATAATGATCATATTGGCCGTTTATTTAGACGAGCGATCTGTATCAGCGGTAAAAAAACGTGATCGGGGCATCCCGATACTTTAGTTGAGTATTTCCATTATGTGATATTTGATACTTTTACTACAATTATTTGACAGGTTTAGTTTCTTTTCAGATAAAAGTTTGCATTAAAAAAATTATCAGTTTAAAAATACAGTAACCTGCATGTGACCCCATAGAACAAATCCATGTGCAGTCATTTAAGTAGAAGTAATATTATTATTATTATTATTATTATTATTATTATTATTATTATTATCACAAGTGTTCTTTTATGGAGATTTGTCATTAAAACAAAGTCTGTCGTCATAGTGACTCTGACATGGACAGGTGTGAATACCAAACACTCCTCTGTGTGTGTGTGTGTGTGTGTGTGTGTGTGTGTGTGTGTGTGTGTGTGTGTGTGTGTGTGTGTGTGTGTGTGTGTGTGTGTGTGTGTGGAAACAAACCCATTTCCCTCCCAAAGTAAAATCTCAATTTACAAAACACTGGAAGTTCCAACACGAAGAGACTCAAAGTTGACTGTCGCTTCACTTTAAATAGACACAAATAACCAGAAGCAGCAGAAAAGCAGAAGAAGCATCTCACTGACTGTGTGTGTACTTATACATCTATCTTTGTGAGAACCAGCTGGAGTTTAAGACCATGAAAGTGAGGACATGTTTGTAAAGTGAGGACATGTTTGTAAAGTGAGGACATGTTTGCCGGTCCTCACTTTCAGAGACCCCTTCAGAAAGTTGTTGTTTGAGGGTTCAGACTTGGTTTTGAGGTTCAGGTTAGAATTAAGTTCAGGTTCAGGTCAGGGTAAGGTGTTGAGGGGTAGATTATGTTGATGAATGTCCTCACAAGTATAGAAGTACAAGTGTGTGTGTGTGTGTGTGTGTGTGTGTGTGATGGTTTTTGTTACCTATTGGGAACCTTTTCTGGTATAATCCTTGACCTTACTGGGACCAGTAGTCCTCATGGGGACCAAAGCCTGGTCGTAATGAGGCAAGACCTCCATTTATGAGGTCCTGGTTGAGGTTCGGGGTTAGAGTTAGGGTTAGATTTGGGGTTAGGCCGTCCACGGTGAATGGAAGTCAATGCGATGTCCTAATAAGGATAGCTGCACAAACGTGTGTGTGTGTGTGTGTGTGTGTCCGAGGCGTCCTATATACAGTATAGACTACAGGAGTTAAACAGTCCCCTGCCAGCCAATCAGAAAGCAGGATTCTGTGATGAGATAGTGACACGGAGAGCAGCTGCCACTGTGAGGTTGGGGGGCGTTTGGTATGAACACCTGTTGCTCTCTGAGTGGGTGGATACAAACTGCTCACCAAACACAAACCAACCTCAACATCAGCCTCACAGCTGTTTAGATTCCTTCACCTCTCTTCAGGTGCTTTTTTTACATCTTCACGACTTCTTCTGTTTGTCTTTTCTTCTTTGTCTCAGGCCTCCTTTAGACAGATAAAGGAAATGAAAAATGTAGAGTTATGTTTTATCTCTGAAACAGTCGCAGCTGAAGCTCAGAAATGTCCCGACCACATACTCTCTGATGGAACGCTTGGGGCTCCACTAAAAGTTTGAACACATTTCTGTGGATTTGAACCAAGTTTGGACAATAATGAGTTAATAAGGATGGAGAACTGTGTTGACACGTCGTCTTTTCTTTGTGCTGCTTCAACAGCAACTCCGTGAGGCTGGTGTCGAGGTTCCAGAGGCCGGGAAGAAGGGAGCGGGACCACAGGAGGAGAACAAGGCTCTGAAGGAGGAGCTGAAGACCCTGAAGGGGGAGCTGGACACCACCAAGAAAGGTGAGGAAGAGGAGGAGAAGCTCGTAGAGAATAGAGGTGGAGGAGGTCGAGCAGGAGGTCAAGGTCATGGAGGAGGAGCTGGACACCAGACAGTGTATACTGAATGAGCCTCAGATCCTGGTTTAGGACTGAAGGAGACCTGGTTTCACAGTCAGGACCCCTCAGATCTGAATCTGTGATGCTGCAGAACCATCGTTTACGTCACTTCTCATCGGCTTTTTATTAACGTCAGCACACTTTGATACGAGCTGTATAAACAAAGTTTATTATTCTGAGAGGAGGAGGAGGAGGAGGAGGAGGAGGAGGAGGATTGATGTTTATCAAATGAAAACAGCAGGTGTGAAGATGAATCACATGATGTGACATGTTCGTGTGTTGCAGCTCTGCAGAAGTCCGACAGTGACGTTCACGCGATGAAGAAACAGGCTGAGAATCTGACGGTGGAGTACGACCGACTGCTGGAAGAGCACAGCAAGCTGCTGGTAACACACACACACACACACACACACACACACACACACACACACACACACACACACACACACACACACACTGTCATATATATGACGACACTCATAGACCTGGAGTTGCGTCCAGGTTTGTGTGGATCCACAGTAGTTACAGTAACAGCAGTTTGTTGATGTATTTACATTAAACACGTCCGTTCGTTCACAGCCGTCTGGTGTCAGAAAGCGTCGCCACATTGAATCAGCTGTTAGAGCTCTAAAGTCGTCACTAAAGCGACACGACGTCCTCTGTTATGAATCAATCAGGACGGATCTCCGTCTTGAGGAGCAGAAACTGGCTCCATGTCTGGTGTGTATAAATACTGACCAATCACAGCTCTGGTGGTGTCTCTGAAGCCCCGACATGTCAGCTATGGGTTAACCCTTTAATGTGCAGCTGTAAATCAAGCTGAACTGCTTCCACAGAGACGTCCGACACCTGCAGAGCTCCGGCCGCTCAGATCCTCTGGAAGCTTCATGCAATCTGTAGGAATAACTGGTTATATTTAGACATCGCACAGGGAGAAATCGACCTTAATGGCCCGAATATGAGATGAAGTGAAACGTGAAGTAGTTCGCTCTCTGCTGTCAGACTCCAGCAGGAAGTCAAAGGGTTTTCTCCCTCAGGTTGGACTGATTGAGACTCAGATAGCAGCCGCCTCTCAACAGGAACTCTTTCATTCACAAAGAATCTCTGAGGTCTTTAAATGTAAGACGACAGTCTCTCTTTAGATTCGGCCCAGTAAAGTGTTTAATGAGAGCAGTTCAGGTTGCTCACAGCTGTAAACACTGAAGGAAAACACATCCGTCAGGTGCGTGTCCCATCAGTGATCGATCTGTTCCCTCTGCCTACTGTGTGTGTGTTTACTGCCCCGTGCTCTGTCTGCAGGCGAGCAGCGACAAGAAATCCGACTGAAGAGGACGTAGATGGTTTCCAGCTTCTCTCATCTTCAGTCTTCATCATCCTCGCCGTCCTCTACAAACAGTTCTGCAGCTGCTGCATCCACATCACCGGCCACCGGCCTTCTGGATCGCCAGGCTGTGATTGGTTTATTTCGTGTGGTTTAAAAAGTGTCCCAACTGACTGTCGGGGATTCATCAGAAGCCGTCTGTGAAACTGTTCTTCTGTCGCTGTGACCGTTTGTGTCCAAATGTTTACGTTTTCATTCAGAGTTTAAAGTCTGATCGTTTCCTGTTTCCTGTTGGAGAGCAAAACAACCTGAACTTCACTCGTGTTTTCTGCAGAAACAGACGAGTTTCATTCCAAAATCAGAGGTCCAATGTTCTTTAAGACCCCCCCCCACACACACACACACACACACATATCCTGTACTGACAACTGAAATTATAATATTGCACAATGTGGATTCAAATGTTCAGAAATCACTTTGTGAATTTCAGGTTTTGAATTCATCCAAAAACGAACGCCTGAACGCTGAATGTCTGTCTGGAGTCCAGTTTCATTGAGAATCTACAGTGTGATTGATCGGTGAACGGACCTCCGCATGAGCAAAACAAAAGATCAGAGTCTCAGTCAGACTTTTCTCTTCTTTGTCATTTGATATGTTGTAACTTTAACATCCTCAAAGTGTTTTATTCGCCCACATTTACAGCAAAATCAAAGATTAAAGAAGCAGAAAAACCACCAGATTTTTGTTCTGCTTGTTCTGAGTTGCTGTTCTGTCTTTGTCATAATAAACTCGGATGATTGGAAGATTTTCTTTTTATTTGTTTGGTGGCGGTTTCTGTTTCTTGTCTTTTGTGTGAGAGGGTTCCTTTTTGTTCTTTTGTGACTTGAGATTTTCTCTCAAACCTTTCTGGTTCCAGTCAGCGGGTCTGTTGTTTTCTACAGACTGAAAGATGTTCCTTATTGTTGGGATGGAAAGAAGCTCAGTTATGATATTGTTTGATAGAAACTTGAGTGTGTGAACAGCATGCAGATTAAAACATGTTAACAGGTTGTAATCCGTTCGTCTGGAACCTGATTGTAGTTTGTTATTTTGTGAGGTGACGTCATTGTACCAAATTCAGATCAAAATTTGATCAAATTTAGTCAGCAGATGAGCAGCTAGATTTAAACCTGTTTGTCTGCCTGGAAACAGACAAAATAATTAGAGAAGCAGAAAATAATTCAACATTATTCACTCTGTTATTGTCTTTGCTGTTCATCAGCTCAGCTTGTTTGACAATTCCCTCGCTGTCGTTGCGCAGAGGCACAGAAAGGTCACAGTGGGAAGTTTGTTTTTAAAAATTACTTTTGCATTTCCTCCTGATAAGTGAGGCTGGACTAACAGCCGGCCAAAGGCCCCAAAGGCTCCAAAGGCTCCAGCTTCCCTGATTTGATTAACTTACTCTTATTGTGAAGATCACCACTAAAGCACAATACAACTGTAAGTGCCTTCCGGCTGCGTTGATGTCTGTGTTGTAGTTGATGTGCGGCTCACATGGTCCTTAACACCCTGTAGGTTTATACTGGAGAAGTACCTCGTGCCCTTGGACTCATTAGTGGAGGAAGCTCAGACAGCCGGAGCTTCAGCTTCTTAAGGACGATGAATTGGAGGAAATAAGGAAAAAACACAAGTACAGAACAGAAATTCAGAAACAAAACTTCCCACCGTGACCGTTCAGAGATCCACTCACAACAGTTGCCTTTGTTTTTGGGCTGATGGCGTGTGTCTGTGTGTGTGTTTGTGTCACCTGATGAGCTTGACCCGATTTCAGAAGAAACTCCTTTACTATCCGTGGAAACCTAGGGAGACCAAACCTGTTCCCCAGATTGATGTCAGTCATCACCGCGTCGCGTCGCCAGCTGCATGTGTGTACACGTAGTTCTCGCGGCTTCCCATCAGTTTCTTTTATTTTTGTGTTTATTTACTCGTTTCAACTTTATCCATGTTCCCATATTGCATGACAAATTATTTTCTACACTTTGGGACCTTTTCTCTTCTTTATTGAGTCTGATACGGTTTGTTGATGCTGAATGTACCATTATTATTTGGCAGTTTGCATTAGGTTTTATCATGTGATCTTTGGCTCGTTTCTCTGGATGTGTCAGTTACATCTTCAGAGGAAACTGTTGTTGGTGCACTGATGGATTCACCTGTATCATCACCTTTAATGCTTTATGATGAAATAGAAATATGTTTGCATTAGCTGACAGATGAAGTATTCTGTTTGTTATCACCTCCAATAAAGTGAGCAGAAACTTTGGACAAATTGATTTGATGAAGCTTCTTTGGTTGTTGTTGTTTTCTTCCGTATTTTATCCTCCCGGTGTTGTTTTTAAAGTTTAACCTTGTGGTGTTAAACTCTAGAGGGCGCCGTTCATGGGGATCATGGGATATCTGAGGTGAACCGTATCGGGACCCATCAATTAAGAAATGAAGCAGTGAAATAAACCCCAGAGGAGCATCTACAGAGTGTTCAGGTATCTGCTTTTTGGCTGATTTCTGTCACCTGGTTTGGACTGAAAAAACCCACAAGCTTAGTCATTTTTTAACATCTTCCAAACGCATCAGTACCCGTGTTTCCATCAACGTATTTTTATTCCCTTTCTGAAGTATCCCATTAGAAAAGGTGGATGGAAACCAAAAATTCAAGAAAAACATTTGCTTCCTTGAGGTGGTTTTTGCCTTTTTCAAAAAAGAGAGATGGAAACCTGTTCTGATGTAGTGAACATTTGAGTCACATGACTGATCTGCTGTTTCCGTTGTCTGTGTCTTCCCGGATGTTCCCATAAAGCGAGAACACGTCTCCAGTCTCCACATCGCTCCGCAGATCTGATGTAACCGTCCTCACATTAATACATGAAACTTACAGAAACGTCTGATTTCCATCCAGTTTTCTACTTTTTTTGTCACCATTCGTGGTTTGACTGGAGTTCTTTTAATGACGTCATCTTGTTGAGCCCTCTTCATCTGTGGTGGTTTAATGGTTTTTCCGACAGGAGAATTGGCGCCAACTGCTGCTGATCAACCAACTCCTAATAATCACGTAACGCTGGTGGATGGAAACAAGCATTTATTTGCATTTTCTTTTACCGATTTCTCCTCATCAGGTCAACATGTTGATGTGTCCAAGTCTTTGGTTTGTGACCAGATACACGCAGAACTGACGACTTTGAACTGTTGGTTGGACACAACAAGCATTGTGAAGGTGCCACATTTTACTGTGGAAATACTTTAACTACATGTTACTGATTATACTCACAGACTTTTACTGAGGAACAGTTTCACTGCAGGACTTTTACTGTAACACAGTATTTATATTGTGTATTAGTACTTTTACTGTAACACAGTATTTACAGTGTGTATTAGGACTGTAACTGCAGTAGAGGGTCTGAGTTCCTCCTCTGCACGTCTCCCCGTCTGTCTGTCTTGTGTCTAAACATAGCGTCCCACCTTCGCCTCCTGTCTGTCTTATTAAGGCAGCTGTCGGTGTAAACGGTCGTTTGGCATTAGAAACCGGTTTGAGCTGGACTGCCTAGCCTCTTCACCATCTCACCAGATCAGCTTTCACGGCCGACCCATCGCCTTGTGTCTAAAAGAACGCTGACACCAGAACGTCTGGGGCCAGAAACTTTTTTAAGCCTCCAGTAAATCTGTCTTCTGCTTCCTGGAAGTTCAGAAACTGGTTTAAAGGTTTTCAGGCTACACAGAGCTGACAGTCTGTTGCACAACCTCATCTTTATCATCATATTAACTTGCCTGTACTCGTCCTCCGTTTCACAGCATCAGCATGGGTCACATCTTCAGAAAAGCAGCAGTTTTAAAAGGCGTGCCTGTAGACGCTACTCAGGGATGAAAAAGTACAACAACCTCTTAACCCATTAATTAAACCATTAACATTTCTAACTAGAGTAGATTGTTTTTGGTAAAGATGCAAATACAACTTTTTACCATTTTCATATAAAGCATAAATTGATCTCTGATTGTTTCAGCTGAATTGCCCCTCCCCACCCGATCCCCCTTGTGGAAACTCAACTCAAACGTCCATGTTGTGACCAACAAACAATCCAGTAATCACGGAGACGGATCAGCTGTTTGTCATGACGTTAGTTTTATTGCCGTTGGTTTAGTCGGTGGTGAATGAGCACAGTGATCACAGTGGTTTACAGCATGGAGACCCTCGCAGGGGTCAAAGGTCAATGAGACACAGGTGACATCATCAGGGCTCAAAGTTAACTTTTTCATCATCGACTCGGCGAGTTTTTGGCTGGTGACTCGTCAACGTCGAGCCCCGAGTGTCCTTACTACCGTTAACACAGCTATTAGTTCATTAAGCTACTTTTCACCTACTCGATTGTCTAATCTACGGTTATGGATGGAAGACAGTTATAGACGGTTTACAGGAAGTCACATGGACACAGTCACAATAAAATGGCCGACGCTGGGATGGATGAGGTCACTGTGTAGCTCAGTTTGGGCTGGAAACACCAACAGGACTGAAATAATTATACGATCACAAACAAATCCTAGTTTCAGCACCAAAGTGAGAGAAGATATAAAGATAAAAGTTGTTGGTCTTTCTGGAAGCTCATGCAGGAAATAAACAGATGAAACTATCAAAATAAAAACTCTCTTTGAGATATTAGTCATGTAAGATTTGGAATAAATCAATCTCATTTTATATATTCAGCTTCATAAGATGTCTCGTACAGCCAGACTAAAAAGCCCTGATGTAACAAAATGTTGTCCATTACAGACTGAACCAGCAGGCAGTAGCTCCCGTCTGCAGTGTTTCCAAGGACAGACAGACAACCATCACTGATCACTGTGTGTTTATTCTCAATGGACATCAGAGATCACGATATCCTCCAGAAGTGAAAGTCGACCTGAATCTAAGAATACGTGTTTCATGTGTGTGTGTTCAGATTTGACTGTTATGACTCAGAGAAGGAGAGTGACTTTTGGTGCAAAAATACATTTTAGACTGTAAAGCACTGATGATGATGTACTTTCCACTAGATGTTATACCTGCCTTTTAATAATGATTTAATTTCGGAGCAGTTAACATATAGCTGAATTAGTAGATTTTGTCCTCAGCAGAACAAGCAGAAATCATAAAATGTGATATGTAATCTGCAGCACTAAATTAAGTCTGAGTTATGAGATTTTTATTTTATCGTAGCTTTCATCAACTTATTTTAGCTCCAAACGAACCTTTTGTATAACGGCTGTAATTTAGTTAATTAGTTCTGGTGAACATCGTGATGTTTCTGTATGTGTTCATGCAGCTCTGGATGTTTCACTGCAGGGTTTCCAGCCCAAACACGAGGGAATTTCCCACCTGAGGAGAGCGCCCCCTGCTGGTTCAGCTGTTACAACAGCTGACCTCGAGCCACCTTCCCAAGAAACCTGGCGGTAAGAACGTTATTTAATATGAGGATCAAAGGTTTTGATTGTTTTTCAGTGACAAGTTGTAAAACCAGCCTGTTGTGTCAAGAAAAGGAAATTACTTCCTCGAGGTTATAGGAAACCAAGAAGAGAGAAAAATCCTCTATTCCCATGTTCCCATTAAGCTTCTGTAGTCATTTCTTTAGGTTAAAAAACACTTTGGCAATGTTTTTGGCTATTTGGCTACAAAATCATTGACTTTTTTTTTCAAAATCATCTAGACAATAAAAATCTACAGTAAAATGAAGCTGAAATATAAATTTAAATTCCTTCAAAACTTAAAAAGCTGTGTTTTTTGGGAAACAGGCGCTCTGTTCTGAAGGAAACAAGCCGACGGGGAAGTTTGTTTAACAGAATCGGTGATCAGACGGTCAGACGGATTCTTTTGACTCATTTTGGTTTCCGAGACTTTTAGATTCAGATGTTTTTACCTTTTTTTCTCATTTTTGGGCTCGCTGAAATGTCTGAAACTTTAAAAAAAAAAAATCTTTTTCTGAACATTTTTCATTTTGATTTACTGTCCGATGACACAATAAGTTTCAGTATGAAGAATGAATCTTAAATTCTTATCTTGTTAGCACAAACTATATTTTGCAAACAAGTAACTTATTTTAGATATCTGATCAGATTTTTGTTATACAGTTATACAGTTATACTAATAATTTACCGTTGGTGTCCTCATTAACAGCTACGACTCTTCTGACTTGATCAGGGAAACAAAATGAATGAATGTCTGACCGTCCGAAGCAAAACACAGACTCAAGCTCGACTCTTTGCATAGCACGACCTGTGACATCACTGTGACATCACTGTGGACTGTTTGACTATTGGTCAGTATTAGAGACAGACTGATGACATCACTGTCATCATCACTGAGCAGGATAATAACAACAGAATGTTGTTGTTTGTTGTGTGTTGTTGCTGTTGTTTGTTGTTGTTTGCTGTTGTTGTTTGTTGTTGTTTACTGTCATTTGTTGTTGCTGTTGTTTGTTGTTGTTTGATGTTGTTGTGTGTTGTTGTTTGTTGTTGTTTGTTGTTTGCTGTTGTTTTTTTGTTGTTTGTTGTTGTGGGCCACTTCAGGCCAGCAGAAGAAGCATCAGTCTGTCTCTAGTCTGAGGAAGAAAACACATTCAAACCCTTTAAAAGACACTTATTGATCACTTCACCATCAGGGTACATCAGAGTGAACAACATGTTCTTTAAATGTGATTTCCTGTCTGCGTTTCGACCGTTTAGGATCCAGGATTTTGAAAGAAGATTTTTTGGCTGAAGATTACAAAGACAAAATGACATGAAACAACATCAGATTTTGGTAATGTACATTTTCATTGTTTATATTTTCTTTGTGTTAATTGGCTGCAGATTGGTTTCACCCTCTGACCCGCCCAGGCTCCAGTCCACAGACGAGACGCTTAACAGTAACAATACGACTTGCTTTCAAAATAAAATGATCTACGTTTCAAATGTCAGTTTAATCAGAGGCTCTATAAAATACTGCGTCAGGTTAGTTTTAGGAAATAACAGTTATCAGTGGCACTTGAGTCATGTGACCTCGACAACAACATCTGATCTCTTATTTTGTTAGTTTGTATCATCAGAACTGGAGTAATAATCTGTTTAAATGTGATCTCACGTTTAGCCTCCAGACCAGCCAATCAGCATCAACTCCACTGCATAGCTGCAACCAATGAGCACTTTCATCATTAATTATTCTGATTCTTATGTTAATTAACTGTTAAAACCCATCATTAGTTTCCAGTTTAAAGTGATTCTGCAAACAGATGTTTAAATTTGATCAAAAAGTTCAGAAAATGAAAGAGACGCGTCACAAATACTGAACATTATATCCAGTTTGGGTTTACTGATGTGAGGCGTCCATATTTGTTTCAGACTCTTCTGTGTTGTCTAGAGTTTGAAGTTACGTATTTGACTCTGACGTTGATGTTAAAATATTTAAGATGGAGTCACGCGTGTTGTTAAATGTCTTGGAAAGTGATTGGCTCGTCTGGTCCTTCTAGGCTCTGATTGGCTGGAAACAGCCAATTATTTTTATTCAGCCTTTAAACCGTTTTTACTTTCACTTTTAAACATAAAGTTAAGTTATTTCACTCTTCTGCCAAAATGTAAAATATGTGAAATCAAATGAGACGAGCAGATCAAACTTTTGTTTATGCTTTGAAATAATAAAGTGAGAGTCTGAGCCGTGGGGGGGTCTGAGGAAAAACACTGATATTCATTAAAACACACACAGAGAAAAAATAAAAATCTAAAATCATCCAAAACTAAAACTCTTCAAACACTTGAGCACTTTAAAAATTAGAAATCAAAAAAGAAAAAAAATCCCTTTCGCAGTGTGTTCGGAGCCACACGAAGCCTCAACAGCCTTAACATCACTGCATCGCAGCAAACCCGCCAAAAAAAAGCCCCGCCCTACGCTGCTTGTTCACATTAGCCGGTCAGACACCACTTAAAGGCCTCGCAGCACCAACGTATGTCAGTAAAATATATTTGAATTAAGTATGGATGTATAGCCACTAAAATGTGACATTTTCAACCCAAAAGTCCTAGTTTTACAGTTTTGGTTTTAATTTTTCTGAGTCAGGTGCCATTTTCTTTGTTCACAGCATTAAATTTGCATCCTGCGTGTCAGATTTTCTGTTTATTAAACTTTTATTGGTGATGGAGAACCTTTAAAGCTGCAACATGATACAGGTCGAGGAGGGAAATGTTTCCAGAAATACTTCCCATAATCCCCTCCTGCTGGCAGCTGATGCTGCTGACGAGAGATTTGCATAAAAAGTTAAAGTTTATTTTGAAGGTTTGAATGAGGAATGAGGTAGCCTGAAGCTCAAGGTGGTCGCTTCGTGCGGTGCGGCACTCGTGTTCGCCGGCTAAATGTGAACAATCAACCAGAAATCATCATCATCACATTTACATACTGCATCAAATATAGATAACGCACAAAGATATTCAATATATATATCTGTCATACTGTATGTATCAGCAAAATAAAAGCCTCCACAAAATAAATCTCTGATTCATTTTACAATATGTAAAACAAAACACGATTTCTAACACGATTCTTTTTAAAAGTGCTAGCAACATTATTTTACAACAATGTGCAAATGTACGTAGTTTTATCATATCTTACATTCTAATCATTGTTTCTCCATGATAGGTGGATGGTGAGTGGTTGCTAGGAGACAGAGTTGTAGACACACCCCCGCAGACTGCTGATTGGTTGGGATATAAAAACCAGAGCCGTACACAGGACGTCCCGTAGGGCTCTGGCTTTGGCTAGTCAACCGTACGGGCTCTAGAATTAAGACAACAACATAAGGCAAAGCTTGGCATCAAGCTGAGTCCTCCGGCTCTCATCTCTCCACCAGCTGATCTGACTGCAGGTAAAAACACAACACATTTCAACAACTTCTTCTTCCAACCAGATTAAAATCGTAAAGTTGTTTCTCAGGCCGGTGGCCCAATGAACTGTCTGTAGTTTAACTATACGGGATGTTTGAGTCTGATACCGACTGATCTGATCTACATTTTAGTTCTTTTACATTAAGACTTTCACATTTTATAAGGATCCCTTTAAAATAACATTTAAATATCTGCTTAGTGGAGTTCAATGCTCCGACGTCTGGACAGAATCTGGATTTTGTTGGACAGAAACGTTTGGAAAAGTTCCACGAATGGATCCACCTGTAGGTGTAAGTTTAGGACCTGAAGAAAATTGTATTCATCTGTGATAATTTTAGTCCAGGAAACCAGTTTTTAGTGTTTTTCTGTCCATTTGTAATTGAGTTCCTGGAGAGACTTAAACTACGAGCTTCAGCTGTTGAGGAGGAGAGCCTGATGTTTGCTGGGAGGACCTCAGTGTTAATGAGACCGACGAGACGAGGCAGAGAAGAAGAAGAGCGAACGGGATGATATTGGCAGTCTGGAGCCCTGGTCTGGGATCTGGTCTGGGATCAGCAAGTATCGCTCCGTTTGGCACTTCAGTCGACCCGGGGACGCAGGACGAAACGGGTTAAAGGTCAAATCCAGTGCGACTTCAGTCTCCGCTGAACAGATTCTGATTTGACGTTTCTCTGTTCATTGTTCAAATCGGACTCTCTCGGAGTCTGTGATTGGTCGGTTGACGACTGAGATGGGACTGAATTATTCTGCCAATTATTTTCTTTATTAATTAATCAATTATTTTTAGTTTCAGTGAATTCTCACTGGAACGTTCCTTCGAACTTTAGATCTTCTGTCGCCTATGCGAATAAGGAGGTGGTCGGAGGTCGGAGAGCCCCACGCTGCTCAGGAGTCAGGACTGTTCTGGGATCAGTAGTAGGAGCTGGTGATTCACAGTATTTAGCTTCAGAGCTGGAAGGAGACGAGCTGCGCTGATATGTTAAAACATCCGGACGACTGATTGGATTCAGTCCTGATCAGGTCTGAGACTCCGGATCAATAACAGGCTTCAACAATCAGTCACATGAAGTGCTCACAAACGGGCTTAAAAATGTTAGAGTCGAGGCTACGACCAGGACAGTCTGACGATGTCTTCAGGACTCACTGAGCTCAGTTTGGCTTCCTGGCAGCGTGGTGAGTTCAGACCTCTGGTTGCTCCGTAACAGGGAACTTTTCCTTCTGTTATACTTCAGTCCTGCTGCCAGACGTGAGGTGGGAAGTGATTTAAGGATCGCAGAACTCCCGAGAAGTTCCAAAAGACACTCGGACATGAAACCGTTGAAGTGTCCTGACTGAGGGTCTCGTGCCTGTCGGGAGGCCACGTTAGAATTCTTTTTTGAAGTTTGACAGCAGGACTTAAGAGCAAACCGCTCTCGACCATTTTAAAATCCTGTTACAACGCAAAAGACGTAACGAAGAGGTAATTTCCTGGGGGTCAGGTCTAGAACTCTGTCTTAATAAACAGCCGTTAAACACACACACACACACACACTTCCTGTTGTTTGGTATGATGGTTTGATAGTGTGTGTGTGTGTGTGTGTGTAATGGTCGTCCATCAGGTGTGTGTGTGTATGTTTGCACATCCAAACCCGACCAGATTGTGTCGATTCTCTTCATCCACGATGGAGGAAGCTCGACGTTCAGCAGCGTTGTGAACACAGTGGGATCCTCCAGCCCCTCCAGAGTTTTGGAACAGTCCCAGAGGATCATATTTCCATTTCTTTATGGTGAACCAGAGGAGTCGAAGCCCTTTACAGTTAAAGAACCCAGTGATCTGCTGGTTTTAATCAGAACTTCTGTGGTGATCTGGGAAAAGGAAGCAATTGTTGTAGCCGTAATTTTAAAAAGCGTCCTGGAGGAGCTGTCTCAATCTCTTCTTCTCTTTGTGACGTTTGGAGGAGCCGAGGAGGCCGATCAGCGGTTTAGAGGAGGTAAATCTGAAGGTCAGGTGTGGTGGTGAGGTGTCGGCCATCTTGTAGTAGGCGGGATGGATGGAGTGTTGTGATTGGTGGAGTCCAACCTACATGACACTCTCAAAGATGATGACCTTGTTGTCGTCGGTGCCGGGGGACAGAGAGGTCAGGGACTTGATGTCGGGGGCCATGTACTCCAGGTGATGGACCCCCCACACCGGAGTGGTCAGGTGGGCCCAGCGCTGCAACACACGGCAGGAAACATTAACAGACATGCAGACGAAATCTTCAACGATCACAGAAATAACTCAGGAAGCATTCGCAAAGTGTTTTAACTCCTGCAGTGGTCACACGTCTGCCCCGACAGAAACCCCCTGCTCTCAGCTCCGCCTGCCACTGATTGGTTAAAGAGTAACCAAATGTTTTACTAATGATTTGCTGCTTCAGGTGTCAGCGTGTAAACCTCAGGAGTCCCTGGAAACATCTTTAACTTCA
The DNA here is from genome assembly GCA_031216445.1 of Lateolabrax maculatus. Lineage (NCBI taxonomy): Eukaryota > Metazoa > Chordata > Actinopteri > Acropomatiformes > Lateolabracidae > Lateolabrax > Lateolabrax maculatus. Next base: position 27,313,330 of record CM062201.1, read on the forward strand.
TTCACTCGACTGTACGCCCAGCTGTAGTCTGAGGTCGGCCTCTGATTCCAGTATAAAATCTGAACTTTAAGTTGTTGAAATAAGATAAGTGGGTCGTATCTTAAAGTCAGAAATGTTTCACCTTCCTCCTGCAAGACAAGTTCTTTCATTTTGTTATGTGAGTCCAGCTGGAAATCTACTTTCCAGCATGCTAAGAAAACAAACAATTCACATGAGGTTTGATGTAACTGATCTGGTGGGAAGTCACCGGTCTGCATTAGTTAGGGTTAGTTAGTTAGTTTGGTTTGGCTCCACTGTGTTGGGGGGGGTGGGGTGCTGACCTCTTTGAAGGTTCCCTTGGCTCTGAAGAGTTTGTAGAGGAGGCTGACGGGGATGCAGAGCATGGAGGACAGAGCCATACACCAGCCAATCACCTCGCCCCACCACGGGTACACGTACATGTTGTTGTAGGTCAGCGGCTTGTAGTTCACCAGGTGGAACAGGAAGATGCCCTGCGGGGGGGGGGGGGGGGGGGGGGGGCATTAGGGAAAATGTTCTCCAAATACACTCGAATATTTATTTCTTATTTTTGAATCTATTGTATTTGCAGCTAGTCAGATGTTCGCCTGCACGTCAGCGTGCTCCAGGCGTTCCCAGGACAGACAGACATTCCCTGGAAAACCTCCAAAGGAAGGCGTCCAGGAGGATCCTGAGTCTACGCCGATTACAGTGCAGTTAATGAACAACTTCACCTGTTAGTATAATGTGTTTCTATGTCTTGACTCATTGCATTCATGTTATGTTTCCCCACTAATGTGTTTTAACGCGGCCCTGCTGGAGGCGACGTCGTCACGAGTCTGTTACGTTCTTTTCTCTTTATGTGTGAAGCGATGGACGTGTGGTCAGTCTTACCATGCAGACACACGGAGTTATAAAGGACCAGCACCACTTCATCCAGGGGAACGGCCGGTAGCCAATCATACGAGCAACATCATCCATGAAACGGTCAGCACCTGAGCCATCAACCAATAAGAAACAGGCGTGAAGATGCTGCAGCAACATTTAACCTCCACGCTCTCACAGACCTGGAAACTTCATATGTTCCTGTCACATACTACGCTTGGCATCTTGGTTTACAGCGCGTCATCTTTAATTATATATTTATGACAAACTTTCCTATGATATACTACATTATGTAATACAATATTATAGCATACTTTCCTATCACATTAAAAACTAATTTGTGCCTAATCAATTTAAATGATCATAATGTTGCCTGAGGCTGCAGATCTCTGGTTGCAGTTGGCTGCAGTTTGTTTCCCAACAGGGACAATATAGTATATTGAACTGCATTTACTTTCCTATGAAAGATAAACTAGGAAACATTTATTCTGTTTCATAATGTTCTGATAGACTCTAATCTTCTAATGTAGTTTACTAAGAGACATTTTGTACTACGGGAACGTTTTCTTCAACTGTGACCTTTACTGTAACATCATGTGACAAAACTATTCACACACCTATTTTGAGATACTTCGCTCACATGCTTTATTTATGGCAGAGCATACAAATACTGTGCTGTGAAACACTACACTGTGTGTGTGTGTGTGTGTGTGTGTGTGTGTTACGTACCGTAGACCCAGGCAACTACTATGCATTCCCAGAATGCTTGCCACAACAGAGTCATTCCACTGGCCGAATAGTAGTCAAACAACTGGAAGACGTACATCCCTCCCTGCAGAGAGAGGCGCTCAGTGTTAAAGAAGACAGAAGAGGTGTGCTGCTGCCGGTTATTGATAAAGAATCAGTGTTTGACGGACCTGCGTCACCATGGAGAGGTCAATAATGAAGCACAGTAAACAGCAGATCGCCACAGCAATCTCCCTTTTGTAGCGATGGTAGTTCTTTCCAGGAAACAGATCCAGGATTCCAGTTACAAAACCCTCCACCCCGACGAACTGGAGACATGGAGAGAAAGACCTGGACAGTTAGTCTGCACAACACAGAAACCTGAGCTACATATACATTAATGTAATGTATATAAATGAAAAGTGCAAATATTTATGCACATACGTGTGCAAACATAAGTGTGAAAACATTTTTAATGCACAAAATGATCAAATCCACATGATTGTTTCTCACTGTCCATGTTGGAGGATGTTTGTCCTCCTGTAGTCAGTGAAAAGCTGTTGGCAGCTGGAATCTGTAATATCTGAGCTTCACTGAATGCACCATCAGGGCGTCTCCTGCTGCTACACTATGGCACCTTTTACTATGAAATACCTTACACTTCTAAAGGAACAGTGCAAATATTTCTGCACATGCTGCATGTGAGTGAGTCCAGCAGGGAAACTACCAACTTATACAAATTATAAACTTGAATAAACTGACCGACTTTTTTCTGCAAGTCGAGTTTACTAAAATGACATGAAGATAATATCGTCTTCCATGCATGATGAAGCGAGTCGGTCACCTGACTGTCGAGTCCCAGCAGCAGCAGCATGAAGAAGAAGAGCGCCGCCCACAGAGGAGCCACCGGCATCAGACTGACCGCCATCGGATACGCAATGAAGGCCAGACCCGGACCTGAGACACACAGACGGAGGCGGACATGTTGGATATGTGTTAATATACCACTCAGGTTTATCTCAAACATTCCTGCTACCCAGTAAGATTTACACATTCATAGATCCAGTTAAACAGTGATTCATTAACTCTTTTGTTTTACATTTTTGTCCCATATTGTTCAGATTTTTGCACGTTGGTTTTCACTCTCTCAGTCTTATCCATTTTTCTTTATGTGCAGTTTTCAAACAGTGTTTCCTTTGCTTTTATTAACCGGCTCACTGGGCCGCCCTGTTTAAATGAATGAATACTCAGTGTGAACACGGTCACTTCCTTCGCTACACTTTTCATTTGAAGGATTTAAGTTTCCAGTATTTCACAGAAAGAAATAAACCCAATTCTGTGAAACATAAACATTAGTTTTTCTCACTGTTGCTTTAAAGGCAGAGAAGAAGAGATATTAAAATATTAAGATATTAAATCTGTAAATCATCTGTCATCATGTTATCTGTCATTTATCTGATTACAAAGTACAGACTGGACCTTTAAGCCTTTAATGAGGGGTACACTTGGAGTTTGTCTCATCCAATCACCTGACTGACAGGTTTACTGTCATATTATCTGAATACTTCTTCTGTGTCACAGATTAAAGGTGCATTTCACACATATTCTGCAGGGTTGTATTCCCCGTACAGTCTGTCTTTCTGGGTCTGTTACAGAGCTGAGACTCATTAAATAAAGATGAGTCACATGTCATGAGGTGAAAGAGCCATCTTAAATAATCCTTCGGTTAATACTGCACACACACACACACACGGTGATGCTAATACTTTAAACCATTGTAAACGTGTCAGACGGGATTCAGAGTAAATTGGATTTGCTTTTGTTCTTTTAGCAGCAAGATTAAAATAAAAAGTTTCATGTCCTCACCCTGAAGCAACGGCTGTCGTTTTCATTAACAAACACACACATTTAATCTCTGTTACGTGCACCATTAATCAGAGGTTCTCGTGCTGTTTCTTTAAACACAGATCCAGACATCCGAAGGCTTTATTCATTATCCCTGCATACTTCAGGCAGCAGTCTAATGTACAAGAAGTCAAACATTGTAATAATACCTACAGGGCAAATCATTAAAAACCTGTTTCTGAATAAACACTTGGAGGCAAAGAAAAACAATACATTAATATAAAAAATAAATCGAGACGAGTGCTGCAGCATGCGTCCTTCTGTGGACAGACCAAATATAACTGTGTGTTTGTGATGTCATGTCATGTGCCTCTGAGCTATTAATACCCATACAGTTGGCTAATGACTGTACAAACAAAACTACACACACACACACTCTGGTTTCTTTCTTCAGATGAAAACATCAGACTGGAAGTGACACAGAAGAAGTATTCAGATCCTTCACTGACGTAAATCTGTTAAGTAAAAATCCTTGTAAAAGCACTGAAGTATCACCAGCAAAATGTACTTAAAGTATGCAAAGTAAGAGTATTTAACACTCTTTTTGTAAGTAAAAGTTACAAGAAGTTGTTATCTCGTAAAACAAGATAAAAAATACAATGTCTCCTGGACTGCAGCTGCTAAACGCTGCACTATGTTCAGCAGCTGCTCTCTGTCTGTCTGTCGGGTCCTGTAGTTTTATCACAGCTGAGACTGAACCAGACACGAAATGTGCTGCAAAACCAAAACTAGGAAGTAAAAGAGGCTAAAAGGCTACAGAGATGGAGATGATTCTCTGTTCGTTAAGCCCGATCCAATTACTTTGACCGTTTGTCAGATGGCAGATGGGCAGTTTAAAATGAAATCAGCGTCAGATAAACCATCCAAAAATCTGAGTTAGATTGTCCTTGATGTTGCTATGGCATCATATGGACAGATATAATGCAGCAATAACCAGTTTCAACCAGACCATCCATCATCCATCAAACCCTCACCCATCAGACCAGATCCTACATGTTGGTTTCCTCCTCTGACTGTGTGTTCAACATGTTTAACCACTAAGAGGATATAAAGAGTTTAATTCCATCTGCCTTTAAGGCTTTGATAAAGGTATGTAGTCAATAAGGACGGTAGATACCCATTTATCTAAGAGTTTGTACATAAAGATCTCAGGAACAGGATTGAGAGGAACAGCTGGTGTTTGTGTTTTTTTTACCTGATTCAGCAACCTGTGAGATGTCGACTCCCTGCTCGGCAGCCATGAAGCCCAGAATGGAAAACACAACGAAACCAGCAAAGAAACTGGTTCCACTGTTGATTAGAGCCAGGACGAAGGCATCCCTGCAAGACAGGAGCGAGAGCAGCACAGTTAATCCATTTTTATAAACATGCTTTCTTTTGTTGCAATCATACCTGAAATTCTTGTCCTGACTGGATCACATATTCACTCCACATTATTATGTAACTGTGCTCCGATGGCACAAAGCTGTTTGTGTTTATTCCCCCAACTTTTAATAGTTGCTAAAGTCTTAAAAATGACCAAATCTAGCAAGAAAGTCTCTTCCTGCCCACAAGCCAATTAGGGTTTACTTTAATAAGTAATAATAATAAATATAATAATATTAGGCTTTTTTGGCAGTAAGCCTCTAACCTCCACTTTCTAAAACACAGGTTACTATCAAGTGTGAAAGGAACAAAAACATTATTTACGAAGCTTGGTGCTCATTTAGAGATGCAGTCGCCTGAGTGACTGAATGAATTTTGCTTTTCCTGCGGCCCCAAAGTGAATACTTGTCTCAAGGATAACAGCGTGGCCAATTTCAGCTTTAAACCATCACAGTGAGGACATTTCTGCATTGTGAGGACATTTTAGACGGTCCCCACTGCGTCAAAGGACTGTTTGAGGGTTAAGACTTAACCCTATGATATGGTCAAGGGTTGGGGTTAGGCATTAATCCTGGTGGTTAAGGTTGTGGTTAGGGTCTGGTGAATGCATTATATCACAGAGGGTCCTCACAAGTGTAGAAAGACAAACACGCGTGTGTGTGTGTGCCGTACTTGTAGCAGTCATTGTTGAAGCGGTTGTAGCTGCCCAGGGCGGTCAGAGCTCCCAGCCCGATGGCGTAGGAGAAGAAGATCTGTGTGCCGGCATCGATCCACACCTGAAAAAACAGGTCAGAGGTCAAAGGTCATAGGTGTGTGATGTGTTCACTGCTCAGCGCAGCATCTGTTTAAAGCTGCTACACGGAGACCGAGAAACACAAAGAAAACGGCGTCAACAAAAACAACAATGATGACAATAATGGGAGAGAGAAGAGGAAATAAAGAAAGAAAGGAAAAGAATCCGAGGGAACCGGAGTTTCATTTATCTATGTTGGTTTTATTCTGTTTTGATTTGTTAGTTTTTTCTCTCTTCCAAGTTGCTTTCTGAGGAGCAACTTCCTCCTTGAAAAGGGACTCTCGTCCAGCTGTCCCATACCAGACTATGTCACCTAAAGCCCCGTCAGCTTCGACGCGTGGCCACAGGGGTCGCCCTATTCTGGGGAACTGAAGTACACGATCGTAGAAGTAAATGTTAGAGTAAAAATCAATAAACAAACAACAAACAGATAAATAAACGGGTTGATGAGCAGCGTTCTGCATGTTTGTGTGCATGTAAAGACATCTGTGTGACTTGCAATATGTAATATTATTACCTCATACAACCCTCATCATCGTCCTATCAATAATAGTCTGTGTAACAATATTATTAATTATGATCTGTAGAATGATGGTCAACCTAATAATACACATTTTAAACAAAAGTTTTAATAATTCTCATAATCAACATCCTTATTACCTTTACTTAAAAAACCAACCTTAAAAAGTGGATGAATGATTGAGTATAAAAGTAACTGACTGACTGAGTTTTTATGGTGAAGGACAATCCTTGTCACGCTTGTTACATCAGGTCAGTAATAATATGTTATAAAGTACCTTTATGTCTTTATGGCTGCTAACAAGCTGATTAGTGTTATTAGTCTGGCTGGTTTAGTTCCAGCAGTCCAACTGAAGGACACAGGAGACGTTTGCCTGAGAGGCAGAACTCAGGACAGCAGAACCCGTTGAACTGACCTGAGCCTCCTCCAGTTTGGACCAATCAGGTTTGATGTAATACATGATGCCGTTGTAGGCTCCAGGAAGTGTGACTCCTCTGACCAGCAGGATGATGAGGACCACATAGGGGAAGGTGGCCGTGAAGTACACAATCTGAAACACACACACGAGCATGTTACTATCAGACACACATGACAATCCTTTAAACAGTCATTTTAGAAAATGTTTTCACTAGTTATATTTTTACTGAAATTGTTGTTGAATCTGTGTTAAGATTGGTGCAGTGCATGTTGTATGATGGTTTCTTTGACACATGACACCCCATTGATTTATTGGACATGTGGTGCATTCATTCATCCTCATACACACATAATTTAAACATCCATCCATCATTATGGAACTGACTATATAAAAAAGTTTGGTCAATGATTCTTTTACTATTTCCTTTCTTTAAATTATGAATCATTCTTGAAGTGAAGTTTTGAATGGATCAGTGAAATGTTTTTACCAAACTGACTTTAACCACCTCAGTGTGCCGCCCCCCCCCCCCCCCCGCTCATGGAAAAACAGTGGTATAGTCCTTTAACAGCGAGTCCCACCTGTGAGAATCCGTAAAGAAAACAACCGTAAAGACGAGAAGAAACCAAACATGAACTTGATCTGAGGAAACAAAAGAAGGCCTGCTGAGACACACACACACACACAGAGGAATGTGCAGTTTCAGCACCATGGAGAGCGTCTGGTCCCAGGTGGAGTCCAGTTTCAGTCAAATCACAGCGGAGGACATTTTTGTACAATAATCCCACACAGCCTCGGGTTAACACACACATACACACGCACACACTGAGGTGATTGAGGCCAGATTGGTAAAATTGTAAAAGATCTTTTCAATGATGCATTCAAAACCTCCCTTAAATTATTAATTTAAACAAATCATGAACCAGCACATTTAATGGTCTTTTAATATATTACCTCAAAGTTTTATTTTCAGTTCTCATCAGTATAATCTGTTTTATTTATTTATTGTTGTTATTTGTAGTATTTTATTACTAACAGTGTTTACTTTAATTCATTCATTAATCATTTAAACACGAGATACATATTTCATTAAACTTCATGACTTCAGTGTGTGAATAAAGCAGAGACGAGTTGGGAGGCTTTCAGCCGACTGATGTGTGTTTGAGCAGCTCTGTGAAAGCTGCTCTGCTCTCTCTCTCTCCTTCTCTCTCTCTCTCTCTGTACCAGTGTGTCTCAGCCTCTCTCGTCCTGCTATGATCAGACAACTCAGCTTTCAACCTCCTGCTGACGATCAACAACAAAAACTGTTTCTGTTGTACTCAGAGCCGTGTGAACTCTGCTGGATCCGTACTGAGACCACACACACACACACACACACACAGAGACACACACACACACACACACACACTCAGCCTGCAGGTTGGAGACTGGATTGCAATGGAGGCTCGCAGGGGACAAATTCCTGAATAATTCTAATAATAATATTACAGCAATGAGGCAAATAAAATCAGACAATTAATAATATTACAAGATTAAAATGGAATAAAATACCATGAGCTAAAAATAATAATACTACTAATAAAACAAAGAAAGTGATGAAAATAAGTCACTAATTCTGCAGCTTCAAGACAGATTTTATAAAAAAACAAACTATATAGATACACTGTATATATATAATATATATATAATTATTTCCTTGTGGATCTTTGTCCTTGTTTTGGATGTTTGTCTCTGTGAAACCGGAATCAAACTGCTCGTATGCGTAAACAGACTTCACTGCTGATTCTTGTGAAAATCAAGAAAGTACTTTCTATTAAAGATGGTAGAAAGTACACAGTTGATCATGTATAAAGTTGTGTATGTGCTATAAAACTGGGACACACTGAACATGTACAATATGCATTCGAACAGTCAGTGAGATTTCATTTATTGTTTAATAAATTATAAACCTGCCTGTCTGCTGTGAAAAACTCACTTAACACCCTGCTCCTAAACTGATAAAACTGAGGTGCTGCTCATTGGTTCGACACAGACCCCAGTTCGATCATGTGACAGTAACTCTCCACAACTGTGTGATTCCTCAAAGTTTGACAGCCAAGAACCTCAGTGTCACGTTTGACTCAACCCTCTCTTTGCATCAGCAGAGTACAGAAACGCAGGATCGACTCGGGACGTCTCTACTGTGTCTAATAAAGTTCTGTCTTCTGACAGGGAACATAAACATCCACAGTAAATTAATAGAACTGAGACCAGTAGGTGTTGAGAAATCTGTCTAAGTGGACAAACAGACTCTGGAGTTATGAGGTTTTCATGCAGTTACTATACAATACACACACACACACACACACACACACAGTACAACAATACACACAGTACACACAGACTGAGTATTTATCTGTGTGTCTCTCAGTCACGTCCCACTGCAGTCAAGCGGCCCTCCCGCAGGACAGCCAATCACAATGTGCCACCTCACAGCCCCCGTCCCTTCTTCTACCCCCCACCATAGTCATGGCAACGCTTAGCCTACCATGTGACAGCAGTCTGTACGAGTCTCATCATCACGAGCCAATGAAACACACACACACACGCAGTGAATCACAGCTACACAGTCTCATTTGAAGGTTGTAGTCTTAAAGGAACAGTCCCACATTTCCCCACAACCTACCAGCCTAGTTCCATCCAAAGAGAAAAAAAAAAAATCCCCCTTCCAAATACTCCAGACCTGCCTGATAAACACTAAACGGTGCTCTTCAACTTGTCTTAGTGACATTGTGGGGACACAGACCCATTCACACACTGATATTGTGGGGACTCTGCTCCCATCTGGTAATTTAATAATAATAACAGTAATATAAAGTTTTTCTGGATTGCACCAAAACAATATTAAAAACTATGTTAAGCTGAAATAAAAATGAAAATGAACAATAAAACGTAAAATATTGGTAATTTGGGGTATTTGTAGTTTAATTTAGTGTTAAAACCTTTTCATCATTAAAACTGACTCCCAGTTTGGAAGTGGTCACCTAAATTAAAACGGATTTACTATTTTCTAGGATATATGACACTGTTGGACTGTCAGACTGATTTAAAGGAAGGGAGAGACCAGATTCTTTCAGATGTCTCCTCTGACATACATTGAGCTGGATTACTTTCATACCAGGTTGTTCTTTATGAAAACAAAGACAGGGACTGAAGGGACGAGAGTCCAATCCATAGATACATATATCACATGTTCATATTGTTGTATTAATCACGTTATGGGGACACAAACCTGACTACACACCAACACTGTCAGTCTTTGTTTGTGTAGCATGAAGGGACTAAAATGTTCATTTTGTTGTGTAACTCTGCCTGGAACAATATAAAATATACATAAAAACATTCTGAAACTGGGGTGCATGTATGTTACCTTCCCAGTGGATTTGACACCCTTCCAGACACAGAAGTAAACCATGACCCAGACGGCCATCAGACACAAGATGAGCTCCCAGTTAAATTCTCCAGGTTCATCCAGACCAGAAGAGATGTTCAGCACCTTGTTCCTGCACAGAGAGAGGACCACGTTTACATCAGAGTCAGAGAGCAGAGCTGTGGTTCTATCAGGTTGATGAAGTCTGAAGACATACAGCAGTTTCAATGTTCTCATGTCTGTGTGTTCAATACAGGAAGTGGTTAGCATAGCTTAGCATAAAGACTGGAAGTAGGGGAAACAGCTAGTCTGGCTCTGTCCAAAGTTAAAAAATCCACCAACCTCCACCTCTAAAGCTTTTGATTAACATGTCGTATCTCACTGTATTTATGAGGACGTTGTATTTCTTGAAATCACCCTTTGGTTAATTTAAGTGACAGGAACAGACATTTTGATGGGCAGTGGCTCACTTTAAATAAAGGGCACTCCTTCGCCCTTACAATGTCACATCTGACACACACCAAATCTGAATGGGCATTACTGTCATATACCAGTTACTAAACATAAATAGCCTCTTTACTGTGCATTATAAGTTAACTAACAATTAAAAAGAAACTTCCTTATACAACTTCATTGTAAATCACAGATAAAACCAGCTGACATCCTGTTGTGTCTTTCACAAAAACTCTAAATAAATGAATACTGTTTGGAGTAGGGATAAATCCAGTTGTGTCGGAAACAGCAGCATCAACAAAATCAACAGTAACAGTAATATTGTAATAAAACTAATATTAATTAATTATTTCGAGAGTGGCAACACTTTAGCCACTGTCAATGTGTGCACGTTCCCGTCCTCTCCCTCCTCTCCTCGGAGAGGGGGAGCTGCTGACCTGACTCTATAGCAAACACTAATGAACTCTGTCACCTAACGAACATTTTCACCTAGTTAATGGCTCGTTGTGTTAATAAACTGCCATGACAACACACTCACTGCTGCAGGGGAGTCCTGCTCAGACTGTGGCTCCCTCCAATCTCATTGATTCCTGCTGAAGACGTAAATCTTTAAAAACTCCTCACAGATTTAATTTTATGTTTAAAACAGCTGCCCTGTAGTTTTTATCAAACAAACAGGAGGAAAGTGCATTTGTTGGGGATTATTTTCAGCAGCGGATGAATCCATGTGTGGTGCTGTAGTGAGTGTTTGGGGCAGCAGGACGGTGTGTGTGTGGGGGGGGGACTGAACCACCAGAACATGTTACCTTGGCAGCAGAGACCTTTTATGGGCGCCCAGAAGGTAAAATTGGACAAAGGTTCCTGTGGTTGAAGTGCCCTGCAAGTGGGTCTAGTAACTATGGTAACCATGTTAATGTAGAACCTTCTTCTAGTCCTGACTAACTGTAACTGAATCTTTCCTTTAAATCAGTTATCTGGTGGTTTAAACCTCACACTGAGTCAAAGCATCATGTCCTTCACTGCTGCCATGTGTTGATGTTTTGGGTTTTGGTGCTGTGAAGAACACAGTAGGGAACACACACCACCATATTTCAGATGGGATCCAGATTCACACCAGGAGACGATTAAGCTGCATAATCTGCAATGACAACAACAATGACTGACCTGTAACACAAAGGTCACTGTTCAAGCGAACTCTGTAAGAAAATATAAAATACAATGATGCAGCATCATTACAGGACTTTTTGATAAAAGTCTTATCCAAAGATAAAACAGTGCTGTTACAGCCTGTAATGATTTAGCAATACAATCACCTTCAAGTTCAAATAACACAGACCATAAAGACCAAATCACATGTTGATTAATAGTTATTACTTAGTTAAAGGTCTGTATTGTTATTAGTTTGTGTATTTCTAATAACAGATATGATGCAGCTCTCTGGATATTTTTGTGGTGTGACTATCATTTCGACTTCTGTAGATCTCAAGGCCACTTTTTCTTCTCATCCTCATGGCTCATGTAAATCCTTTGTTTGCGGCTGTTTTTCACAGATAACGCGACCTTATTAGTTCCAGCAGAATGAATAATCAACCTCTGTTAACTTGTCTCCTCACATTATTCCTCCTCGCCATCAGCCCTTAAATGCATATCGTTGCTGACCTTTTATCTCCATATTATTTTCATAAATCGATGTTATTGGTCACCTTTTATGTCTGCCTGTGAGTTTTACAAATATTCAACCAATGAGAATTATTAAAAAGAGCTTGGGACTTAATTACTTTAAAAATACAGGGTTTCCCGAATAGTAACGGTTTTGGAGATACAAAGGTTTCCACCCGACAGTAATGATATGCATAAGGAGAGAGACGTTTCTGTTGAACACTCTCATATACAAATTAACCAAACCTGAACCCACTAAACAACAAATCCAACCATCATAACCAGCCAACCTGTCCAAGAGAAATAACCCAACATTCCTCAGGCTGAAGCTCAACCAAAGAGCCAAGCCGTCCTGCTGGCACAACATGAGCAAAACCCAAGCAGAGCAGAACTCACTCCCAGAACTCGATGATGGGCGACCGTGCAGTGGCCAGGTCGGCGCAGGTCATGTTGCCGCTGATGGTGGTGTTAGCGAGGCTGGCGTTGTTGCAGTCCTGGTGACGGAAGATCTCCAGGCAGTTGGCTGTATTCCATTCGTTGTCACAGGTAGACCACGGGAGGGTGGCGTTGAAGGACTTAATTAGGTAGTAGAAGCCCCAAGCCAACACCATGATGTAGTAAGTGTTACAGAAAAACACAATCACCATGGAGGCATAACCCAGGCCTGAGGAGGAAGAGTAGGAGTAAGAGGAAGAGAGAAATACAACATGAGATCAGGAGCATTTTCTAAGTCACTAAATAAAACGGCAACATTTCAAAACACAACATGCTTCACATGAAGATTAAGAAGAAAAGAAAGAGAAAGAACAAAAGGAAGAATAACAACAATAGTTAAGACAAAAAGCATTCAGGAAGACTCATATAGATTATTTGATTACAAAGTATAAAGTATAGTATAGCGTACGGCACATTATTGAAAGGCAACAGAAAAAAGAAAAGTTTTAAGATCAATAAAAGAAATGAGAGACTGAGCTCATCTCAGATCCTCAGAAGGCTGATCAGAAACCGGCAGCATGAAAGCTAAAGGCAGCTTCTCCAGACTTCAATTGACTCATTGAATTGAATATTAGAACCAGATGAGCCAAGAGGTCCAACTGGCTCATAGCTTTTAAGCAGGTCGAACATATATGATGTGCATTATGTGATGTATATGAAGTCTATCCTGGAAACCAGTGTATTGATCTGAGGTGTAATGTGTTCTGTTAAAAGCTTGGCTGCCCCACAGTTCACTGAGCCAGACCGGAGAGGAGGCCATTAACACAGTCAGGTTCAGGTTCTAAAAGCCTCTACAAGTTTCTCCAGGTCTGATAGGCAGCCTCTAGTCTTTGCATATTGTCTAAGTGGAAAGTGAAACACAGTTTATACGTTTTTTGAGAGCGACACCACGGTTCTTTACTCCATCTTTTGTTTTAGCAGCCAAGGAATCAAAGTGGGGGGCACCAAAGTTAGGGATTTGCATAATGTACATATGGTGGCTTTAATAAAGTTTCATTGGTATGAAATGATGCAGAAAGTTAGTAGGTATACAAAGTTTACATGGAGACAGAGCTGATGACAGCCTGTGGACATCACAGTCAACTAATCAAACCAAAAATATACGACAACACGTGATATATCATCCTCCGGATACATTATCAAAAAACAAAATAATGTGATGTGAGCATTTTTAGAACTATTTCCATTTCTAGTGTTATATGTTTTGTTGGATTACTTGACTATGACGTTGTATATACACCTTGTACTATTTTATATTACCTAAATAAGACTCAGTAGTGTTGAAACATTTCCTTTTTTTATAGTCCAATAAAGTTCTGTGAGCTTTATTCCAGTGTGCAGATAATCTACAGTGACTAAATATGATGAAAATAAAGAAATTCTGTATGTTAACTCAATATGAGGATCAAGTTTAAATGATTAGTGAGATCTATCACATATTTTATCTGGTCAATTTAAAAGTAAGATTTTCATATCAGCACAAACCCAGTTGTTTCATTTTATTCTTGTTAATCTACATGTGAATTAATATGTGAAACTGCATTTTCATGTGCCTATATTACATTTGACTGTTTCCTTGGGACTTCTTCACATGTGACAAAGTCACTTCCTGTTTGTAAACTGGGTCAAAACTGTACATTTGAGTTTATGAGCAGCAGTAACATCCAATCAGACCTCAACTCTGACCCGAACTCTTGAACACATCAGCATCGCTTGCTGTGTTACTGTTGATTGACAATAAAGTTTGTCTTTAAAAGACCTAGACCATAACAACTATGTACGTGTGAAAACAACGCAGAGTTTTCAGGTAATTTTCACAAAGATGGATTTGTCTTCTGTCAGAGGACGAACAAACAAACAGTTGACAGTCTCCATCATGTGTTACAGACTGATTCCTCTGCTGAGTCTCAGCTGGTTAAACCTCCGTTAAGTCTCCTGCTGATCTCTGGCATCACTGTTTGATCCCAGCTCATAATTCTACCTGTTGATCAGGTGAACAGTTCCTCCTGCTGCACTGAGACTGAGATTAAAACATTATATTCTGATCAAGAAGCTGTCTGACAAAACTCATTCTGTAAATTCTCAAATAAAAATTGGTATTCAAATAATGGTCTCAAATAAAGGCCTGGTAAAAGATCATAAAAATAAAACATTTACATTGTAAACACGTTACATTCTCCAATTAACAATAACTTTTCATAATCTGATTATTTTTCAAGCGCTCTTAAGATAATGTCTGTGACACTTCCTGCTGATGTTTCATACTAAAAGCCTACCAAAAAACAGAAAGGATTATGCAATTTAAGGCTTTTAATGTGAAGGATGTGTACAGGACGTGTCAGGTTTAAAAAAACAGCAAAGAAGAATTGACAGGAAATAATTACTGAATGAAAACAGTGTTGTTAGGTGTTGTTAAGAAGAGCACAGAGTGGTGAGTGTGACTTTACTCTGTTGTACTGATCAGTTGGTGCTGTGGAAATGGATGTTATACTGAATTTATTCTTTATCAAGACAACAGGTAAACATGGAGGAAGTGTGTCATTAAGCTGTAGAGTGTGGCTTAATTTACTACACCTGCACATTAGACACAAGCCTTTATTTCTAAATTCTTCTGTTTTATATGTGATGATGTTTCAAGGGATCAGCTGTGTCCACATGTAAGATGAAGTTGGCTTCCTAACTTTTCTTCTGGCGTGTTTTCCCAAGGCTCGGCTTTCAGGTGTGACAGGTGCGTTCAGAGTGCCAAATCAAAGAGGAAATTGTGTTTTTAAGCGCAGCCAGCTTAGAGTGAGTGACCTTTAAATGTCTTTCTTTGAAGCAGGTTTAATATTGGTCTCATTTCTGCTCTCCAGAGGATGAACCCTTCAGATGTTAAAGGTTTAGCTCCACTACGGGTGAGACTAAGAAATGATAAATGATCAGGATGTTGACTGTTGGTGTTGTTCCCTCCACCTGAGTCAGATTTAATGAATGTGAAGGTGGAGTCTGTCAACACCACCTGAAGTTTAAAGGTTATTGGAGGCTCTGTGTAGTAAACTGAGTTAATAATGCAGCCGTAAAGAGTCATGTGGTCAGCTGTAAAGATCAAACATCTGATAGACTCAGTGTGTAAAGCTAACAAAGATACAGAGGAATCAGGCGGCATGAAAAAGGCGTTTTTATCAGTGTGCGTGTGTGTGTGTGTGTGTGTGGCTGGTAGTTTTCCAGCCATGTCTGCAGGCACGTACAGCAGGATCACAGATTATCACCTGCAGATAAACCTCAACAGAAACCTGGATGTGTTTGTAGGCTGACGTGTCCACTCAAACTCACTTAAACTGCTTACTGCATGGATTTATGTCTGTTGCCACGGCGACGTGACCTCAACAGGTATATCGAGGGTTTCGGTTCAAAAGAGCATCGTCACCACTTTTATCACCAAAACATGATGTGAGATTTCATATGAGGAACAACACACCACACAGTCCCTTTAGTAGCATGGTCTTCCTCAGCAGACGGAGCTGCTCAGTTTACACCTTGTTTTTTGAATTTTTTTGGTGAAATTGCCTTTTTTTTATCCCTCTCCTGTTGCTTTTGTTGTTAAGTTTTTTTGCCTTGTTTAAGGTTGTTTTTGGGGAGTTTTTCCTGATCTGAATCGTGGATGAAGGGTGTTGTGTGATTTGACTCTGCGGCCCTCATGTTCTCTCTCCTGCTGCGGACCAGCCATTCATTTCAGACGCTTCCTGGTTATCTCATCCTCCAAACTGTCCTGCATCAATCCTGCAAACTGCTCTTCCTTTAGTGCGCTTAACTTATCGATTACAATCTGGAGAAGGTTTGTAAACTGCTCTGAGCCAAGGCCATCTTTAGCATCACGTTCTAACATCAAGGTGTGTGGCGTACTGCACCTTTAAACAGGGGAGCGATGTTCCAGACGTTGATGCTACCAGCCTTCATAAACTGTCCCAGAGCGATCTCCAGGAAGAAGATCGGGATTCCTCCGACGAAGACGATCAGCATGTAGGGGATCAGGAAGACGCCTGCAGGAGGACAGAGACCTTTAAGTTCACACTTTGTAAAGCCTGTGTTGTTTCTAAGTTGTGTATTTCTGGAAGACTTTTCATATTTAAGTGAAAATAAAAACGTGACAAATTCTCTTAAAGTGAAACTGAAGTTTCTTTAGTGTCTTCAACTTGAAACAGAAACAGAATTTAGTTATAAGATGATTTAAATCAAATCAAATCAGCGTAGCTTGTTGCCAGATTTACCAATTTTTAAAACCCTTTTAGTTTTCCTTTTTCAGAAGAGCATCTAGAGTCTTCCCTCTTTTATTTAATCTCTAAACACAGAGTTTATTTCAGAGTCTGATCCTCTCAGTTCATAATACTCCAGTTACACAGTCGACACAACAAATTTCAATAAGAGATTTTAAAGTCGAGGGAGATTTAGAGGCAGCAGCTTGAAAAATAATAATAGTGCTGTTTGTATTAGCCCTAAATCACATTTGCTTGGATACATTTATGTAACTGAAGATTTTGATATAAAAATAGTCAAACATGATTTATGTTATACATGTGAAGCCCAGGAGAGGAGATAAATGAACACAGAAACACAGGAGCAGAACTTAGAAAATGTATTTTTCATCTCCCTATATTTTATGTTTGTGTTGTGAATCTCTCACACTCTCACTGTAGTGAAGCTTTAATAAACAGTGGCATGGGCCTTTAACTCTGCCTGTCCTTGGAGCGAATCTGGTTGTAATTTGGGTCTCATGTTTATTTCAGCAGCTTTATGTAACTGAACAGGAAGGAAATGACTCTTCATCCCTCCATCATCCTTCACCTCCTCTCACAGGATGAAAAGTCTCTTCTTCTTATTCATGTTTCGTCCCGTCATTTAAAAAGTGATCATTTTAAATTATCATGTCATTGAATAAGAATACATATTTCTGACTTAGTATCTCAGTCTTTGATGAATACCTTAAATTATTATCTAATATTTACATAAAAAGTGAAAATTTGGAATCTCATAAGTTTGAATTACAACATTACTTTTAACTATCTCAGAATTTTGACTTAGTAAGTAAAGATTTAGACTTCAAATATCTCAGTCGTGACTTATTATCTCAATATTGACTCACTTTGTTTTCCTGCAGATTTGAGTCACAGTCACAAATGTGAATGATGTGATCTAAGTGCATTATTTATGTGTGTGTATATGTATATATATGTGTGTGTATATATATATATATGATCGACATTATAATTTAAATGTTACTCAGGACACAAACAGTTCAGCCTGAATAAATAAACTAATGTTGCCCTGCTCTGTGTCTCTAATGAATGAACTGATCTTCCTCTCTGTAGCCCAGCGAAGGACATGAATGAACACTCAGCAATGCCCCCCCCCCCCGCTCCCGATGGTATTTTAATTGGTGTGATGGAGGGTCCACAAACACACACACAC
This sequence comes from Lateolabrax maculatus, assembly GCA_031216445.1. Lineage (NCBI taxonomy): Eukaryota > Metazoa > Chordata > Actinopteri > Acropomatiformes > Lateolabracidae > Lateolabrax > Lateolabrax maculatus. The sequence goes on from CM062201.1 coordinate 27,331,397, forward strand.
ACACACAAGGGGTAACTGGGTCACAGTGCCACCAGGAAACTGGTGTGAATGGAATCAAACTGGAATCAAACTGGGAGAGGGAGGGAGGGAGAGAGAGAGAGGGAGGGAGAGGGAGGGAGGGAGGGAGGGAGGGAGAGAGAGAGAGGGAGGGAGGGAGAGGGAGGGAGGGAGATGATGAGAGCCAGGAGTTACATAACAGCGGCTGCCATTCCACACTGAGCTATTATAGAAGCAGAGAGAGACTCCCTCACTATGATCACCAATATGTTCATAACACCACACGACCTTTAATGTTCTCATTACACACACACACACACCCACACACACACACACCATACCAAACACACACACACACACACACACCCACACACACACCATACACACACACACACACACACACCATACACACACACACCCACCATACCAAACACACACACCCACACACACACACACCATACACACACACACACACACACACACACACACACACACCATACACACACACACACACACACACACACACCATACACACACACACACACACACACACACACACACCATACACACACACACACACACACACACACACACACACCATACACACACACACACACACACACACACACACACACACACACACGACCGCCGTCACTTATGACGCCACAAAGCTACTCAGCTGTTAGCAGCGTTAGCCTAGCATGAAAACACACAAGCTGGTGAGTCATGGGGGGGGGGCATGAGAGTGGTTCAATAAAAAAAAATTCACACACACACACACTCACACACACACACACACACACACACACACTCACTCACACACACTCGCTCAGAGCTCAGTGGTGTAATGCTGTTAGCTGCTCAGTAACTCGCTCTGATGGGATTACAGAGTCTCTGGCTTCCCCACAGTCAGCTGCACCCTGAACACACCATCCTTTATTCAAAAACACACAACTTTATTCTCCTGGACGTGACAGAGTTGACGTGAAGGGCGTGAACTGTGAAGAGTAAACCTGGGAGCAGGTGAGACAGGTAGGACGTGATCCTGTCCCCTAACATGTCCAACACCTGGTCTGTTCAGGTCAGAGCCGGAGCTGCACTTAGTCCCCTAATCTGACTAATCCGGGCTAAACCACTGGGCTAAGGACTGACGGGCTTCATCACCACCACCATCATCATCATCATTATCACCACCATCACCATCATCATCACCATCACCATCATCACCACCATCACCACCATCACCATCATCATCATCATCACCATCATCACCTTCATCACCATCATCATTATCACCACCATCACCATCATCATCACCATCATCATCATCATCAGCTACACAGAGCATATTATTCATTCAAAACACAAAAAGCTCTGATTGGTTGATTGACTTTTGATTAGGTGCGGACTTGGGCTGTTTACAACCAAATACAGACACACACGCACACACGCACACACAAACACACACACACATGCACACACACACACGCACACACACACACACACACACACACACGCATACACAGACGCACACACGCACACACACACACTGGGTGAGGGGGAGTTCATGGGTGTGTCTGTAAATCATTCATTTAGTTTGAAAGCCAAACATATTCACTTTACAATTATACAAAACAGAGAAAAGCAGCAAATCCTCATATTAGACGAGCAAATGACGCCTTTTACCCGATAAATTACACTGTTCAAACACTGAACAAATCTACAAACGTCCAACTAATAAATCGCTCACTGATGGAATAAACAACATAAACACAAGAGAACGAAGGGAAGCAGGAGAGACTAAATTTACAGTTAAAGTCTTCAGCTCTCCATCTGCCAGAAGCCTCAGAGAACTTAACTTAGCTGAGTTCAGCCTCACCTGGCAGCAGGTCGACTGGCCCACATACCTGAATAGAAAGGTTGAGTCACCTGTGCTCAACATGACTCTGCACCTCACTGCCGGGGTCAACAAGCTCCAGCTGACATATCATCATCATCATCATCATCATCAGATATATATTCACTACATCACCTCACTAAAAAATGCTGACCCAACTCACCTGGAACAGATTAATTATTAATTATGCATGTTTGAAGTTTAAACGTTGCAGAGGAGAATGGGGAGTGATGATAAACTGAGATACCATATAGATACCATATATAATCTCTTTTAGATGTGAAATGACTAAATCTGACTCTCTTCTGCCAAATTTAAGACACAAACCTGCTCACGCAGATTTATAATTATGTAATTAAGTGACACTCGATACAGAGAGAGTGGGGAGTGATTATTTATATATATATGGGGAGTAATACACATGTATAATCACAGAGCCAATTTTCTGCCTAATTTAGCTCCACCTCACATGGAACAGATTCATTGTTAAGTGAATACATAGATTATTTTTGCTGTATAACCTACATCAGGCTTGGCACAGAAGAGAATGGGGAGTGACGAAAATTAAATCTTAATATATAATATCTACTAAAAACCTCATAATTAATAATAATGATAATAAAAAGCCCCCAAAAACCACAAACTGTGTTTTTTATATTCCTGTTTGAGCTATAAAGGTGTTGATAGGTGTATTTCGACATTTACTTAGTTTTGTCACCCCTTTTCTCCTGAGTTGAGCCATTCTGTCCTATCTGTACTCAGAACTGAGACATGAGACTGAGATCCATCGTCTTCTCACACTGACAGAAAGCAAAAGTGTATTTTACAAAATGCTGACCTGTTCCTTTAATGCAGAGACGCAATGCCACAGTAATCAATGAGAACCAGTACTGAATGAAATTCTCTTGTATACTCACATTTACATTTTATATTCTGCCCTTGTTTGACTCAGGTAATAGATAATATTTCCTTTTCGTACTCTTCTCGTTTAAATAATTGTGTGTGTTGTGTACGAGCGCTCTGATAACACTGATAATTGCCGCTGAAACCAAACCACGGTCAGGACGACCTGAGTGACCCGGGTCAGCAGAGACATCATTGATTACTGATGCTCACGTTGTGTTCGTTCACCAGTTCAGTGTCTCACAGTCTCACACTGTTGGTTTATGAACCGTAAGTCTTTACCATAACTGAACCTTCACGAGTGACTCGTCTTCATCTGAGTTTCTGCTCAATCAGCCGGTTTCACTCTGAAACCACTAAAGCAGAACTGACGTCTGTCTGTAGGCTGAAGCACAGACACAGCTGCCATAATACACCCCCCGAGACCCCTAGAGGACCACTCTGGACCCCTAGAGGACCACTCTTGATGGGGTTCCTCTGGAACCCCATCAAAACACATTGGACATCTTCCAGCGACCTCTAGAGCCTTTTCAAGGAGCTCGTCAACTCCCTCAAGGACAGCCAGAATATTACAAGTTATATCAACCACAATAACAGAAAACACCTGATTGGCTGCTGGACAGGAGAGAAAACAAGGAGATAAAACAAGGAGAGGAGAGCAGAGGAAACAAGGAGAAGAAACAAGGAGAGGCAAATATAGGAAACAAGGAGAGGAAACAAAGGGAGGAAAGGAAATAAGGAAAGGGGGAGAGGAGGAGCAGTGAGGTCTGTCAACAGGATTAAAAGATTACAGGCCACTCCTGTTAATCTCTCGTCCACGTGGTGAGAGGGATGATGATGTCACACTTGGCAGCCAATCATCACACACACACACACTCTGTAACGGTCATGAAACTGTATCCGTCCTGACCTTTGACCCAGTCTCTAACAATAGACCTCTGCCTCTAACTACAGCCCCGACCTCTGACCCCTGACCCCAAGCAAAGGTTCATTACCATGGAGACGTGCAGCGGATCAATCAGTCTGTTTAACAGCAGAACTGATCAACAAAAAATAAAATACAGTTACTTTATGTACCACTGAAAACCACTCAAGGACCCTTGAAACATTTCCAAGGACCCTCAGAACCTCTTCACGCACCACTGAAAACCATTAAGGGACCTTTGGAAACATTTCCAGGACCACTGTAACCTTCTCAGTGATCCTACAAACCCAATAAAGGACACCTGATCATCTTCCATGACCCCTGGAACCTTCTCAAGGACCTTTAAAAATCTACAAGAACCCCTGGAACCCTCTTTGCACCACTTTAACCCCTTGCAGAACCCCTGGAACTTTCTCAAAAACCCATAGAACATAATTTTCAAGGAACCTCACATCCCCCACAAGAACCATTTTAACCATTCCAGGGCTCCTGGAACCCTGGAGTGATTTTGAAGAGTTGGAAACTCTTCAAAATCACTCAAGGATCTCTGAATATATTCACACCATCAGGACATCCTCAAGGACTATTGTAACATTCTCAATGATCTCTTGAAAACCCATAACAGACACCTGGGATGCCCTCCAGGACCTCTGGGACCATCCCAAGGACCTTGCAACCTCTTGACTTCACTCAACTCTTAAAGACCATATTGACCTTTCTCAAAAATGTCTGGTGCCTCCTCAAGGACCCTTGATACCTCCTCCCCAAGGATCACTAGAACCTCTTCAGTGACCTCTCCAACAGACCATATTAGTTCAGTTGAGCTCAGGTCATTCAGCAGATTCAGAAACTATTTTTATAGATAATATGTATGAATATGAATCTTCCATCTGAACACAGCGGCGTGTTCAGCTGTCATGTGATTTGTTTCTGTGACATGATTGGCTGTTAGAATCAGTGTATCGCTGTCCTACACTCTGACCTCAAACACAACACAAAGTCCGAACCCTCAAACCGCCTCCTGAAGAAGACGGGACCCCACTAACACTCCGCCGGTCCTCACAAAGATACAAGTACCAGTACAGAGCGACGGCCCGAGGACAGGACCGACCTCTGAGAGCTGCAGGTCACTTTCTAATCAGTGGAGCAGAGAACCACAGTGTGTGTGTGTGTGTGTGTGTGTGTGTGTGTGTGTCCTTGGTAGGGCGACTGCAGTAGAAACACACACACACACACACACACACACACACTCTGCAGGATAATAAATCTGAGTGACTCTGTGGAGAGGAGGGAGGAAGAGGACGAGGATGGAGGAAGAGGACGGACCAAATGAGGACAAAAGGACAGGAAGTAAGGACTGAAGGAAGGAAGGAAGAAAGGATGTAACTAAGTACATTTACTCAAGTACAAATCTGAGGTATTTTGTTTTCTTCTGCATCACGTTTACCTGACAGCTGTTGTTACTTTACAAAGTCCGATTTTACACAGAAAACACAGAACATGAAGCTGAACTCTGGTGATGATGGTTGGACTCATTTTTCCTGTAAAATCATTTCCTGGCTGCAGCTTCTCAGATGTGAAGATTTGCTGCTTTTCCTTTGAATGATTTGAATCATGTGAATGTGTTTTAATAATGTTGAGCTTTGGACTGTTGGTTGGACACAACAAGCATTGTGAAGGTGTCACTTTGGGCTCTGGCTCATCGTGACGCCATTTCTCACTATTTTCACTATTGTTACAAAGCAGACGATCAATGGATTAATGGAGAAAATAATGGATCCAGAATGAAAACAGAGTGTGTGTGTTGTCAGAGCTGCTGACTCTCCATGAAAGGAAAATATTCACATCACACTCTGACCGTCGGCCTCAGTACAGTTTCTCTGGAACCTTTCGGGGCCTTGGGCCACAGCTTTAGAACCAGAAGAAGTTATTCAACCACCTGACAGCAGCTGTGAAGTAAACTGGCGCCTTCAGGCTTCAGACAGACAGGCATCGCCATGGAGCCACGCTGCTAATGTGGCTGTAAAAAACAGCACAATTGTCCTTTAAAGACAGAGTTTGATAAATCAGGTGAGCAGTCAGAGTGAAGGAGGTAACCTTTACACAGCAGGACGCCACTGTAACCCGAGAACTGAACCTGTCCTCTGGATCCTCTGTGATTTAACATGAGTCTGTCCTCCTCCTCCTCCTCCTCCTCCTCCTCCTCCCTCTGTGTGAACGTCCAGACCTTTCCCACCTCCCCTCGGTCCAGCTGAAACCGGCTGACTGTGTGAACGAGACCTTTCCAGGTGAAAGGAAACATTTCTCTGAGTTTAGTTTTGAAGAGGCGGAGAGCAGAACATGAACATTTACACTGGACGTGGAAACGCTTTTTTATTATTGGTTGATTAGGTCTAATACCGTATCTTCATCAACATCATCATCATTATTACTATTAATCTGGTAGATGTCGCCCCCCCGTCCCCGAGTTCCTGCTGGTTCATGACGAAGTTTTCACTGTCAGAGTTCATACAAGAGGTCAGTCAATAAAACTCACACACACACACACACACACACACACACAGTGACACACACACACACACACACACAGTGACACACACACACACACACACAGTGACACACACACACACACCCACACACACACACCCACACACACACACAGTGACACTCACACACACAGTGACACACACACACACACACAGTGACACACACACACCCACACACACACACACCCACACACACACACCCACACACACACACAGTGACACACACACCCACAGTGACACACACACACACAGTGACACACACACACACAGTGTTACTCTGATGAAACCTGATCACTTCAACCTGCTGCTGCCACTCTGATCAATAACGCCATCACCAACATGTAAAACCTGATCCACGTCATCACGGTCAGAGCTCCTCAGCAGCACAGGCCCCGCCCCCTGATACACCAAGCCCCGCCCACTTCCGGTCTGCCCTCTGTTGTCCGTGAAAATAATATGAATAAAGTTTTTGTCTCTAAAGTGACAAAAACAACCAACATTCCACCTTCGGAGCGCCGCGTTCACTCTATCAGAGAAAACACTGAGCCAATAGGAAGGAGGCTTGCTAGGTGAGGGGGCGGGACTTGATAACTCTCTGGTGTGTGTGTGTGTGTTGTGCCTCACCTCCTCCGTTCTTGTAGCACAGGTAGGGGAACCGCCACACGTTGCCGAGGCCGACGGCGAAGCCCACGCAGGACATGATGAAGTCCATCTGCCGCGTCCACGTCTCCCGCTCCTGGTATCCTGGCCCCGCCCCCGTCACCACGCCCACTTTCTTCTCCTGTCCGGTACAAGCCCCGCCCACCACCCCGCTGCCGGCGGACCCCGCCGCCGTCAGCGGAACCAGGCTGCCGTTAGCGGCCGCGGGGGGGTAACCGCCGCTGCCGTTAGACAGGGGGAGGGGGCTCTTCTTGGTCTCCTCCAGGAGGACCAGGGAGCAGGAGGAGGCTGGCAGGGCCTGCTTCTCCATCACTCACAGTCCACAAACCAGTCAGGAACTGTCAGGAACAGTCGGGAACCAGTCAGGAACTGTCAGGAACTGTCAGGAACAGTCAGGAACCGTCAGGAACAGTCAGGAACCAGTCAGGAACTGTCAGGAACCGTCAGGAACCAGTCAGGAACCAGTCAGGAACTGTCAGGAACCGTCAGGAACAGTCGGGAACCAGTCAGGAACCAGTCAGGAACAGTCGGGAACCAGTCAGGAACCAGTCAGGAACAGTCAGGAACCGTCAGGAACAGTCAGGAACCAGTCAGGAACCGTCAGGAGCAGTCAGGAACCAGTCAGGAACTGTCAGGAACCGTCAGGAACCAGTCAGGAACCAGTCAGGAACTGTCAGGAACCGTCAGGAACAGTCGGGAACCAGTCAGGAACCAGTCAAGAACTGTCAGGAACAGTCGGGAACCAGTCAGGAACCAGTCAGGAACAGTCGGGAACCAGTCAAGAACCGTCAGGAACAGTCGGGAACCAGTCAGGAACCGTCAGGAACAGTCGGGAACCAGTCAGGAACCAGTCAGGAACAGTCAGGAACCAGTCAAGAACCGTCAGGAACAGTCGGGAACCAGTCAGGAACCGTCAGCTGTAGTTCCAAATCTCCCTCTTCGGTTCCCTTTAGGTGCTGCAGGTTCCTCTTGTCTTTTGAAGTCTGCTCTTTTTCCTCACAGTCAGTCAGTGAAACAGTCAGTCAGTAAAGGAGCAGTCCACACAGGTTACAGAAGTAATTTCTTGTCCTCTTTTCCCTTTAATTTTGCAGTTTTTAGTTGATTTAAAGGCTGATTTGTCTTCTTCTTTTATTCCTAAAACCTGTTTCTTCCTCACTTCCTCTTATTGTCCCAAAACCAGTCAGGTCCCAGTTTAAAAAACAGTCAGTAAAGGTGCAGTCTGCACTAGTTGCAGAAGTAATTTCAGTCTCTTCTCCCTTTAATTCTGCAGCTTTTTGTCTCTTTAGTTTTTTAATCCTAATGTCTGTCCTGCTCACCTCGTGTCCCCCTCCCCTCTCCTGTCGGAGTCCCACCAACCAGTCAGCAACCAGTCAGAAACCAGTCAGCAACCAGTCAGGAACCAGTCAGGGAGCAGTCGGTCCGCTCTGTCCCGTGCAGCTGCTCGCTCCGTTATTCTTGGTCCGTTCTGCCTTTCTTCTTCTTCTTCTTCTTCTTCTTCACTAATAATAATGTGATTATTATTATGACGTTATTCTCAGCGAGCTGCGGCGGGTCGACGGTCACAGGAGGATTCTGTTATTGATCAATGATTCTGTTATTGATCGATCCAATTTGATCCGGACGACTGAATTCAGATTTAAAAGAGGTCACAAATTTAAAATGTCTAATAATAATCTGGAGACATTTCTTTCTCGAATCGAAAATAAGAGAGAAAATGAGGAATCCAAAAACGTGAAAATAAAAAATAAAGGGAATTACACCGACAATCGGACCGCGACCTTCAAAAACAATCCACGAAACACTTGAATGTGAGTCTGAAGAATCGCATGGGAACAGAGAGTCACGGAGGAGACGGCGGCCTGCTGGAAGACAGAGAGGACGGAGGGGACGAAATGAGGACGGCTGTCCGGCTGGACACCGAGCGGCGCAGCTTCAGTCCCGGCGGCGGTGCGGTCTGTGGAGGAATGGCTGCGGCTCCATCCGCGGAGGAGAACAGGCGGGGAAATGTCCGGACGCACGTGAACGCGTCCCGGTTCGCAGCTGTCAAATGTCCCGGTAGAGACGCTCCGAGGTTTTCAGGTCCCGCTGCTGCGCGTCCGTCCGTCCGTGCGTCCGCAGGCGGCTTTAAAAGGAGAGGCGGCTGACGTCACGCATGCAGCCCCGCCTCCAGCTCAATCTGTACACGTCATCAGCATGACTCCTCCCCCTCACCTTCATCATCATCATCACCCCTCTGACGTCACAGGGGTCCCCCATCCAGCCTACGCGCATGCTCACATGCACGCGCGCGCGCGCACACACACACAGCAGGTTTCTGCGCCTCTAAGTTCAAGTATCAGCAGTAAAGTACACAAGTATTCTCAGCTTCATGTAGTTAAAGTACAGAAGTATTCTCAGCTTCATGTAATTAAAGTACACAAGTATTCTCAGCTTCATGTAGTTAAAGTATCAGCAGTAAAGACCTGGAAAGGACTGAGGGTCTTCATATCTAACACAGTGTTAGGGATGCTGGACTCCCATGGGCCGGACTAATACCTGGAACATGAGAGCCCAGACTTTTGAGTTTATTTAACTGAAGCCGGGGTTACAACTAATACCTGGAGATGAAACGGGCTGTAACTAATGTGTGGAAGTAACTGGACAGGTAAAGATAGAGAACTTGGTTAATATCTGCTGTTGCGTGGTTGGCAGGAATGTAATGGTGAAACTGGTGTATGCTGATTAATACCTGGAAATGAACAGGATGTGGGGAGCTGCACCTGATATCTGAAGGAGACTGGATGGTGGCAGAGATTGGAGGTCTTGGTTAATAGCTGGCATTGTGTGGAAGGTCCTGACCAATACCTGGCTCCTTGTTGCTTCTCTTGAGCTGTTTTCTTGCAGTTTCCAGAGTTTTTCCGCTACATCAACACTTACATCCCTATTTTTTAACTTCTATTCTACTTCTTCCTAATGTGACATTTAATCACATATTCAATCAGCCTCTGATCTGAGTGTGTTTGTCATGTTTACCTGACAGGTTGCTTCTCTTGTTTCTTCTTTGAGTTCTTCAGGATGGAAACCAGTGAAGCTCCACTGAACCCAGTCACTGTCTCCCCCTGGTGGTTCTTCCAACCAACTACAACCAACATCCGTTTCTTTAATCGAATAAGAGAATAAACACTTAAAGGCCCAATATGAAGAGACAAATTAACTCCTTTCTTCAGCTGAAAAATTAGAGCATTTATATGAAATATAAATCAGCTCAGACTGAAACATCTCAGCTGTTGGATGATTGTGATGAAATGTGGTTCAGACGTTCATGCTCCCCTCACAACTGAAATAACTATTGATCCTCTGACTTTTCACCATCAGGTCAACGTGTTAACATGTACAACACTTTGGTTTATGACCAAATACCTGCAGAGCTGATGACATCATCATCCTCAGCTCAGCCCAAGTAATAATTACAGCCACAATGAGCTCCTGTTTCTGTATGAACTGGCTGCTCCTCCTCCTCCTCTCCCTCTTCAGCTCTCCTCATGTTCACCTTCTTATATTTTAAAGAGGATCTCTGAGGTTTTCCAGCTCAGTGTGAAATTTAACTTTTGCGAAACTGTTGTTGCTGCTCTGATAGATGATATCATGCAGAAACACGGATCCACCAGAGAGGCTGCAGGTCGGTGCTGCTGTTCTCTGTCTCACCTGAGTCAGTGTCCCTGTAGTCGGGTGTGTCCATCACAGAATGAACCAGCAGACAGCAGCTCTTGTCTGCAGTGTCCCTGTGGATGGACAGACAACCATCACTGATCACTGTGAGACTGAAGGAAACTTAGACACAGGAAGATTCTTTGTTCTCTGGTTTCTGGAGCTTTATTCTGGAGGGACATCAGAGATAATGACTTCCTGTGGAAGAGGAAGTCACCCTGAAGGATCCAACATGTGGTTCATGTCTGTCAGGTCACTTTTACCTGCAGGATCTCTGGCGCCCCCCTGAGGAGGCTCCTGTCTTTCTCTTTAGTCTTTGTCTCCATGTCTATTAGAGACCAGATCCTGCTATGGACCAGATCCTGCTATGGACCAGATCCTGGTACAGACCAGATCCTGGTACAGACCAGATCCTGGCTCAGTGAAGTTGGCTGGTTGGTTAGTTTCCGACGCACAGAGCTGAGCGTAAACAGGCGAGAGTCCGTGTGTCGCAGACTGAGACGCAGAGTCTGAATGTCCAAACAACGCTGCTGAAACCAGGAGAATATCTGCACATCACACAGGACTTAATGGGAAAATACATTCAGAATAAGGCCCGAGTCAGAATCTGCTGTTTACACCCGGATCAGATTCACAATATTGTCATATTCAGAATAAAAGAGGAATATTAAGTGCATGTAAATGTGGTCAGTATTTGGGTTTTTATCATTAAAGTCAGTTTAATTTCACAGTGAAGTTGTTTTTCTCCACAAAGACCAAAAACAAAACAAAAACATGAGTGAGAAAATATTTTTATTAAATTTGACAGACAACATGATCTTTAGTGTTTCTTATGACAACAGATTCCACTTTAAGGTCTGAAAATTAACAGTTTGAAAATAAAAAGTTCAGTTTTAACTTTATGTTAAAGCTTAATGACAGAAAGTGTTCTGGAGGGTTTAAGGCACCGAGGTGAAAGAAAAATAATTTTACAACATAAGGAGCTGCTTATAACAAGAGGTTTAAAAAAAATAGCTTTTAAAAGAAAAAACACAGTTTCCAACTGAGTAGGAAACACTGTAAACTTTTACAATAAAGGTCACTTTAGGTTGATTTCACGGTTTTGCTCTGAGGCACTTTAGTGTTACAGACTTTCACCTTTTACAGAAATATTCACAAAACAGTTTGTATGGTTTCCATTCTAAAAGTTACAGATACATTTTGGAAGAATAAATAAGGTATTTTGTTTTGAAATGTATAATGTAAAAAAACAAAATAAATAAAAATAGGACTATGTAGTACTTACATTTTGATTTATTCAGTCAAAACATTGATTTATGTTTTAACTCTGACTTAATTCTGTCTTACTATTTTGTTTTATAAGTTTTAATTTGTAATCATCAATAAATAAACAGGATAATTATCTCGTTATCTCAGGTTAATTAAACTTAGATAATTAAACTGAGCATTTTGTTAAGATTACAATATATTTGAACTTTTATTGTAAAAAAAACCTGCCCCCGAGATAAATATCTGGGTTTAATACTTGTGATTTCACATTGTTAAGTGAACAGTAAGGCTGCTTGTGTTTGAGTACCTGTTACGCGCTATAATAATGCTGCAGTACCGGGGAGGACCAGTGGGGGCGCTGCAGCTCCCACTGAAGCAGCAGAACAGCTGCTGGATAAAAAAAATTAAAGTAAATAGTTTTTGTGTTTGACTTCAGCAGAGAGGACAGCAGCCATCTGTCGCTTCTCAAGATCCTTTCTGTTTACCTGCACACCTGGAGGACAGAAACAAGCAGAGAAGAAGAAGACAGGAGGTTAGACCACCTGACACATCACATCTCATTTCACACATCAGGTTCAGGTTCAGGTTCAGGTTCCTGGTCCTGGGCCTGGTCCTGGGCCTGGTTCGTCCTCCTCAGCCTGAGAAAAATGCTCATTTTGTCAGAAAATCATAAACTGATATAATATATTATAATATATAATATACTGTATATTATAATATTATATAATTAAAGGGGGATTTACAACAACGATGTGAGCCAAGAGACACTTACAGTCAAATAAATGTCAAAACCAAACACCTTTGGCTGTAAATGTGTAAACTGGTATTTATGAATAAGAAATTTAGCCAATAAAATTAAAAGATTTGTCATATTAATTTTCCCAAATAATAGAACATTTTCATCAACACAGCTGCTGATATTAATACAAAAGTAGTTTTATTATTTATTACATTTTATATTAACATCTTTTCTGATTTAAAAAATATATCTCAACTGGTTGAAATCTGTGAATTTGTTAGTTGTCAGATATTGATCAGGTGTGAGGTGTTATTTACATGAATGATGATAGAATATATAATACTACAACAGGCTCAGGGGACATTTTCCTGAGTACCGTTACTTGTAACAGAGTACTTCTGTGTAGTATTAGTACTTTTACTGCAGCAAAGGATCTGAGTGCTTCCTCCTCCTCTGCTGTGTTCAAACCACGAATACAGAAAAGACTGTTTGTACGTTGTTGCTATTCTGTGTGGAACATGTACGAGCTGAGAAAAAGACCTGAAGTCAGGTTCAGACTGGAGGGGTGGAGTCGGAAAGACGCTTTAATGAAAGACTCAATCCAGTAGCATTATGGGAAATGTAGGATCCACTATTTCTACACTAACAGTCTGATAATCTTTCTCTCACAACAACAAGGACTTCAGGACTGAATTAAAGCTTTGAAAGGAAAATAATCATTGTTAAAGATGTTTAGATGTTCCATTTTTCTTAAAAGGAACCAAATAATTTAGCAGCATGGCCATGAAACACCCATCCAGCCGCCGGTGACTCTGGTCCTGGTGCAACAACCGGAGGAAGTCAGGCTACCATTCATCTGACTTAAGGACTATCAATAAATGACACAATGTTATTTCAATACCTTCACACTGACTAGACAATATTAGTGAAAATTATGAAATAATGAGAAATTATAGTAAATAGATTTCACGTAGAAAACTCTTTGGTTGCTAATGTGTTTTATTTAAACCGACTGTTTCTTTGTTTTGTTACAGAAGCATTAAACCGTTATTTAAACTGTCACCAACCACGTGTGAACTGACTGCGTTTCACAGACTATATAGTTTTGATCCCGGTCGGCTCTTCATCGGGGTGCCGAAGACCAAACTGGGATCAAAAAGCTTTCTGACGCTGTCCAGAAGAAACAATAAAACGCCAAACTAAGTGATTTTGATTTTTTGATTTAAGGAATTCTGTTTTCAAAATCAACTTTGAGCAAAAAAAACCAAGTGAGTGAAAAACTCCTGATCACAAACCTGATGAAGATTTGACTGCGATCGAAACATCATCCATTTAAATAAACGTGTTGCCAGCATCACGTTAAATCTGGGCTTTTCCTGAGTGAAGCTACAAGTGAAATTGTCCACCGGGGAAAATTTTCCTTTTGGTTACAAACTGGAAAACACTGTACTAAATGTTAAAGGAACATTCCAACGTTTTTCTGAACTCGTCTTGTTCTCTGTCTTCTCCAGAGTCAGATGAGACGATGGAGATCAGTTTCATCTGTTCAGGCACTTCTGTGTCCCAACAGCTCCACAAATCTGAGGGTTAGTTTGAGAGTTGGATGAGTTCAGATGGACGGTTAGAGATGTTTTGCTGGGATCTGATTAGTGGAGCTTGTTGGGGGTCAAACACGGCTCTGCCTGAGAAGAAGAACTGTTTCTACTTCAGGAGGAAAATACAGGCAGTTGTTTGCAAGTTTTCTTCCCATTGGACAATTTTTGGTTGAAATATTGCAAAGTTTGGAATAAATTACAATATTTTAACTTCCTGAAGTACGCCAGAGTGTTGGAGTCTCTAATGGAAAGAATAAATCGGAATTTTTTCAAGAATAAAGTGGAAGTATTCATGATATTTAACATTGTTGGGGAAACCTGTAATTTTACATAATCTGTTACCTGTTTACTTCAAGGATTAAACATTTTTTTCTCATATTTCCACTACTTGAAATTGTCTTTTTACACATTTTACTTCTCAAATATTTAACAGTGTCCAGATTTTCTTCCAGTGGTTCGTACTGTGGAAGCTGACCAGAGTACAGAACATAAAATACAGAAATAAACTAAATCTGATCTAAGGCGAAACATCCTGTTTTCCTATTATTTACCTACAAATTAAGACAAACTCCAGAGTTTTTGAGTCCATGTCCTTGTTTATATAAAACTTTACCAAAAGAAGTATGTACAAATTCAGAGGCATTGGTACAAGTCAACAATCAAGCGCAAACTAACAGATTAGTGATGAAATCTTCAAACAGATTTCATACAAACTTCCAGACAGGAAGAGGAAGTTTAAAACAATCCTGTAAGATTTCTGAAGGATCCTATTGGATGGTTTTCCACCTCAGGGTCCAATGAGGAAAAACAAATTCTTCAGTCTTATAAATAAGACACTCAAATGCTGAAGGATTTGTTTGAAAATGGCTGCAGTGAATTTTACAGGATCTTTTTTAAACTGCCAGCAGGTGGCGCTCCAGACTGTCAGTTGAACTGACAAAAAAAAAAATGAAAATTAAAACATTTTGTTCTTTTGAAATTAAGAAATGTATAATTTTTAGTTTCAATTGATTTTTTGGAGAAAAAAAAAAAAAACAGAAAGCTCTGTGCAACTGGTCCAAAAAAAATTAAACGTTGGTCTCCAGCTGAGCTCACAGTCGTTGATAAATCCTCAAAATTCAGCTTTAAGTATCTTTTCAATCAAATTTTTGGGGTTAAATTTTGATGCAAAAACAGGTTAACAAACTCTAATCTACGGAAGCCAAGAGCGGCCATAGTTAGTTTCTTTTTACTTATTCTGTTATCTACAGATGAAGAGTTAATTATCTCAGAAAATAATAGGTCATTTTCTTGCAATAATGAGATAAAGATGTCATTTTAATAATTAGAAAATGTCTTATCGTGATAAAAGACGCTGTGATTTGTTTTCCAATTATTAAAATTATCACATCATGTTAGCAGAAAAGTTTCAAGCAGACGACAGGATACGCATCTCGC
Source organism: Lateolabrax maculatus (assembly GCA_031216445.1). Lineage (NCBI taxonomy): Eukaryota > Metazoa > Chordata > Actinopteri > Acropomatiformes > Lateolabracidae > Lateolabrax > Lateolabrax maculatus. The sequence continues at coordinate 27,347,052 of CM062201.1, forward strand.
TGTTTCTATTTTCTTGAGATATTTATCTCAATATCTTGAGAAAACAACTTTGCCGTCCTGAGATAATTGAAATACTTAACTTGTGCAAAAAGATATTTATCCAGTTGTCATCAGCGAGATAATTAACTTGTGATCAAGATAACAGGAAGAGATCCCACCACGACCGCTTGCAGCTTTCGTACTTCAAGTAGTTTCCCATTAAAAAAAACTAAAAACTAAAATAACCATTAAACCTAAAATCTCTCAGACGACTGACTTTTTGATCGTCAGGATAAAAATCCGTAACAAGTGAACAGCAGCTCTGATTGGCCGTGACTGGAGCGACCTGCTGAGGTTCCTCTTCGTCCTCGTTCACCACCACCAGAAAATACAACACACCAACAGATCAGCCTTTCATTCCCACATTAAATAAAAAACAACTGATATATTAATATATATTCCCCAAAGAAAATTTTTTTTTTTACAGAAACAGAACAAAATGTAAAATAACATGTTTTCTTTTTGTTTTACTTTCACAGTTTGATTGAATTCATCCACCTTTGATTCTGATGATAATAAAACTGAAAAACTATTAAAAGTTCTTCTGCCACTTTTTTGGATAAAAAAAAAAAAGAAAGTATTTTTGTTTTGTTTTTTGTCTCCACGTCTGTCTGTAAGACGGACATTTAACTGTCCTGAGGTCAGTTTTTACAGAAAGTCTGAAAACAAGTGTGAGACATGATTTATGACGTTTGAAATATTTAAGATATTGTTAATATGTTTTATTAAAGCCCGTAAACCGAATACTAAAACAAATCTTTCCCTGATAAAGTCCAACTTTCATGACCTCAATAAAACTGTTTCGTTGGTCACAATTAGGAGAAAATAACTATTATTCCTGATCTTATCTGTTTTCTATCACATTAACTGATCATTGTTGACTTTTTGATGGTCGATCAGACAAAACAAGACATTTGTAGACGTCACCATGGAAATCTGCATTTCTCACCATGTTATAGATTAAACAACCAATCAGGTGATAATGTGGGTGTCGTCTTATCTCTCCTGCCATTTATATCGTTTAGAATCTGCTTTAGTGGTATTAACAAAGGAATCAAATTACCACAAACTACATGGTGACCTGCAGCCTCGGGGCCGCTGAGGGCCCAGTAGGTAATCCAGCCTCACTTTAAGGTGGCGGGTTAACAACAGACTCGTCCTGCAGCGACCTGGAGACAGAAAAACAACAAAAACCTTCCTCCCAAAGTGAAACAGCAACGTAAACAAGAAGCAGCCGAGCCGGACTCCCCTCCGCCGACTCACAGCTACAGAACAACATTCAGGACGTCTGCGCAGGACGCCGTCTTCAACAAGACACCCGCGGGAGGACAGTTTGGTGAGATCAAACATTTTAATTATTATGATTCATTAATTTAAAAGACGCTCAAATCAAAGAGCACGTTTTCCTCCCGCTGCTGGTCACGCTGATCCGAGGTCAGCGTCTGTGTTTACAGCAGCGAGGCGAGACAGGAAGAAGAATCCCCTCCTGCTGTGTCTGTATCTGAGAGGACTCTAACTGTACACCGCTGACACAATCGTATGGCTTCTGTACAGATGAGAAGGCACCAAACACAAACCATCCGTCTGCAGATTCACGCCTTGACACGGACGCCAACGGGAAACCCAGAGCCTTGTCCCATCTGTGACGTGTTTTCACTGCGCAGCTCAACACGACGCTCAAAAAGTGACGACCTCTGCCGGCAACACAAGAGGCTTCTGGGAGATTTCTGCCGTTTTAATCGGCTGAGAAGAGACGGAGCACCGAGGACTCCTTTGGCTTTTAGTCTCTGCGCTGCTCTGACGTCTCAACATGGCTTCCATCATCTCAGCCCTTTGTTGTCTGCTGGGGGTGTTTTGGTGTTTTGGACTCAGTGAGACTTCAGTGAGGATGAAACGACCTCTGAACAGGAAGTCCTCCGTAAATAAAATGAAATCTATTGACGCTCTACGGAGCAGAAAGGATCAATAAATTGAATCAGTGGAAAAAGCTTCATGTCTGTTTTCTGTCAGTTAGTGAATCTCAACACGAGATGATCGCTGATGAAAAGGATCACTGATCGGTGATGGATGAGAGAGGCCGAGGTTCTCCTCAGACGGGTGAAGGCTGCACAGTGAAAACATGTTCAGGTTCTCCTCCAGCAGGAGCAACGATAATCAATACATCATCAATATTCAGCATAAGGCTTCTCTCTTTTCACTCAGCAAAGTCAAGAGTTTTAAGGCAGAGAGGGCGAGACGACAAACAGGAGACAGACAGACGGTCAGGGTCTCCTCCTCCTCCTCCTCCTCCTCCTCCTCCTGTTGTGCTTTGAGCAGTTAGTCTGAGATGTGGATGGCAGAGGGAGGAGACGCGACGCCTCCCTGAGCTCTGAGGTGTAGGGGGAGGAGAGAGGAGAGGTTAGTGTTTAGGAGGAAAGAGCAGGAGGGAGGAGGAAAAGCAGACGTTAGGAGCGCTGCTATCCTTCCTCTCCTCCTTACAGCAGAGGAGCAGGAAAGGAGAGGAGGAGTGAGTCTCTGCTCTCCTCTGCTTTACAAAGCAAATGTTAGTTTTCAGCTATGGAACTCGACATCGACTCCTCTCTTCTCCTTCGTCACAGGAGGAGGAAAAAGGAGGCAAGGAGATCCATGTTTTGATGGAGAGCAGAGCCCGAAGGAAGATAAAGCGTCTTCTCCTCTTTCTCTCCCCCGTCTTCAGGAGTTCTCTGAAGCTGAGCTCAGGAGGAGACGAGGAGGAGAGGAGCGGAGCATGGATGAGGTCAACATTAGGGTGGGAGAAGGTAAGCAGGAGGTCGCGGTCAGGGGGGAGTAAGGAAGAAACCAGGAGGTCGGGAGGGAGTCAGGAGGAGGTCTGAATGTCAGGAGGTCAAGAAATCTGGGAGAGGTTAGGAGGAGGTCTGCAGGTAACCAGGAGGGAGCAGCGGTGGAGACACCCAGTGACCTCTGACCCCGCCGAGAGGGAGGGAGCAGACAGGAGGAGCAGACAGGAGGTGAGAGGGAGCAGACAGGAGGTGAGAGGGAGCAGACAGGAGGTGAGAGGGAGCAGACAGGAGGTGAGAGGGAGAGAGGGTCACTTCACCAGCACTGACTTTGGCAGAAACGCCTCCATCTCGGCGCCTACGTCCGTCCTCGGCAACGCTGAAGACGCCGAGGAAGACGAGGAGGAACCCAGCGACGAAGAGCCGCCGGCTGCTTTGGGGAGGCTGTACATGTAGACAGCGCCGATGACAAGCCCCGCCCCCACCGTGAAGAGCAGGTCCACGTGGAAGCCAAACAGGTAGATGGACATCACCGTGGAGACGATGATGGAGAAGGAGGTGGCGAAGCCCTTCAGGATGTTGTCGGCGTACTTCACCACCACGGCCACCAGCAGCCCGCCGAACGCCTGGTTGAAGATGACGCACCACACCATGCCGGTGTAGCCGAACAGGAAGCCGCGCTCAGCGATGGCGGCGCCGTCATTCCACCACAGTCCCAGCATGCCGAGAGCCGTGCCGAAGATGCCCAGCTGGACGTTCCTGACCCAGACGGACGCGGAGCTCCCCTTCAGGATCTTCTCAAAGTAAACGCCGGCGAATCCCGACGACAGGCAGCTGATCACCACGGCGACCAAACCCACCGTGTAGTTCTGATTGGAGCTGTCCGACACAGACGCTTCCTTCTTCCCCTCCTGCTGCACCTGAGAGAGACGCAATCAATAACATTTATCATCAGGTAACCGCTTCAGCTGGACACTGCGGTGGGCGTTTCAATAAATCAGAATAATCAATAATTAAAAGTGTAAAGAGGAGAACCTGGACGATGGCGACTCCGCCGAACAGCAGCAGCAGAGAAACCCACTGAACTCTGGACAGAGACTTCCTGAGCATCAGCACGCTGAACAGAGCTGTGGTGAGGATCTTCAGCTGGTAGGTCACCTGGGGGAGGGGGGGGGGGGGACCACATGTGGATTAATCTGCCGCTGAAAATAGTCCCCAACATTCCCTGTTTGTCTGATCAAACCCACAGCGAGCAGCTGACTGAAACAGGAAACTATAGATCTGAGAGGTGTTTTTAAAGGTTTACGTCTTCAGGAGGAACAAATGAGCCACAGACAGGAAGTCCGACCGTATTCAGGGACGGACTGTTTGAACATGGAGTTTGTTGACTATAAGAACAACACACAGTAACAGCAGACGGATCCTGACCTGGAAGGTGGCAGCCGGCAGGTTGGAGATGGCGATGTACTGCAGGTTGTTCTGCAGAGTGTAGATGAGCGAAGGAACGGCCAGTTTCAGAGTGTCTTTGTACTGAAACAAGATGGAGTCGACCAGGAACATCGCAGTGTCCTTCACGCTGCCTGCAGAGACAGAGACAGACAGACAGAGAGAGAGACACAGACAGACAGAGAGACACAGACAGACAGAGAGACACAGACAGACAGACAGACAGACAGACAGTCAGAGACACAGACAGACAGAGAGACACAGACAGACAGAGAGACACAGACAGACAGAGAGACACAGACAGAGACACAGACAGACAGACAGAGAGACACAGACAGAGACACAGACAGACAGACAGAGAGAGACAGACAGAGACACAGACAGACAGACAGAGAGAGACAGACAGACACAGACACAGACAGACAGACAGACAGTCAGAGACACAGACAGACAGAGAGACACAGACAGACAGAGAGACACAGACAGAGACACAGACAGACAGAGAGACACAGACAGAGACACAGACAGACAGACAGACAGAGACACAGACAGAGACACAGACACAGACACAGACAGACAGACAGAGAGACAGACAGAGAGAGAGACAGACAGAGAGAGAGAGACACAGACAGAGAGACAGACAGACAGACAGAGAGACAGACAGAGACAGAGAGACACAGACAGAGACACAGACAGACAGACAGAGAGACAGACAGAGACAGAGAGACACAGACAGAGACACAGACAGACAGACAGACAGACAGACAGACAGACAGAGAGACACAGACAGACAGAGAGACACAGACAGACAGAGAGACACAGACAGAGACACAGACAGACAGACAGAGAGACACAGACAGAGACACAGACAGACAGACAGAGAGAGACAGACAGAGACACAGACAGACAGACAGAGAGAGACAGACAGACACAGACACAGACAGAGACACAGACAGACAGACAGACAGTCAGAGACACAGACAGACAGAGAGACACAGACAGACAGAGAGACACAGACAGAGACACAGACAGACAGAGAGACACAGACAGAGACACAGACAGACAGAGACACAGACAGAGACACAGACACAGACACAGACAGAGACACAGACAGACAGACACAGACAGACAGACAGAGAGACAGACAGAGAGAGAGACAGACAGAGAGAGAGAGACACAGACAGAGAGACAGACAGACAGACAGAGAGACAGACAGAGACAGAGAGACACAGACAGAGACACAGACAGAGAGACAGACAGACAGACAGAGAGACAGACAGAGACAGAGAGACACAGACAGACAGACAGACAGACAGAGACATGTTACTGTATATCCTCGTGTGGTTCCTCCTGGTTCACTGCAGGTCACAGGACGCCTCAGGTCCTGTGACCTGCAGTGAACCAACTCTTACTCTGCTGAACCTTCATGTGTTTTCTGTCCCAACAGGAACAACAGCCCCCCCCCCCCCCCCCACATACCTGCCTAACTACCAACCGTCCCTTCACATAATCAGCCGCCTGTTGTAAAGACTCTCACACATGTATGTCCTTTGTCACCACATCTTGTATTTCTACATTCTTTCATAAGAGATGCATCCCTGTCTTTACATTTGTTCCTAAAGATGAGTCAAGTGAACAGCCAGGTTTCTCTGGACACACACACACACACACACACACTCTTACTTACATCTCTTCTGCAGCAGGATGATGAGCAAACACGTCAGGACCTTCAGGACCTCCGCCATGACAACCGCTGATGTTGCGAAGAAGCGGTCACCAGGCAACGTGCGGACGTATCGGATGCTGAGGATGAGCGATGCATTCTGGACCACGAGCACGGCCAAACTGATGTACTTCAACCTCCTGTTGACTGCAGGAAACACACCGACCAGTCAGCACTTCTAACAAGTTATTCTGGGATGAAGTGAACATCTTGGTAACTGTTCCAGCGCTGAACCAATCACTCGATTAATCCTTCAGTCAACCATCTGATTTGATTACAGATCATTTGTTTCATTCACTTCCTGCTTTTCTTTGACTAGAAACTGTTTGGTCGTCATCACTTTGTGCTTTAGGAAACTGATGTTTGTAGATCAGTTAATGAATGAAGTGAGAAAGTAGACAGATTGACTGATAGTAACAGTAATAATAACAATAATAACAATAAGAGCTGTAAACTCTTTACTTGTGAGTCTGTAATTCTCTGATCATTTTCTTAAAAATGCTAAATGAGACTAAAAGCTATTAAGTTTTTGACTGAAACTAAATCAAAAAGCTGCCAGACGACTGAACGAGGATCAAACATGGATTTAATCGTGTCTCATGCTGCTGATACATCATTACTTTATTGACGATTATCTGATTACAGCTGTGATCAGAAAGTTTCTGTCGCTGAGCAGCTCCGACAGAAAACTTTGTCCAGTGAAAACCTCGTATCTCCACATGTTGATGGTGAATGTTTGTGATGAAGTGAAGGATGAAGAGTTCCTTTATGTGCTGAGAAAATTCTCCTTCTGAAGCTAAAGAAACTGTTCCAACCCTCTGGGATCAGCTGGGACAGTTTTCAGAGTCTCAGGACTTCAGGTAACAGGCGACCGCCTGAGACTTCGGGTAACGAGTTCCCTGAAGCTTCGCAACTTGTTTGTTCAGGTTTGTTCACAAAGAGCCAACAGGGCGTGTGTGTTACCTGCAGACAGGTGTGACACTGAGCTGCACCTGATACTATCAACACTGTGTGTGTGTGAGAGTGTGTGTGTGTGAGAGAGTGTGTGTGTGTGTGTGTGTGAGAGAGAGTGTGTGTGTGTGTGAGAGAGAGTGTGTGTGTGTGTGTGAGAGTGTGTGTGTGTGTGTGTGAGAGTGTGTGTGTGAGAGAGAGTGTGTGTGTGTGTGTGTGTGTGAGAGAGAGAGTGTGTGTGTGTGTGAGAGAGAGTGTGTGTGTGTGTGTGAGAGTGTGTGTGTGAGAGAGAGTGTGTGTGTGTGTGAGAGTGAGAGTGTGTGTGTGTGTGTGTGAGAGTGTGTGAGAGAGAGTGTGTGTGTGTGAGAAAGAATGAGTGTGTGTGAGAGAGTGTGTGTGTGTGTGTGTGTGTGTGTGTGTGTCCCTGTCCCACCTGAAAACCTCCACGTCACCTGCAGCCTTCCAGCCGTTAACTCACCTGGTTAACGTGGCTGTTTCTCAGTGTTTTTATCTGTCGACGTTCAGCCTCAACAACCACATTAACTACCAGCGGAGGGTCAGTTAGTGGTTAGTTAGCTGCAGTAACTAGTTCAGACTAGTTAACCCTCCAGTTAGCTTGGCACGTTAGCCTCCAGCTCAGCTAGCGTGCTAGCAGCTGACTGTTTAATTTAAATAAAAACTCGTCACTAGTTTTAGTTACTAAACACCTGAAATGACGTCAAACACAGTTAGTAAGTCGGTACGCAGACTAGTTAACTTCCTCTCCACATATTAACGCTCCCTGAGTCAGCTGAGTCGGTTAGTTTAGCCGCTAGTTAGCAGGCGGGTTAGTGGTGGTTCCGGGTTCAGACCCGTGTGAGGGGAGACCCGGTCCCGGAGCTCCGGTCCCGGGTCTCCCGCGGCCTCCTACCTTCGCTCTGACCGCGGCCTGCCGTCGTGTCGTCCGCCGCCTGGCTGCGGCTCCCTGCGGCCATGCTCGGCTCACAGCTCGGACCCGCCCGGAGCTCCGAGCCCGGCTCGTGTCTCGGGTTGCGGCGGGAGGCGGCGGGTCTGTCGGGGGGAGAGGAGCCTGCGGAGGAAGCACCGGGACACCGGGAAGAAAACCGTCCGCGGAGGGTCCGAGGTGTCCAGGACCTGCAGGAACTACTGCTGCACAGATAGGCTGGAGTCCAACAGGAGGTCTCACTCTGATGGAGAAACCGCCGCACTTCCGCGTCTCTGAACTGTGGCACAGGCACACTCAATTCAACTATATATATATATATATATATATATATATATATATATATACATACACTGTTGTATATATACAACATTACTACTTTATATATATATATATATATATATATAAAGAGTAGTAATGTCTGTCTGATTGTATCTAGTTATTAAACACACGTGCTTTCCTGGTGTTTCCGCGGTTGTTTTACTCAGTTTGTGATCATTTATTCATCATTTATTCATCATTTATTCATCATTTATTCATCATTCGTCTGTTGCAGGAAAATGTTCGTTGTGAAATAAATGCTGATAACATGTAAAAGACCTTTAAAGAGTCTGTGTTTTAATGTGTTTAATGTGTGAAAAAGGTAAATGACCGACATGACGTATTTATGGTTCATGGCGTCATGCTGACGTCATCACACGAGCAGATGACGAATTCTTTATTTACAAACAAAGTTCCTCAAAGCTAAACTGAAGTTTGTCTTTTTTAGTTTTCTTTTAGAGATTTATTGATGATAAAAAGAACAAAAGAACGATTGTTGTTCATTTCAAAGCCTGAACTGTTTGTATATGATCCATCCACTGTTTATTTATTTCAGATTGTTTTCATATTATATATAACATTTTTAAAAACGTATATTTATCTTATTGGACTTTGAGTTAACTGAACTGAATTTTTCTCATTGCCTGTATTAGTTCATGTGTTTGTTCAGATACAATACTTTATCAGAGCCTGAAAGAATCATGAAAACAGTCGTAATAATCCCTCAAAATATGTCCCAAAAAACATATTAATATTAAAATAATCTGTTGTAAAAATATATGTTCCTGAAAAAGAGAAGTACAGCACAACAAGGCTAACCAACATTTAAATATGGAAAATGTGATTAAACCCACTGCTTCAAAGGAGAAAAGGGCCTTTATAAAGTAACAATGTGTAACTGTAAAATGACTCGGACTTTATGTTTCCTATCAGCGCGACCGAAGAGTTTTTCAGCTCTGAATAAAGTGTCAGAGTGAGAGCTCCTGCTCTCCTCCTCCTCTCCTCCTGCTCTCACTCACTTCCTTGTTCTCCTCAGGTTGAACATGGAGGAGTCCTATTGGCTGCTGGGGGACACCTCACCTGTCACATGTTGATCCGGTTTCTAATCACCTTCTGTAAACACATGAACGTGACGTAGTGTGATGTCATGTGACGTCGTGTCGTGTGACGTCAACATGTGTGCCTGCAGGGGAGACGTCACTAATCCAGAACTGTTGTTTTCATCTTATTAGACATTTTATTTTGAAAATCTTACCGTTTAAGACGTCGGTTTGAAAAAATAAAAGTTTTCATGAATGTAGAACATCAGTTTATTATTGAGCTCGACTTTCTTACTCAAGGCCTACTTACTATCTTGTCATTGTTGTGTGTTTATGTTCATATATATATATATATATATATATATATATATATATATATATATATATATATATATATATATATATATATATACACACACACTTTGTATATATATTTATTTTTATATTTGTACATAGAAGTTAATGTTTAAGCTTATGTTTGTTGTCCTTGTTTTTTGTGTATTTCTGTTTGTACGTTGAGAGCAACAGAAAAAACAAAGACAAATTCCTTATATGTGAATGCAGACATGGCCAATAAAGCTGATTCTGATTGTTCCAGCTTTCCAGCACTCCTCACAGTCTTCATCAGAGCGTGGCCACACTAACTTTGTTAGGTTTTTTTTTTTCCTTTTTGAATGTTTCTATTATTAATTAGTTGTTAATGTTTCAAACAGTTTAAATCTGTATAAAACATTTCTAAACTTCTGAAATCTAAATGTCCACATATGCAAACGTGTGAGCCCCATCAGATGGAAACAAAGACGTCATCTCCTTTCATGTTCTTGCTCATTTAAAAGGTAAATCGGTAAAAGATTGTTTGGGTTTTAAACATCGTTTTGAACATTTTGTGGGTAATGCAGACAGAGTCTGTGATGAAGTGACAAAAACGTTTTTATTCAAACGTCGGATCTTATTCTTCTTTAGATCCTTAAATTCTTATTTAATGTAAATAAACAGAAACAAGTGACCAACGTGCCACTTTGATCATAAAACCAGCCAATAATACACAAGTATTTACAGTGACATCACATCCCAACAGGACGCCGTCACCAACAACTAGATTCACTCATTTTCATATGAAACTGAATCAGATGATAAACAGGAAAAATAAATATCTTTGTTCAAACATTAAAGTAAGATTCTGACTCTTATTCAGGTCTTCTGAAAGAAATTTGACCTCAGAGCTGAAAAACTGACCTGAGATCTGACTTCTGCTCCAACTTTACTGGACAGAAACACGTCCTTTCACTTCCTGGAGAATTTCAAAGTAATGTGCTGATGTTGAACTGATAGTTCTTAGTGAAGCTGTCTGCTTCACTCTGGTTCACAAGAACACATGCTGAGACCTGAGCAACTATCAGTTCCCTCAAGAAACTGACCAGGGAGTGAACAACAGGAGTCATGGAGCCATAAAATAAGTTAAAATTTAAATTAGTGGCCTAACGAGTGTTTAAAGAGTTCTGATGAATCTGTAACTAAATGACAGTCCGCATCTATAAAACCAAATAAATACTCAACTCAATAAATAACCAAACAGGAAGTCGTTCTGTCCAAATCAGGCATGGCCGACAAACCTGCAATTTTCACCAACAGAAACAGGAGAACTGCCGACTGCACGTCAGTATTTAGTCCTGTTAATTATTCCATGAGTTAGTTTACAGAGGAGTCCAGGGAGCACTTTATTCCCCAGGGTCCAGGGTCCAGAATCCAGAGTCCTGTGTGTACTTTTGAGTCTCAGAGGGGGGTCGTCCAAAGACAGTTTATGTTTATTGTGACTATCATCCAGAGCCTTGAATGTTCAGGATTGTGTCCGTGCAGAGCCCTGTATGGTCAGGGTTGTGCGGTTACAGAGACTGGCTGGGCAGCAAGCTGTGGTCCTCCTGCAGGTCTCCTCCTTCCTCCTCCTCCTCCTCCTCCTCCTGGCATCCCTCCATCCAGGGGTGAGACAGGACCTCCTCAAGAGTGGGACGCTCCTCTGGACGGTACGACAGACACCAGCGAATCAGAGACTGGCACTCTGGAGAAAAAAGGGGGAGAGTCACGGTTAAACATGATGACACATGTCTATTTTAGGCCAATCAGATTGCACAGGGGCAGAATGTTGGGCGGGGCCTCTGCTCACCTTTAGAGACCCGTCTGGTGAAGATGGGCGTCGCCCTGACAATCTCCTCGTCGCGCTCGAACGGGATGTCGCCGCACACCATGTCGAAGAGCAACACTCCCAGAGACCAGACGGTGAGTGGGACGGCTTCGTAGGACTGAGACTGGATCCACTCCGGAGGACTGTAGACCCGGGTCCCTGAGGAGAGAGGAGGCAGGGAGAGGAGGAGAGGAGACAAGGAGATGAGTGTTATCAATGCTGTATAAAGAAAGTCTGCCTGATCAGCTGATCTCTGGTTGGTCTATGGGAGCTTCACCTACCTTCGAACTCGCTGTACGTCGTCTCTTTGAGTCGAGCTCCTGATCCAAAGTCAATGATCTTGACGTCGAGCGTCCTCGTGTCGACCACGATGTTCTCGTCTTTGATGTCACGGTGCACGACGCCGTGAGCGTGAACGAACCGCAGCGCCTCCACGATCTGTCGGAAGAACCTGGTGGGAATAGAAGAGGAACAGGGAGTTAACGCCACAGAACCCGAGAGAACAAAGTCTAGTGAAACAGAACCGAGTGTCCAGAGGGTCCAACCTGAGAGCCAGGCGTTCGGGCAGCGCTCCCGCCTCCGTGATGAAGTCGAACAGATCCCGACACTGCGAAGGGCGCTCCAGCACCAGCAGGAAGCCCTGCCCCTCCACCTCGAACCAGTCCAGCAAGCGGACGACCCCCCCGTGACCCCCAACCTCCGACAGCTGCAGCAGTAGAGCGATCTCCATGGGAACAGGACCGACCTCCCCGGGCTGAGGGGGGACACGGACCATTAACATGAGACCACGTCCTCACATATAATATTAACACACACACACACACACACACACACACACACACACACACGTAGCCTGAAAATGTTTCTTATTAATTGCAGATTAATCGACTGACTAAATATTTCAGCTCTATTTTAAAAATGTATTTTGGAAACTTGGAAAGAAAGAAAGTGGAAACTGGAAATCAACATTCCAGCTTCAATAACAAGTCTCTCTTTCAGAAACTATTAAAAACAGTTTTCTGTTATGACTCATGGGGACATTTTCTGTGTGTTTCTGCCCTGAGTCTCGTCTGCAGGTGTGTTCCAGGTGTTTTTTGTGGTGGGCGGGGGGGAGTCCCAGTTAAACTTGTGATGAATAATAAGTGTGTTTGTCACTGAGGGGAATTCCTTCAGCACTGAGCCGTGACATCACAGGTTTCCATGGGAACCAGGGGCCGCCCCCGCCCACGGCTGCGGTTCACCTGTCAGTCCAGCAGAGGGCAGAGCTGCCCTGGGCTCCGTTTCCAGGCTCAACACAGACACTAACTGTGCAGCTGAAACTACTAGTTGATGTCTGAATAACCCAGACTGACAGTTTTGATAATTGATTAATGGATCAATCTGAAGCCCAGCTGTTCTTTGCTCCCAGGTCCTTTATGTGTCACATATTAATAAACCACATTTCCTCTCTCACTAAAGTGAATATATATTTGGGGTTTGGACTATTTGGAAAACTATATTGTGACACTGAATAAGTTATATTTGTGTCACTCACCAGTCTGGCCCACTGCTGAACTCTGTCTCTGGAAATCTGTTTAATGGCGACCTGGATGGACAAAAAGGACACAGACATGAGTTTATGGCTGCAGCATGAGCAGTAGTCAGTGTAGGTCAGTGAGGAATGGAGGTGAAGGTGTAAATGAAGCGGTGAAGTCTGACCTGCAGTCCATCAGAGAGCCTCTGGCCTGAAAACACTGAACCAAAACCACCACTGCCGAGCAGAGAACCACAGCGGTACTGACTGCAGAACGGTTCCTTCACTGAGGGGAGAGAACACACGGCATCAGGCCACTGAGGACATTTACACACAGACCCTACAGTTATATATATATATATAAACACACATAAATCACACACATCACAGGTTATAGTGTCAACAGGTCAGCCTCCAACAAATCAGATGTGTCCTCTGATCTTCTTCGGCTTATAAATAAAAAGCTTCAAGTTTGTATTTATGAATCAGTCGTCTCCAACACAAGTGAGCAAATTCCACCTGCTGATGAAGTCAGTAAGATGTGTGAGTGTGTGAGAGTGTGTGTGTGAGTGTGTGAGAGTGTGTGTGTGAGTGTGTGTGTGAGGGTGTGTGAGTGTGTGAGTGTGTGTGTGAGTGTGTGTGTGAGGGTGTGTGAGTGTGTGAGTGTGTGTGTGTGTGAGGGTGTGTGAGTGTGTGAGTGTGTGTGTGAGTGTGTGTGTGAGGGTGTGTGAGTGTGTGAGTGTGTGTGTGTGTGAGGGTGTGTGAGTGTGTGAGTGTGTGTGTGAGTGTGTGTGTGAGTGTGTGTGTGAGGGTGTGTGAGTGTGTGTGTGTGTGTCTCTTTAACGTGTTTACTGGATTTTGAGACTTGTGGCCGTAAAGCAGAACGCAGTAACCATGGAAACGGCTGAACGGTTGATCCAGACATTTAAAACAGTTGTTTTTTGAACGCAGTCTGGTTTGAGTCTAGTTTAAAGAATCTCTGGCCTGTGAATTAACTGTAATGTGAGTCTCGCGGCTCCTACCGTGTTTCCCTCGGACTTCCTCCTCCAGGTGAAGCTCCACAGATCTTTTCTCCAACATTTTCTGGAAGTTTTCAGTTAGTTTGAGCTGGTAAAATCCATCCTGTCAGTGGTTCTTAAAACTTTTTCCGTCTTAAACCGACTGATTCTGCCGTTTCCCTCCGGTAGTTTCCCGCTTCAAGCTTTTTCAATCCAACTCCAGCGAAGAAAACGACGCTAGAGTGAGTTCGTGCCGCTGAACAGTTCAACAGGTGAAGGTTTCAGTTCGTGCGGCGGATTCAACCTGCGCAGCTCCGCTGTCTCCGCTCTATTTATACCCCTCAGTCTGAACACGCCCACCGCGGCCTCGCCGGCCAATCAGCGCCGAGACGTGTGCGCAATGTTTTGAACCGTCCAGCCAACCAGATTCAAGATTAAACTCATGAATATTCAAATCCCGCGAGAGGAATTCGTAGAATTCATCGTAGCGCGCGCTGATGACGGGAAACAGGACGACGTTTCCTCATAACACACACACACACACACACACACACACACACTCACACACACACACACTCACACACACACACACACTCACACACACACACACACACTCACACACACACACTCACACACACACACACTCACACACACACACACACACACACTCACACACACACACACACACACACTCACACACACACACACACACACACACACTCACACACACACACACACACACACACTCACACACACACACACACTCACACACACACACACACACACACTCACACACACACACACTCACACACACACTCACACTCACACACACTCACACACACACACACACACACACTCACACACACACACTCACACTCACACACACACACACTCACACACACACACACACACTCACACTCACACTCACACACACATGAAAATACCGCACACACACACTGAGGGTTTTCTTGGTAGGGGCTGTAACGGCCTGTATGGTAAAGCAGCTGGTTTACAGGAACCGGCCGGAGGAAGCAGCTCTTCTTCTGGAGCTTTCACCCCTGATCCAACACTTCCTCCGGGCACTGCTGCACAGAGGTGGACATTTAGAAAGGTTATTAACACCTGTCCAGCTCCTGATTAAACACCAATATACTTTATATGTCTTTATATCTTGTGTTGCAGTGACAGACAGGTATATATACATATATATATATACACACACATATATATATACATATACATATACATATACATATACATACCTTGTGTCATTTACATGTATGTTTTGTACTTAACTTTACACATGATGATGTTAAACACTCTGCTTCTGTTTTTATGAATACATGTTTAGAAAAGGAAAAGAAAAGGAACAAAAGAGGGAACAGAAGAAATACAAAAGTTGAAGCAAAAGACAAGAAAGTAAGGGTTTTGTGAATGAAGAAAGGATGTAAAAGGGAAAATGGCAAACATTAAAGGGATAAAGAGAGGAGGAAGAGCAAAAAAGGAAGAAAAGGGTGAACAGAAGAAGGGTGAGACTAAATCAGTGAGAAAGATGAGAAGATATAAAGATAGAGAACTGACAAGGAAGCAAAAGAAGAAGAGAAACAGAAAGAAATGGTGATGAAGATTAAAGATTGAGGGAAGGGAGGCAGAAGAGGAGATGTGTTCAGTGTGCAGGTAAGAAATACATCTTCAAACATTCCTTTTTTCAGAAACATTTTCCTCTTTTTATTCCAAGAAAAAAAAGATCTTTTCATCCCAAACAAGAAAATAAAATAAAACAAACTCATAATATTAATAATAACAACAATAATCAATCAGTAAGAGGATAAGTATGACAATTCCTTTTTTTCTCTCCTTTTTTTATTTGTCGCTTTTTCTCTATGATGATATTGGTCGTGGTCAATTAAACATGCAGCTAAATAAGTCCGATGATGATGATGATGATGATGATGGAGAATGGTGGTGAGGAGGAGGAGGAGGAGGAGGAGGAGTTACAGAGGGGGAGGTCAGTGCTGGCTGTAGAAGAGGCTTCTTGTTTCTCAGATGATGGAAAGTAAACGTGTGTTGACACTAAATGGCTGCCGTTGGGAGCTGTGAAGATGGTGTGGGACATGATTTTTAAGCTCAGTGTAACGCAGCTTGTTAGCAGTGTTAGAAGGAAGCAGCTTTAAAAGGAGTAAGACTTCAGGTGAGAGCTCGCTCACTGACGAGCACGCCAACGAGGCCTACAGGACACTGACTGTTCCCATTAGCATTCCTCATTGAAACCAATGGCCCTGATAGCCGCAGAGCTAACAGCTGCTACAAACCAATAATCTATCTGGTTTGTTGACACCCAAACAAAAATATTTAAAATTGAAACAGATTCCCGGCTGCTCAATGTGATGTTTAAACTAACTGAGCTCCATCTGAGTGGGGGGGGGGGGTAATGCTGCATCGCCATTGGCTGGAAGGAAGGACAGAAGGACAAGGAGACGACAGGATGAGGAGGTGATGAGCAGATGAACGTCTGGAGGAAAAAAGTGTGCCTTTCTTTGTTTGATGTTTTATTTTTCCCTGGTCGGTCTCCTTCTGTGGGTCGGGGGGGGGGGCAGGATGGAGGAGGGCGGGGGGGGGGTCAAAGGTTATCGTTGTGTTTGTGTCGGCCGGCTATCAGCTGCTGTCGGGTGACGGCTCCCTCTCTCGATGCATGGCGGCACTCTGGTGTTTCATGCTGTCCAGGTACTCCTGCTGAGAGACGGCCAGCACCGACGCCAGGATCTCATCGTCTTCCCAGTCGGTCAGACCTGAAACACACAGACGGGTTTCAGACACGTGGACCCCCTCTGCCGCCAGGAGTCCTGGTCCCAGAGTCTGCAGGCCAGACAGACATCATGGGGACCGTGATCAGACGATCGATACAGTTATTACAGCTCATCCTGAGGGGAACACGGACGTCTAAACCGATCATCAGTCGAGATGTTTCAGTCTGAAGAAGAGGAGGACGCTGCTCTCAGCCTCATGTCCCCTCAGGATCAACTGTAAAACCTTATTGATCTTCTGACGCTTCATCAGGTCAACGTGTTCGTTAGAACTAAAGATGCCGTCAGCCTCAGCTGGATTCAAACTGCTGAACCACGAGTAGCTCACATAATATAAAGAGTTCATGTCTGAATGTTCACATGAACTGATTAGTTCATCGACAGAAAATTAACTGGCTTCTATTTTGATGATTGAACAAGTGGTTCAGTCCCTTTTCAAGGAAAAAAGTTCCCCTGTAGCAGCTTCTTCAATGTGTTTAAAGTGAAACTCTTTAACAGACAAAAGAATAAATGTAGAAACAATAAAGCCTAAAGACCTTTATTCTGACATGACTCTCTACCCGATCACACTGCCTTCCTCAGGAGCTCTCGGCTCTCCATCAGTGTTTATAAAGAGCCTCAGAGCTGCTGTTCCAGCTCCTGATTATATCTCAAGAAAACAGTTTTCAAAGAGATGAAGCAGCCAGAAATATCATGTCTGTCCTCTGATTAAAACCCTGAAACACTGAAACTGAGTGTTTCCAAGGGGATGACGGCGGGCAGTGCTTCACCTCAGATAACCTCTCTCACACACTCATACTCCAACACTCACACACACACTCACACGTTTCACTATCCCCGTGCCCTTTACCCTAACCTTAGCCTAATTGTAACATGATCCCTAAAACCAACTCTTAACCCTCTAAAAGGATTCTCTACCTGTGAGGACCTCTTTTTGTCCCCACAGGTTAGTGTGCGTTCACGTTACAGTCCCCACTAGGATATAAAAACAAGCCTCACACACACAGCTCTGCTGCTTCCTGTTGAGGTTTGACAGTAAACAAAAGACAGTGTGTGACAGTAGTGTGGCTGCTGCAGGACTGATGGTGTAGCAGCAGTAAACATGGCAGCACCATCAGTACTAATAGTAGTCTGTGTGTGTGTGTGTGTGTGTGTGTGTGTGTACGTGCGTGCATGTCTTACCAAATGCTGTAGGCGACATCTCCTGCATGATGGCTCTGTACTCCAAATGGTGACGACTCTGATTACTGGGACCTACACACACACACACACACACACACACACACACACACACACACACACACACCTCATGAGCTCCACTACAGACGATGTTTCTGATTGGCTGCCCCTAATGTCCTGTCCCCTCTCTCCTGCCATTCTCTAATAAAGGTATAACCTGCTAAAAATACTTTTAAACAATGAAGTGACAGAAGGACCAACGGACTAATTACAGTTTTAATTCAATGAGCTGCAGAGTCACAAACTCCTGATTGGTCCAACAGCTCCCTCCAGCAGCCAATAAGATCTCTGGTTCAGAAACACTCATGCAGCAAGCGACTGTGTGTGTGTGTGTGTGTGTGTGTGTGTGTGTGTGTGTGTGTGTGTGTGTGTGTGTGTGTGTGTGTGTGACCTGGCGCGCAGGGGGAGGGGGGTTTGCTCAGGATGAGTGCCGCTCCGGCGGGGGAGGGGGGCTTGTTGTGGGTCGATGGGGCGGTTGTGAGGTCGGAGTGGGAGGGGTCGGAGTCCCGTTGCCGTGGCGACCGGGCGCTCCAGTCGTCCAGTCCGCTAGAGGCCGCCGCCGTCGCCGAGCTGCAGGTGGCGCTGGCCTTACGGGGCTGCAAGAGAAGAGATGAGTTTTCTTTTTCAACTAAATTTAAAGGAGCAGTCTATGTTTTTCACAGCTCTGTAACCTCGTACCTGTCGGGCCTGTTTCTCCTGGTCCTGCAGCCACTGCAGGTAGGACTCTCGGGCCACCTGCTCCTCGATGGCCTCGTTGGTGGCCTCCCAGTCTGTCGCTCGCTTCTTGTCCTCCAACATCTGCTGCTCGATCCACGACTCCTCCGATGTCTTGATGGCCGACTTCATCAGAGACTGATCCGCGTACTGAAGGGGGGCGAAGGAAGTCCACCATCAGTAAATACATGAAACAGTACACAAAGTACTGACTTAACACACACACACACACACACACACACACACACACACTTTTCCTGGCTACAACGTGTTAAATATCAACAATTTAGTGCAGGGGGTTTTTGAACTACAATTCCCATGATGCTGTGGGGGATGTAAACAGGATGTAAAATGTTGTTGCCAAATGAGCAGGCAGCAGCTCCTGTCTGCAGTGAACCCATGGACGGACCGAAAACTATCACTGGATCACTTTGAGACTGAAGGAAAGTTCAAAACAGGAGAATTCTCAGGCAGGTTCTGCTGCCTCTTTGTTCTGGTTTTTTGATCTGATTTTTTTTTTTTTTTTTTGATGAAAGTGGGTCAAATGTTCATCACCTCCATGAGCCACGTGTCACTGCTGCTGCTCCACTCAGCAGCCAAACTACAATAACTACTTCCTGTTGGTTTCACCTGTGTGCACCTGCCCCTCACAGACTGAAAACCTTTATCTGGTTCTGGTACCCCGGGTTTGAAGGCGGGCAGTCCCAGTCCGACCCCGATCGTGGCCTTGTTGGGGTTCACCACAGAGTTGTAGTGGATGTTGCGGTGGTAGCTCACTCTGATTGGCTCGTCGTTGTTCTGGTGGATGCCGTGGAACGTGTTGATTGGCTCTGTGGCAGGAGGAGGAGGGAGGAAGCGGGGTCAGGTTGGTGGGATGCGATTGGATCTGGAGGTTGTTATTGGACGGACGGACTCACCTGTGCTGTATTGGTACACCTCCACCGGTCTGTTGTACATCTCAGCCATGGCTTGCATCTCGATGTGGTTTCCGTGGCAATTGTTTTTCCTCTTCCTGTTGATGTATGTGGTGAAGTCCTCTGTCACGTAGTTGGAGAAATAGTCTGCGTTTTTCATCTGGAGGAAAAAAATTCTTTATTAACACGGACAGTGGAGCCTCGACGGACTTTAAATGAGCCAAAAGAAAAAGAGGATTTGAGGACCAAAGTGTTCAGGTGAGGTCAGAGGTCAGAGGGACTCACCAGGTAGTCCATACAGTGTTTCCTGACCACTTCATGCATGTCCTGGTCTCCGTACACCTGGTCAGCTGAGAGACAGACAGAGTTCAGATTAATGAAGCTGTGTGTTTCATATCAAGGTGGGAACCAGCGTGAGCGTGATCCTCCCCTCCACCTTTAATCACGTCCGTCTGCTCCACCAACCAACAAAGAAGCACGGAAGCTGAAACTAAACATCCTGTTTGCTGCTGATTAACGGTTTAGACCGACGGTCAGTTTACTGAGAGCAGATATCTACAGCTGACAAGTCGAAACTAATAATTGATTATCAAAAATGGATTCTTGTACATTAATAAAGTTATGTCCCACAGGCAGAAGACTGCAGTTTATTTATTACCATTTAAAGGAATAGTTTACACATTTTAGGAAGTGTGTTTAAATTTGCTCTTATTTTATTCTTTTTATTTCCTCTTATCTCTTTTAAACACTTTGTGATGTTAACGGTTCTGTTTAAATAAAGTTTCCAGAGATGAAAAAGAGGGGCAACATTTACATTAACAGATCTTCGCATTTAAGTCATGCATGACGGCAGCTGATGGTTCCTGGTCGTCATAGTAACACAACACGCTTTCTGGCACGAATAACGAGTGTCAGAGTGACCTCAGTGCACATTCAGTCGACCCCTGAACAGTCTGACCAACAGCAGTGAAGTCAGGCGGAGGTGACAGAGCGGGCTGAGCACGCCTCATCGCCTTCTTTTAACGGTTCACATATAGAGGGGAGTCATGGTTAAAAACTGTTCTAAACAGGAAGTTCCTGCTCTGACCCAATAAACAGTCCAGCACATAACTTCCTGCCAGGCTAGCTGTTTCCAGTCTTTATGCTAAGCTAAGTGAATCCAGTCCTGACACCAACAATCTGCAGCTGAGGATCCACACCTCTGATTGGTCGGTTTTCTACTTAAACACACACAGTCATGCACACACAGAATGTGTCTCTCACACACGCTCACACACTCACTTCCTCCCTATAGGTGGCAGCGGTATGTAAATGAGAGGAGCTTTGGTTTGATTTCCAGCAAGTCACATGGTCTGTTACCACGGCGATTCTCAGAATCCCCCCGACAACTTCCGTTTTCTCATCAGTGGTGTGTGTGTGTGTGAGTGTGTGTGTGTGTGTGTGTGTGTGTGTCCATGCAGTTCAGTGTTGTATGTTCGGGCCGAGGTCATGATGGTTCATCCTGATTCTGAAACTCGGTCAGATAGAACTTCTGTATGTGTGATATGAGTCGGGGGGGGGGGGGTCGTGTTTGCATTTCCTTTTCACTAAAAGGGAATCATCCAAAAATGAGGATGAGGAAGAGGATGATGCTCCCCTATGACCTGCAGGCCTTTCTGTTCTGGGTCATATTATTATTATCAGCTCTGCCTGAACGTAACTTCATAACAACATTTAACATCTGGCAGACGCCTGATGCACCGCTGGGAGTCAGGGCGGCAGGAAAGGACCGCAGTTCTTCCTCCACCTCTGGATCGAAGGCGGTTGCGTCGGTAACCGTCCATCGGTAGTTAGCTGTAGTGATGATAGTCATTGACACTAACTAATCACAACACAGCAGTTAGCTTGACAAGAAGAGACCGTGCTGCCATTCGCTGACGTGACAGATTCATCGTGACGATCAGCATCACCTGATGAAATACGCAGCTTCAGGTGGTTTTAAAGTCATGAGAGGAAAACTACCAACAGTGTTTGAGTCATCGAATGCAGATTGGCTGCGGTGAAACAACACCGATAAACTTCTGCAGAATTGCTAGCCACACACACACACACACAGCGAGCGCTCTGATTGGTCAGCCTGGACATTATTCTGAGAAAGGGGTGTGGTCTGAGAGAAGAGAACTGCATGCATCCTGCTGTTAACTGCTGATGTCGATAACGTTTTTATCTAAACCTCACAGTCTCTTACTCCACCCTGACCACCACCAGTCTGCAGACCGCAAAGCTTTCTGGGAACTGTAGTTCACTAGAAACTGCCATTTATTGATTTTCTTGTGCTCAGATTAGGATTTCTTTAACATCCTGATCAAACTAAGGACAGTAAAGAAACATAGCTGACCAGCCGATCAATCAGAGAGCAGTGAGGTCACAAGTGTAGAAGTGTAATAGCCTGAAGCCCCACCGACGCGTTACGTGTCATTGTATGCCTGAGGACACCTCCCTGAGGGAAGGGGGGTTTAAACCACAAAATCGACCAATCAGAGCAGGGAAATGACGTCAGGTGAGAAAAAAGGAGTTCATCAGTCAGTTTACGTCCTTCCTCCTTCTGCAGAAATCTGTCTTCCTGTTTAGCAGGAAACTAACTTCCTGTCAGGTTTAATGACCCCACATGACCCTGGCCAGCCACCGTACTGAACAAAACACACAACCTGTAGAAATGTGTAACACAGCACCTGAGCACCTGACCACCCGAACCCCGGAGCACAAGAACACCTGGACCCCTGAGCACCTGAGCACCTGAGCACCAGACCACCTGACCCCTGAGCAGGTATATAACGACTGTCACCTTCCAGCAGTGCTTCTCTGTGAGTCTGATAAGTGATGGCTTAGGTGAAGCTGCTCTCTCTTCTTCTGCTGCTGTAATCACCTGCCTGAACACCTGCAGCCGGGTCAGTTTTTCCTGTTTGATGCCGGGTCGTTTCCTGAGTGTTTGGCTCAGATTCAGTATCTACAGCTGTCACTGCAGATATGTATCAGCAGATAATCAATATTAAAGGACATTGGGGCCAACCTGATGACGGCGCCCCCATCAGTCCACTAAAGGTCAAACCTGCTGATCCAAACATCCTGAACACAGATGAACTCTGAGGTTTTTATCCCCGTTATCAGTTCAGTGAGACACTTTAATCTGTTCCTGCAGATACAAAGACAGGCAGAGAGACAGGCAGAGAGACAGACAGGCAGGCAGAGAGACAGGCAGGCAGGCACAGAGACAGGCAGAGAGACAGGCAGAGAGACAGACAGGCAGGCACAGAGACAGGCAGAGAGGCAGGCAGAGAGACAGGCAGAGAGACAGACAGGCAGGCAGAGAGACAGGCAGAGAGACAGGCAGGCAGGCAGAGAGACAGACAGGCAGGCACAGAGACAGGCAGAGAGGCAGGCAGAGAGACAGACAGGCAGGCACAGAGACAGGCACAGAGACAGGCAGAGAGACAGGCAGGCAGGCACAGAGACAGGCAGGCAGGCACAGAGGCAGGCAGAGAGACAGGCAGAGAGACAGGCAGGCAGGCACAGAGGCAGGCAGAGAGACAGGCAGAGAGACAGACAGAGAGACAGGCAGACAGGCACAGAGAGAGGCAGAGAGACAGGCAGAGAGACAGGCAAAGGGAAGGAATTAAACTTTAATTTCTTAAAGTTTCAATGTTTTATTTAAATGATTGTTCTGTGTAATCAGGTAAGAATTCTTGTGCACGAACTGTGTATCTAATACGAACACTTCCCTCAGTCGAACATGAACGACATCGAGACGCTTACTGTGTCGACCTGAAGGGAAAGTCCACCTTAAACCCAGATCTGACTATCTGCACGCGCACACACACACACACACACACACACACACACACACAGATGGAGAAACTGTGGAGTTTCCTCTTTACAAACACTGTCTGGACTCGTAGATGTTACAGTTAATCAGGTCAGATGTCGAGGTCGTGCAGGCCGCGTCACCTGATTGGCCAATGAGCTCTGCAGTTTAACTTCTCCAAACATGACTTTTCCATTAAAGAATCGAGGAAACGGCTGTGGCGCTATTTCTTTTATTGAGTCTTCAGTGAACCCGTCAGCTGGGTCATGTGATCGATAGGCAGATCACATGAACACATGAAGCGACGAGGAGGCTGTAACCTTCATCACGTGAACACATGAAGCGACGAGGAGGCTGTAACCTTCATCACGTGAACACATGAAGCGACGAGGAGGCTGTAACCCTCATCACATGAACTCATCATCTGGATATTTGTTCGTGAGACGTGCCACCATGTTTCTCTCAGGTTGTCAAACTGTCCCTCGACGCAGTTTGAAACCACTAAAATCACCAAACAGACAGTGACGTCTGTTCTGAATTCTCCCCCTGCTTCTGTCATCCAAAACAAACGTATGAGGAGTCAAACCGACAGCTGAATCAGCCTCGAACACTACACGCCTGGCTGGATGTTTGAACCGAGGGGAGGAAGAGCCTCCAGGGATGACTGACAGGGTTATCGTGACAACACACTCCATAACATCAGTCTGGTCAGCTGGGTACAACCAGTTCAACTGTTTGCAGACAGACACTCAGCCACATCAACGTGTACTCAACTTTATTCTGTTTCAGTGACGTGGCCGCCATGTGCTGTGTTCAAGGACACTCAGACATCTGAGATCGACTAGTCAAGTCTGGCTGGAAGGAAGGAGATCAATCTGAATCTTTTCCCTCGTGGTTCAAACTAATAAAATACCGACAGATCTGCTGACGCACTCTCTGATAAAAACATGCCCAGCAGCAGTGCATGCTGGGAGTTATCAGCACGTCGGGCACACGTCTCACACAGATCTTGCTCAACGGGTCTGACACGACGTTTCCACGTCTAGAGAAAACAACCACGAAGACATCTGACTTACTGTACATAACACACACACACACACACACAGTGTCCCTGCTGTCTGAACTCTCCTCTGCCTGGTTCAGGTCCAGCAGTCGGTCTGTGTTCATGTTGACACACTTCTTGTTGGGGGTCACTGGTGTTGTTCTATGCTGCGAGTCCACTAAGAATTTTGTCTATTTAACAATCAGCACCAACACTGTAATTTCAGTTTTGTCCTCCTTTGTTTTCGGGTGGTTGTAAATGTCTCTGAGACATTCTGTCTGTTTAACCTGTGGGGATCATCAGGTGAAGGCTGGGTCCACCAGACAACAGTAACCACCGGAGCTCTGCAGGTCGACAATGCTGAGAACGCCCAAAACAAACATGGACGCCAACTAGCAGCTTGTTTATATGTAGTGACATTTCTGCTGAAATGGTTAAACCAGGAGGAAGAAAGCTGAGAGTTTGGTGACATGTTGGATGGACTGCAGAGCCCAAAGAGGGAACGACACGCCGGTGACACATCACATGTTTGAAAGGTGTGAGAAGCTGATTTGAGTCCTGAGATATTTCGCTGCCTCGGGTCGTTGGTTTTCATATTCAAATCTGTTCAGGCTACTTTTGATTGGTCGAGTGTTGCTGAGCAGTCGCGTTGGTATGCAGTCAGCTGACTGTGGATCAGCTGACTCTGGATCACCTGACTGTAGATCAGCTGACTGTGTGTGTCAGCTTCAGGTACATCCTGAGACCACCTGACGGCACCCTGTCGTCCTCCCCACCCCCGTCTACCTTCACTGTCTCTGTCCAATAAAGGCAAAAACCACCAACAAAATGATCTATTAAGTATTTCTGCACTGTGGAATTACACCTTCTGCTGCAGTACAGATCTTCTTCTTCCAGCTCCAGCAGTCGGACAGGTTTCATCACACAGCAGGAATGTGACCCGACAACAGAAACACACCCAGCTGTGTTTACAGGTACAAGTTCTCCAAAATAACTAAGTACAAATACTCCACTACAAGTATTATTGGTAGTAAATGTGCTTCAGTTCAGTCATTGGGATGAATTTCAGGAGCCTGAAGCTTCAGACCTTAGAAATCATCTCCTCGCCCCCATGTGGGGTCCCGACCCCCAGGTTGGGAACCACTGGTCTGAAAAGTCACCGTGTTCACTGAAGGACACACACACACACACACTCACACACAACATGCAAACGCACACACACACACTGAGCTGGACTGTTTACGTTTCAAGTCTCGAAACTCTTCACACCTAGCGGCTGCTTTCTGTTTCAGGTCGGCAGGTGTGTGTGTGTGTGTGTGTGTGTGTGTGAGAGTGTGTGTGTGTGTGTGTGTGTGTGTGTGTGAGTGTGTGTGTGTGATGTGAGTGTGTGTGTGTGAGTGTGTGTGAGAGTGTGTGTGTGTGTGTGTGTGAGAGTGTGAGTGTGTGTGTGTGTGTGTGTTGTGTGATTTCTGTGAAATGTAACTCGGAGCAAAGAAACGAGCCTCTGAAAATAGAAGTGAGACAAATCAGAAGTCAACTGAGAGAAACTGAGAACGGAACTGTCAAAGACTAACGTCCACCAGTCCGTCCTCCACACTGTGTTGCCAGTCATGTGACGTCGTCTCTCAGGTTTGTTGTTGGGAGTGAGTGTCGGATGACACGAATGATGGCAGAACGTTTTCTTTCTCTTTGGTTTTGTGTTTCTAATGTTTGCATCTGAAACCCTGCGGAGCCCGAAGCGCCACAGAGCAGTTCTGCAGTTAAACTGTCAGATCAAAACACGTTTATCCATCTTCTGCGTCAAAGACATCAGAGCTAAAGAGCTGCTGACATCACACAGGAGGATGACCATGGACGCAGACTGAAAGCTCTCGCCTGACGAGCAGCTCCTCATGTCTCCTGTGTGTGTGTGTGTGTGTGTGTGTGTGTTTGGACCGAAACTCAGGAACAAACTGAGTTTATCATATAACAACAGGAAGACAGGTGTGAGTTTACAGGTACCACACACACACACACACACACACATACACGGGAAAGTGTGATGACATAACTGCAGCAACATAATAGCTGTTATCTGAAACACAACCTGGACTCCACTGAAAGGACTCACCTTAAAGGTAGAACCAGAAACCCTCAGCTTTCACTGTGACCCACATTTCCACATACTTTCCCACCACACACACACACACACGCACGCACGCACACAGATACACACACACGCACACAGACACGCACGCACGCACACAGATACACACACACGCACACAGACACGCACGCACACAGACACAAACACACACACACACAGACACAGACACACACACAGACACACAGGTGAGCAGTCTGTCAGTATCAGAGCGCCCTCTGCTGTCAGTGCAGAGTCACGGCAGCTCAGCCTGATCATTAACAGATGAAGTGATGCAGGCCCTTTACATATCTGGGAACTGTTCATCCAACTGGCGGGCGGGTTACTGAGGACCCAAGAGAGCGCAGTGTTGAGCGTGAAGTCAACTGGATAAGCGCGTCTTGAGCAAGCTGCGAGCAGCACTTCAGACGCCAGGTGAGGGGCTGACTAGGTTTACGGAAAATCAGAGGACGTGTTGACCTGCTCCACAGTGACCTGGTGAATCCTTTGGTGGACGCTCACTGTTGAACTGTGAATCTGTGTCCAGTAGGATCGATGATGTGGTCACAGAAAGGCCGTTAAAAAGACTAGTTTGTTTTTTTAAAGACGGCTACTGGCCGCCTGCCAGTTTACTGCCTGACGGTGAAGGTTAATGGTGTCCTGTGTGTGTCTTTTCTTTGTATTAATGTTCTGCATGGTTAAAAATATAATACTTCAGTATTCTAATCATTTAAATCTTATATTCTGTTGTCTGAGTGACTCTGACATCTGTCCAGGACTACAGGTGAAAAACTGTTTATTAATGTGCACTGTCCCTTTAGATAAACCAATCAATCAATGTGATACAAGAGGCCTGCAATAAATCCAACCGTTAAATATGTGTGTGAGTGTGTGTGAGTGTGTGTGTGTACCACTCACCCACGGCTCTGAACAGACAGGCTCCGTCCTCCTTCATCTTCTTGATGACGAAGCCTTTCTTTTCCCTCAGAGCTTTTTCAAACCAGTGCTCCTGCTGAACAAACACACGCACACACACACACAAAGACACACACACGGTAAGCTGTGTACTGGACACCTAAAGATAAACAATAACACTGAGCTGTGAGGACTTCACTACCCAGAATTCCTTTTTTCATAGGAGTAAACAGATGAAGTTAAACGGAATCATCTGGTCTCTAAAAGTGAAAATGCGCTAATTTAAATGTCCTCCGACACAAAGCAAACAACAACCAGCTGAGAGCCAATCAGAAACAGACGCACATCTCTGCATCCAGTGCAGCTCCGGCTGACCTTATTTCCCCAAATAAACTGAGCTCAGACCAGCGAGTTTTTACTCTCTGCGTCTCCACAGCTTCTGTAAAAAGGAAACTGAAACGCACATTATGTCATTTTCAACCAAAACCGTAACAGGAGACGGAGTTTGGTGATTCGGTGAAGCAGTGTGGGATCATGAGGTCTCGTCCCCTAACCCTAACCCGGAGGGCCCGTTAGCCGGGCTGTGGCTAACGTTAGCTCGGCTTGTTTCTCTGATAACTT
The DNA here is from genome assembly GCA_031216445.1 of Lateolabrax maculatus. Classification (NCBI taxonomy): domain Eukaryota; kingdom Metazoa; phylum Chordata; class Actinopteri; order Acropomatiformes; family Lateolabracidae; genus Lateolabrax; species Lateolabrax maculatus. Next base: position 27,375,173 of record CM062201.1, read on the forward strand.
CGCATCCAGACGTCCGGTGACTTAGATCCTTCATCTGGTTCAAATAAAGAGCTAAAAACAGCCATCGTGTAGAAACCTGGATGAAAAGTCCATTAATGACAGCTGAGGTGACACGACGCCGCTGATGGGCGACCAAAGGAAACCGTTACCTTGATTAAAGGACAGATTTCTCTGGTTTGAAAATTGTTGGAAACATTTGGGATGAAGTAACGCCACTCAACAACACCTATCACAGATAGTCATCTTAGACAGTTTAATGTGGAAAAGTTACGTAATACCTTTAATTTAAATGATTTATGATGAAGTTACTTTTCATTTGATCCTGAACTGTGAAGCACTTTGTCTGTCTCAATAAATGACTCATTGATCATCCGTCTGGTGTTTAATATTGCCGATGATGTTTACAGGTACATGAGATGAACAGGTGATTAAATGCTCTTCTTCTTCTTCTTCTTCTATGTTTCTACGTCTTCCTGTCTGACTGTGGAGGTGAAATGAGGCTCCAGTTATAAGATGACTGACATTTAAAAGAACTTCAGGTGAGATTCATAAATGTGATGAATCTTTCTTTCTTTGTGCGCAAACACAGTTTTAATCGCCTCTGGTTGGTTGTTGCATTAAAACAGTTTGAACATTATTCGTTTTATTAGAATAAAGACAAATATTATAACTGTGTCACACTTTGTGATGGACTTCATGAAGTGATCAAGTACACTTCAGTTTCAACTGCTTCTGACTGATGAAATCCTGCAGGGTGTTACCATGGTTACCACAGGATTTACATACATATACACTGTATACATCGCTTATACAGCTGGATTATAAAATCACTTATGCATCGCAGATGGTTTATCAGTAGTTAAGCTTTTCAATTCAATGCTCAAATCACATATTTACTCTCATATAATCTTGTGTTTGACTGACAGCTCGTTCTGCTCAGTCGTCTGAAGGTGAAGTGTGAAGCACTTCACTTTATCCAAGACGTTTCTGCTCCCACTAAACTCGTCTCTATTTGATTGGAGTGTAAATGTGACGCGTGTTTTCAGGCGTGTTTGTGAGGACAGATATCGTTCTGGTTTTAAAATGAAAACTTATTAAAGCTGGACGTAGCCTAAATTACACAGCAGTGTTTCTCTCACAGAACTATGCACCAGTCCAGGACACAGGACCTTCTTCCTGTATTTCCCTTCTCACTCCGCCCCGGAAACATCCGACCAATGAGCGCAGTGAACGTTCACATGTGGTTTGTACTGATTCATTTTGCTTCTAGGATTTTTCTCTGCGTGAAAAGAAACAAACTGAACCCTGATTCTGATCGGAGCAAACAAACTACAGGTGTGAAAACCGTCAGCTCCACACGGTGACGTTCACTCGGTTTACGTTAAGGGAAAAGAGCGCGCAGGTATCAGACTGGTACTCAGGTGTTATCATCTTCACCTGTTTCTGTTCAGAAACTGCCTTTTAAACCTCAAAGTCCTGATGAACTTCTGTCTTTTGAAATTATGCAAATTAAGCAAACAGGTTGTGAAGGTACAGATGTGACCGTTAAGCTGAAGAACTGCAGCATTTATTTTATTCTCCTTGACATTCAGAATCTGCTTCTACAGCCAATCAGCAACGAGCAGCGACACATCTGGGATGAGCCAATCAATCACAGAGCAGTAAAATGACAACGCAGGTTTCTATAGACAGATGCTGACAGATGTTCATCAGGAACCAGCTGCTGTCCTGCACACACAGCTGCAGGGCATCAATATTACACACCGACGAGTCGATTAATCGACTGGGTGATCAACAGAAACTAACGAGCAACAATTTAGATCATTATTTATTATTTCAGTCTTTTAAATCACCACAACGACCCGATACACAACATCACTCTGATCAACACCAGCCTCCAAGTATCAATAACAGCCCTTGACCTGCCGATCATACATTATATCAGTGATATATTTACAGTCGACAGCTAGTTGAAGATGAATCTAAACCTGCTGCAGGTGCTGCATCACCTGCTGTGTGTATAGAAAGTTATCTATTACATTAATGACTTCATATTATTCCAGCACGCTTTGACTTCCTGTTTGCAATTTACAGAAACACCTGATTGGTGGATAGACACGTCTGCTGTGTGTGTTAGTGTGTGTATACACACACACACACATATATATCAGTTGTGTTTGCTTGTTTCTATCTTCCTGCCAGTCCTTCTGTGTGTAAGAACATTAAGAGCGACTACAAACTGAAGTCCGGCTCTTTGTGTGTTCACATACTTGATCAATAAAGCTGATCAGATTTATTCTGTTTTCTATCAGTGAACTGAAACATCAGGTTTTAACTTGTGTTGGACATTTTTCACTGTTTTACAGAGCAAACAATGAATGGAGGGAAATAATTGGCAGATGAATCGATAATGAAGGTAATAATAATATAATGCAGATTTTGTAACCAACATTCATCTCAACTCATCCAAATAGTTGTCGAGATATTTCAGTCTGGACGTTAGAGTGAAAATCCAAACCCCAGAGCTGCTGCTGGCTGATGAAGGTCAATGTGTCCCAACATGTACGGTTAGAAGTGAAGCCTCGTGGTGCTTCGGCCTATTGATCATCATAAGGCAGCTTGTTGTTTGGTACAAATCACACAATCATCATTTTTATAGTTTGCTCTGTGAAAATTAAACTTATTGAATTATTAATTAAATTAATTATTAATAGTCACTAAAATCGTGGCTCATATCACATGTTCTGCCGTGACGGACAGACGGACAGCGTTCACCTGCCGGGCTCAGTGTCTCACTGTCGTCTTCACATTTTGTGAAACTTTATTTAATAAACTGGACGAATCGTCAGAAATGTGTCAGCTCCTCTTTTATTTTTGTGCCTTTTATCCCCGAACATGCTGCACGTCAGAAGGCCAAATTATTGATCTGTCATTAAGAGCGGGCTGAGGTGGACAAAACACAACGTCCACTAAAGAAAGGATCGGTTCCTGATCGCCGACACCGATCCATTAGAATTAGCCCAGATTATTGATCAGCCAATGATCGGCTCAGATATGTCACAGCTTTCATTTTACTGACTGACTGCGACGTGACTTTAAGGACACGACGGGGATCAGAAACCTGGATCCAGTGTTTCCATGTGTCCCACTTTCTATTAGACGACTCCAGGCAGCAGATTCAGGTTTCTGATCCTCACACACACACACACACACACACACAACTAAGATACTCTGAAACCGGATCATAACAGGAGCAAAGTGTGCATATAAACAGGCTTAATCTACTTCTGTCTCAACGTGACGCAGCAGGACAGAGTCTCGTGATGTCAAACTGTCCTCCAGCTGCAACTGACAATCATTTCTGTTATCTGCTAATATCTCCTCAATGAATCAATACATCTCTCGGTTTGTAAACGTCCCCTCGTCCTTCACTGTTACCTGCAGATAAAGTGGATCCGTTAGTTTTTTATCATCACACAATCTGTTGATGATTATATGAACAATCACTCATCAAAACAGTCGATTCCTTTTATGTCGACCTAATCGACTAACCGAGTCAACTCTAGTTAGTATCTAGTTAGTTAACCGCTGCCTGCAGAAGCAGGGCTGTTGCTATGGTTACCTGCAGTTTAACGAGTGGCGACCAGGTGAACAGGTATGATGTAAACAGGCAGCTGGCAGCCAATCAGGAAAGGACTTTACATGGATGTGGTTTGTATCTTTATGATTCCAGCAGGTAAAGTGGAAATAAATGTAATTATCTAACACACATTGATTATAACTCAATAACTAACTAACTAACTAACCTATTCTGACATTTTTAATGTTTGCTGAGGGTTATTACCTGTCTCATAAACATGTCCTGTTCTCTGGGGGACACCTGTGCCCTCCTGTTTTAAGGTGTCAGGTCGGCTCACCTGTCCCTTCACTGATGCAGCAGTGCTGTTGCTATGGCTACCTAGAGGTTAACCTTTGACCTGGTGAACACAGGTGAGATTTAAACACCTCTGACAGCCAATCAGAACCTGGCTTTACCTGTACATTGTGTACAGAGATGTGCACGTGGGGGCACGTTATTCCTAACGGTGAATGGAAGATTTATTGAACACAGAGTGCGTTAAATTGTCCCGGGAGCCCCCCGGCGGGTCCCTGAGAGCCCCGGCCGGACCCGGGAGCCCCGGCCGGACCCGGGAGCCCCCCGGCGGGTCCCTGAGAGCCCCGGCCGGACCCGGGAGCCCCGGCCGGACCCGGGAGCCCCCCGGCGGGTCCCTGAGAGCCCCCGGCCGGACCCGGGAGCCCCCCGGCGGGTCCCTGAGAGCCCCGGCCGGACCCGGGAGCCCCGGCCGGACCCGGGAGCCCCCCGGCGGGTCCCTGAGAGCCCCGGTCGGACCCGGGAGCCCCCCCGCGGGTCCCTGAGAGCCCCGGCCGGACCCGGGAGCCCCGGCCGGACCCGGGAGCCCCCCGGCGGGTCCCTGTGAGCCGCTCGCCGCTCAGCTCACCTGTGTAGCCGCGGTAGCATTAGCATGTGGCTACCTGCCGTTAGCTCCCTACCTGCTCCACGGTGGCCGGGTCCACGGACTGCAGCCGGGCTGCGTTCTCGTACTCGTCCTCGCTATTGTTTCCGGCTCCTTCCTCCGTGTCCTGGCTGGAGCCCACTCCTCCCGGTCCGGTCACACCGGGCTGGCCTCCGCCGGCCAGAGCCGCCACCACCCCGCCGGAGCAGGTGCCTGCCTGCCGCCGCCTCTTGCTCAGCCCGGGCCCGGAGCAGCAGCTGCCGATGCCTCCGCCGCAGCCGACGACGCCGGCAGACACGACGAGCTCTCCGCGGGACCCGGCCACCATTCCGCCGCTGCTGTCCCGACCGTCGCCCGGCCCCACCGGGGACGCGGAGCCGACGGGCGGCGGAGAGGCCTGCTGCGGCCGGGAGCTCGCCTCGATGCTCCGCCGGTCGTCCCTCGCGGAGGGCGGAGCGGGCTGGTAAGACCACGGCGGAGGTGAAGCCCTCGGTCGGGCTCCGGTCCGCCCCGCGTGCGGGTGCGGGTGCTGGTGCGGGTCGGAGCCGCTCCGGCGGTCGCTGTCATCGGCGTGGTCCGAGACTCCGACCCCGGAGCTGGGCTTCTTCTTCGGGAGAATCGTCATGGTGGTGTCCGTGTGAGGGAGGCAGGGAGGGGGTCAGAGGGTGACGAGTCCTCCCTTTCTAGATCAAATGTCTCGGTGAGTTCGCCCTCCGGCGCGGCCGCGCGGCTCTGATCGCCGGGCTGAGGCTCCTAACGGACCCGGACGGACGACGGGAGCAACGACTCGGCTTCTTTTCGACGGTTTAGTTGAACAAAAACAAAACGCGGCGCCTCTTCCCGTCTCCTGCCGTCCGTCCGCAAAACATCAACACACTCTGACGGAGGCCGCGACGTCACTTCCTGGTTGCGACGACAGTTTTTACGTCAGGCCGTTTATCGGCTTTATTTTTATTATTTCACCAGTACGACACTTTTTTCTTCTTTTCCTCTTTTCGTGACTGAGTTTCTTAATTATCTTGTTGTAAAAAACTGTTAAAAAACAATAAAATATTTGAATATGATGAGAAAGAACTTCCGTCCGTCCTTCATTTAATTTTTAAACTTATTTTAATATTTACTTTATTAAAATAAGTAATAAAAGTTACAATACAATTAACATTGTATTTAAAAATACTTTTGCATTATAATGAAACGTATCAGCTCTCCTGTATCTTGTATTATGTATGTTTAGTTGCCTTCAGAATATATGGTTTTATTTGTACCTGCTCATTTTAATATAATATTAATAAATCAGGAACAACAAACAATGATCCTGATCTCAGACTTTTTAAATCACGTGACAGTTCATGCATCCCTAAACAATCTGACAGAACAAGAAACAGCACAAGAACTGTAATTCTCCTAAAATACATTGTGGAGCAACATTTGTCAACCCTTCTGTTGTTTTTGTAATAATTATTTTAATGTATTTTTATATTTTACTGTCCCTGCCTTATGTTATAACTCTGGATCTGATATGTTTAGAAGTATGTGTGATATTCTCTGATGTCCCTCCAGAAATCAGCTCAGAAACCAGAGAACAAAGACTCTTCCTGTTTCTATGGTTCCTTCAGTGTCTCGGTGTCTCGGTGATGTTGTCTGTCCGTCCAGGAGACACTGATGCAGGAGCTGCTGTCTGCAGGTTCAGCCTGATGCTGTTAACAGACGTGGAAGAAGTACTCAGATCTTTCACTCCACTAAAACTACTAGTACCACAGTGTAGAAATACTCTGTTACAAGTTAAAGGCCTGCGTTAAAAAAATTAAGTAAAAGTACAAAAGTTTTAGCATCAAAATATACTAAAAGTACAAAAGTAACAGAACTCATTATTCATCATGAATGTACGTAACATCACACAAGAAGGAAATACTCGAGTAAAGCACACGTGTCTCAGACTGAAGGATTTCACTTAATGTACTCAGTTACTTTATTAAGTCAGTGTTGGTCCTCCTCCAGGCCAGAAGGAGGCGCTGATGCACCTCAAGCTGCTGGTGACCTCCGACCTGCAGCAGACATCACAACAGACCATCGGAGGAGGGCAGGAGGAGGAGAGGAGGAGGAGGAGGAGAGGCAGGAGGTGGAGAGGAGGAGGAGGAGGAGAGGAGGAGGAGAGGCAGGAGGTGGAGAGGAGGAGGAGGAGGAGAGGAGGAGGAGAGGCAGGAGGTGGAGAGGAGGAGGAGGAGGAGGAGAGGAGGAGAGGCAGGAGGTGGAGAGGAGGAGGAGGAGGAGGAGGAGGAGCAGAGGAGGAGGGGAGGAGGAGGAGAGGAGGAGGAGGGGAGGAGGAGGAGAGGAGGAGGACAGGAGGAGGAGGAGGGCAGGAGGAGGACAGGAGGAGGAGGAGGAGGAGGAGAGGCAGGAGGAGGACAGGAGGAAGACAGGAGGAGGACAGGAGGAGGAGAGGCAGGAGGTGGAGAGGAGGAGGAGGAGGGCAGGAGGAGGAGCAGAGGAGGAGGGCAGGAGGAGGACAGGAGGAGGAGGAGGACAGGAGGAAGACAGGAGGAGGACAGGAGGAGGAGGAGGGCAGGAGGAGAGGAGGACAGGAGGACAGGAGGAGGAGGACAGGAGGGGAGGAGGAGAGGCAGGAGGTGGAGAGGAGGAGGAGGAGGGCAGGAGGAGGACAGGAGGAAGACAGGAGGAGGGCAGGGGGAGGACAGGAGGAGGACAGGAGGGGAGGAGGAGAGGCAGGAGGTGGACAGGAGGAGGAGGACAGGAGGGGAGGAGGAGGGCAGGAGGAGAGGAGGAGGAGGGCAGGTGGAGGACAGGAGGAAGACAGGAGGAGGGCAGGGGGAGGACAGGAGGAGGACAGGAGGGGAGGAGGAGAGGCAGGAAGTGGAGAGGAGGAGGAGGAGGGCAGGAGGAGAGGAGGACAGTAGGAGAGGAGGAGGACAGGAGGAAGGCAGGGGGAGGACAGGAGGAAGACAGGTGGAGGACAGGAGGAGGAGGACAGGAGGGGAGGAGGAGAGGCAGGAGGTGGAGAGGAGGAGGAGGAGGGCAGGAGGAGGACAGGAGGAGGGCAGGAGGAGGACAGGAGGAGGAGAGGAGGCGGACAGGAGGAGGAGAGGAGGCGGAGGAGGACAGGAGGAAGACAGGAGGAGGACAGGAGGAGGAGGACAGGAGGGGAGGAGGAGAGGCAGGAGGTGGAGAGGAGGAGGAGGGGGGCAGGAGGAGGAGAGGAGGAGGACCGGAGGAGGGGAGGGGGAGGACAGGAGGAGGAGAGGAGGCGGAGGAGGACAGGAGGAAGACAGGAGGAGGACAGGAGGAGGAGGACAGGAGGGCAGGAGGAGGACAGGAGGAGGACAGGAGGGCAGGGGGAGGACAGGAGGAGGGCAGGAGGAGGAGAGGAGGCAGAGGAAGACAGGAGAAAGACAGGAGGAGGACAGGAGGAGGAGAGGAGGAGGAGGAGGGCAGGATGAGGAGGAGAGGAGAAGGGGAGAGGAGGAGGGCAGGAGGAGGACAGGAGGAGGAGGAGGAGGGCAGGAGGAGGAGGACAGGAGGGCAGGAGGAGGACAGGAGGAGGAGGAGGACAGGAGGAGGGCAGGAGGAGGAGGAGGAGGACAGGAGGGCAGGAGGAGGACAGGAGGGCAGGAGGAGGAGGAGGAGGGCAGGAGGAGGGCAGGGGGAGGACAGGAGGAGGACAGGATGAGGACAGGAGGAGGGCAGGAGGAGGAGGAGGAGGACAGGAGGAGGAAGAGGGCAGGATGAGGGCAGGAGGAGGAGGATAGGAGGAGGGCAGGGGGACAGGAGGAGGACAGGAGGAGGACAGGAGGAGAACAGGAGGACAGGAGGAGGGCAGGAGGACAGGGGGAGGACAGGAGGAAGACAGGAGGAGGACAGGAGGAGGAGGGCAGGAGGAGAGGAGGACAGGAGGACAGGAGGAGGAGGACAGGAGGGGAGGAGGAGAGGCAGGAGGTGGAGAGGAGGAGGAGGAGGGCAGGAGGAGGACAGGAGGAAGACAGGAGGAGGGCAGGGGGAGGACAGGAGGAGGACAGGAGGGGAGGAGGAGAGGCAGGAGGTGGAGAGGAGGAGGAGGACAGGAGGGGAGGAGGAGGGCAGGAGGAGAGGAGGAGGAGGGCAGGTGGAGGACAGGAGGAAGACAGGAGGAGGGCAGGGGGAGGACAGGAGGAGGACAGGAGGGGAGGAGGAGAGGCAGGAAGTGGAGAGGAGGAGGAGGAGGAGGGCAGGAGGAGAGGAGGACAGTAGGAGAGGAGGAGGACAGGAGGAAGGCAGGGGGAGGACAGGAGGAGGAGGACAGGAGGGGAGGAGGAGAGGCAGGAGGTGGAGAGGAGGAGGAGGAGGGCAGGAGGAGGACAGGAGGAGGGCAGGGGGAGGACAGGAGGAGGAGAGGAGGCGGACAGGAGGAGGAGAGGAGGCGGAGGAGGACAGGAGGAAGACAGGAGGAGGACAGGAGGAGGAGGACAGGAGGGGAGGAGGAGAGGCAGGAGGTGGAGAGGAGGAGGAGGAGGGCAGGAGGAGGAGAGGAGGAGGACCGGAGGAGGGGAGGGGGAGGACAGGAGGAGGAGAGGAGGCGGAGGAGGACAGGAGGAAGACAGGAGGAGGACAGGAGGAGGAGGACAGGAGGGCAGGAGGAGGACAGGAGGAGGACAGGAGGGCAGGGGGAGGACAGGAGGAGGGCAGGAGGAGGAGAGGAGGCAGAGGAAGACAGGAGAAAGACAGGAGGAGGACAGGAGGAGGAGAGGAGGAGGAGGAGGGCAGGAGGAGAAGAGGACAGGAGGAGGGCAGGATGAGGAGGAGAGGAGAAGGGGAGAGGAGGAGGGCAGGAGGAGGACAGGAGGAGGAGGAGGAGGGCAGGAGGAGGAGGACAGGAGGGCAGGAGGAGGACAGGAGGAGGAGGAGGACAGGAGGAGGGCAGGAGGAGGAGGAGGAGGACAGGAGGGCAGGAGGAGGACAGGAGGGCAGGAGGAGGAGGAGGAGGGCAGGAGGAGGGCAGGGGGAGGACAGGAGGAGGACAGGATGAGGACAGGAGGAGGGCAGGAGGAGGAGGAGGAGGACAGGAGGAGGAAGAGGGCAGGATGAGGGCAGGAGGAGGAGGATAGGAGGAGGGCAGGGGGACAGGAGGAGGACAGGGGGAGGGCAGGAGGAGGACAGGAGGAGGACAGGAGGAGGGCAGGAGGACAGGGGGAGGGCAGGAGGAGGACAGGAGGAGGGCAGGAGGACAGGGGGAGGACAGGAGGAGGACAGGAGGAGGGCAGGAGGAGGACAGGAGGAGGACAGGAGGACAGGAGGAGGAGAGGAGGTGGAGGAGGACAGGAGGAAGACAGGAGGAGGGCAGGTGGAGGAGAGGAGGAGGACAGGAGGAGGAGGAGGACAGGAGGGCAGGAGGAGGACAGGAGGAGGACAGGAGGGCAGGGGGAGGACAGGAGGAGGACAGGAGGAGGAAAGGAGGTGGAGGAGGACAGGAGGAAGACAGGAGGAGGACAGGAGGACAGGAGGAGGACAGGAGGACACAAGGAGGGCAGGAGGAGGGCAGGAGGAGGAGGAGGAGGACAGGAGGAGGACAGGTGGAGGAGAGGAGGACAGGAGGAGGACAGGAGGAGGACAGGAGGGCAGGGGGAGGACAGGAGGAAGACAGGAGGAGGACAGGAGGAGGAGAGGAGGAGGAGGAGGGCAGGAGGAGAAGAGGACAGGAGGAGGGCAGGAGGAGGAGGAGAGGAGAAGGGGGAGAGGAGGAGGGCAGGAGGAGGACAGGAGGAGGAGGAGGACAGGAGGAGGACAGGAGGAAGACAGGAGGAGGAGGAGGACAGGAGGAGGACAGGAGGACAGGAGGAGGAGAGGAGGTGGAGGAGGACAGGAGGAAGACAGGAGGAGGAGGAGGACAGGAGGAGGACAGGAGGACAGGAGGAGGACAGGAGGAGGACAGGAGGAAGACAGGAGGAGGAGGAGGAGCTCCTTGCGGCCCTGGTTATTAGTGTTTGTGTGTCGTGGCTGCAGCTGATACGTTCTGGAGAAGAAAAGGTTTAAACGTTTCCTTACTATTAAATATTCAAAACACCTGAGGGAAGGAAGTGACATCACCTTTTCCCACCTGAGCTCCGCCCACTTGAAACCAGTGAGGAGAGCTCAAAACAAAGAGAGAAGGTGATTGGCTCACAGACTTTGTGGTGGCAACATCTGATTGGTTGAAGGAGTGACAGCTGATTATTAGGTCCGGGGTCAGCTGCTTGTCTTACTCTTATAATCGTCGTGGCGAAGTCGTCTGAGTGGACGTTTAAAACATCAGTTAATATAATATTTCTTCATCCAATCACAGAGTCACAGTGGAGACTCACCTGGTAACAGTCTGTTCACACACCTGGTCAGTCACAGTCTGTTCACACCTGCTTAGTTGCACTTAATCAATAAAATAAACATTAAATATTCATATAAATATAATACATAGTTAGGTTAAACATTCAAATTAATGTTGATAAATGAGATTCAGACCAACAAAGTAAAAATCTGCAGGTTTATTGAGCGTTTGAAGCTAAATAATGATAATAATTTAATAATCTGCATCATCAGAGCTCCTGAAAGTTTTCACCATAGAAACATGAAGCTGCTGCAACACACAGTAACTAGTTGTAACTGGTTAAGCTGGTTGAGAGTTGTTGCTGACATCAGCAGCTCAGCTCGGCTCTCATGCTCACACTTACAGTGTGTATATTTCCCAGAGTCCAAGGTGACGTCATTAAATGTCCAACAGTTCAAAACCCAAAAAGATTCAGATAGCTGAGATATAAAACAGACAAACAGGAAGTCTGAGACACCAGAGGGTGGACGGGTTAATAGTCATCAAAACCTAAAACTGTCCAACTGTATATTCAGTAAATCCACTAGCTCAAGCAGTAGAACACTGCTTTCATGCATCAGTAATAAAAAACTCACACTTTTACTGAATGCAGGACAATTTTTTAAGAAGACGTTATTCTGGATTCTGAAGTAATGTGCATCAATTATTACTGAATTAATTTCCAAACTGACAATTACTGATAAATACTTTGGTGAAACGTTGTGTGGAGGATTGTTATCTTCACATTTAATGATGTAAAATTTTGTCCTTCTGGTTGAACCAAACTGTGAGTAAGAGGCCGACTGAACCAGTTTGTGGAAACATGACAAGAATTCGTGAGAACGTCGTCTGAGTGTCGGAGACGTCAGGACAGAGATTAGACTAAAAGACAGAGAGGCAGCAAGAGGTTTCCTCCACAAAGAGACACCAAGAAGAGAAGAAGTCCGTGTCCTCGGAGTCCCACATCACCCGCCAGAAAAACCTCCAGAAGGTAAAACTACACTCATGTCTGTCTCTGTCCCTGCAAACACAACACAGGACTGAATCTGAGGACGAGGAGCTGGAAACTAATGTGCAGGGTGGAAAGGACATTCACTCAAGTACTGGACTTCAGTACACATTTAAAACATGATGCTTTGTTATAAATGAATCTACCCAACATTTTATAAACACTGAGCCTAAACCATCAGTCAAATGATCAATTAGTTGATTCGTCAATTTAAAACAAAATCAGAGACGAGCGACGAGAACTGAATAATCATTGAAGATATTTCTAAAGCAAAACTTTGTGGAACATTTCGTGCTTTCAGCTTCTCAAATGTGACAATTTGCTGCTTTTCTTTGTTCTAACTGAAGTAAACTGGATCGTTTGGACTGTTGGTCTCTTTGAGCTGATTAACTTGCTTGTGTTTAATTGTGACGATAATATAAAATAAATGGACTGATCTAATTAAATAATCAGCAGATGGATGCACAATGAAAATAATCATCAGCTGCAGTCCGATACAAAACAGTTCAAAATGAGCTCCAACAGTAAAATCCTGCTTTTCCATGAATGATGAGGAATAATAATCTAATGATAGAATATATAATAGTACAACAGGCACAGGGACATTTTACTGTGGAAATACTTTAACTACATGTTACTGATTATACTCACAGACTTTTACTGAGGAACAGTTTCACTGCAGGACTTTTACTGTAACACAGTATTTACAGTGTGTATTAGTACTTTTTGTTTTTTCCTTTTTTGTTCTTTCAGGGTAATATATATATATATTTGATTCAGTTAAGTCTAACAGCAGCTCAGACCAGGCACACTGGAACTGTTTAGATGAGACATTCTTATGTTTATGTCAGCAACATATCTTTTACTTTTATTACTACACACAAAAACTGCATCCAAAATAATTCAAAACAGTGTCTTTGTGTCAGTGGCCTATCATCTGAATTTAAGAAACGCTGATAGCTGCTTGTCAGACTCGTTCCTTGCCTTTTTCTTCTGGTTCAGTGGTATTCTGGCTGACCTCAGAGCTCATTACAGAGATGAACAGGTGACATTCACAGCAGAAATGGCTCCAGGTGTTTTTATCCTACGCAGACAGGTACTTGTGGACACGTTAGACCTGTTGGTCTTCAGGATGTTTCAAACAGATTTTCTCTTTAGTTTTGCTCGACTTCAATGCTGCTGTGAGACTGTCGATCAGGAGAGTTTAATGAGGAGACACTCAGTCACATATCTGTGATATAGGAAGTATTCAGATCCTTTACTGCAATAAAAGTACTAATACCACACTGTAAAAATACTCTGTTACTAGTTAAAGTCCTCTCTCTATTAATCCATTGATCGTTTGCTTTGTAACAATAGTGAAAATAGTGAGAAATGGCGTCACGATGAGCCAGAGCCCAAAGTGACACCTTCACAATGCTTGTTGTGTCCAACCAACAGTCCAAAGCTCAACATTATTAAAACACATTCACATGATTCAAATCATTCAAAGGAAAAGCAGCAAATCTTCACATCTGAGAAGCTGCAGGAAATGATTTTACAGGAAAAATGAGTCCAACCATCATCACAAGAGTTCAGCTTCATGTTCTGTCAGTCCACTCACTGATTAATGACTGATGCTGTCAGCTGGACAAACTGCTGGAGTTTCATTTAAAATTAAACCTCACGTTTAGAAACTCTTCATGTGTAAAAAAAAAAAAAAACTCCAGGCCAGAAGGAGGTGCTGATGCACCTGAAGCTGTTTGGTAACTGACAAAAACACCAGAAGCAGAAATTCTGTCCTTTAGCGATTTAGTTACAACAATAACAGTTCAGCAGCGAACACAATTTATGAACCACAAGTGAGTTTAATCGTAAATAGTATTAGTTAATAGTTTTTAACTGATATGAAATCTGAAACAGATTTAATTCTTAGGTTTGCAAGTAGAAATAAAAGTGAAGACTTTTTACTTTTATCACTTTTAGCTGTTTCATGATGTTCATCATGTGACATCTTCGTCCGTTTACGTTGACATGATGACTGCGATCAGGACACTGAATGTCACTTCTGGCTTTAAAAAACCAAGGTGGCGATGGCCAAAATGCTGAACTCACAGATTCAAAATGGCCGTCCACAAAACCAATGGATGACTTCACGGAGGCTACATCCACTTATTTTATAGTCTTTGGTTTCCCAGATAGATTTCTCCTGGAAAAAGAAGAAATCTTGATTATTTCCCTTTGACTGTTCTGTTTGCACTCTGACACGCTCAGAAATCAGGAAGTAGCGTTTACTCCCACTGTTATAGTTAAAATAAATTAGTAATAAACTACCAGAATAAGAAATCTGATTATTGACCTGCTGCATGGAAACAGATTGACAGTATTCACATTGTTCAGGTACTTGTGTAATCTGTTGTGTGTCTTCTAGTTATCTGTCAGCTGATTGGCCTCCTCCAACATGCTCCACCTCCTGCTCCACCTGGCTGCACTCAGCCTGCTCGCAGGTAAGCACTCAACTGACTTCATCCAGCTCTTTCAATATTTTGACTTTTTTGCATTACATTACAACTTTTGCTCCAAATATGAGTAGTTTATTCCTCTTTATTTATTATTACATTGCTTGTGTTGCCTAACATTTGTATGAGCAGCTCTTCCTGTTGTCCGACCTGCTGACTGACTTTGTGTCTCCATGTCTGCAGGTAATGCCATGACCGAAATGGACACCAGCACCTGCACTGTGACCGGCCCGTCTGTCATCGATTTCAGCGACCATGTTGATTTTGTCCGGGACCACTGTGCGTACACTTTGATGTCAGCTCCAGGTGTCCAGCTGCTGGCCACCTTCCGGGAACGCCGCCGTAGAGATGTTAGTTTTTTGGACCAGGTGATCCTGCGTCTGGACCGCCCAGCTGTTAAGATGTACCTGGGACAAGGCGGGAAAGTACAAGTAAGCTAGCAGTCATACCAACATTAAAAAAAGTTTTCAGTGAAATCAGCAGGCAGCTTAACGTCAATATTCTCCCACATGCTGATGATGCTCAACCATATATTTCAGTTCCTACTAACAACCTGCTCATCTGCTGTGGAGGGTCATTTAATTATAATAATATTATTCGAATAAAAAGACAAATAGGAAATTAAAAGATAAAGGAAATGTAAATGCTCAAATTAAAATAATGTGTTTGCCATAACTCTTTTTATTTACTATTTTCCTTTTTAATTTAGATTCTGGGTAAAAATTTCCTCAATAACCTGCCATCAATATTTGGATGAACAATTATTTTTAAAGCAGATTAAAGATAAAATGTGTACATCGACCATAAAACGACAACAAAGAGACTCAAAGAGACTCAAAACCATAAAGAAACATAAAAGGATGGAGCCACTTGTTTGTAGTCTGGGGTTTGCGCACTCTGTAGGAGGGTTGGGCCCCTCTTACATGTCTGATTTAACTGTCCAGTGATACCTTCTCTTCCTGTTTGTGATGTCCTCATCTCTGTCCGTCTGCAGCTGAACAACACAGTGCTGACCCTCAGCAGCTCGCCTCAGACGGTTCACGGTGTGGAGCTCACCAAGGACAAAACTGGAGTCACCGCCAAAGTGATGCTCGCCAACCACACCGCTTCTATCTTCTTTGACGGAACCACCGCACAGATTCACCTGAAAGGTACAGAAAATACATCCTACAGGGATAAAAAAATAGTTGACATGTGTTTGTGCTGCATGATGGGATGTTGTCCTGTTGAGGAGTGAAGAACAAAAAATAATAATAATGTTGGAATCACACATAGATGAAATGTTCTGTTCACATCACATATATGATGCAAACTAGGAAAAGTCATTAGTGTGCATGTGGAGGTACCAAAGGTGGAGGAAGTTAAAACGTGCATTAACAGGCCTGACAGTCTGATTCGGTGTCTGACGGTTTGTCCATGTGGCTCCAGGACCGGCCCCCCTGCAGGGTTTATGTGTGAACTCCAGCAGCTCTCTGAGCGATGTGAGGCTCTCTGAGCTCAGCTCCGCCAGGTGAGACCTCCTCTCTACCTGAGAATCCTCCGACTGCTGCTTCTTCTGCTTACACTTAAAACTCAAAACCTTCCTGTTTTCCCAGGCTGTGAACAGTGTGTGTGTGTGTATGTGCGTGTACATATACAGTATGTTGTTTCTTATGATTTGTATTGTTACACCACTATGTTGATGTTTTGTTTGTCTCTGTTTAAATGTAAAGCACGCTGAGTTTCTGCTCTGTAAATAACACTGCCCTGCCTTGCCTCTAGCTGTGAGACGCAGCACAGTGAACCTGCTGACGGAGGGATCAACTGCAACATGACGACTGAACGGTGAGGAGAAACACCTGAACACACATCAGTAGTCACACACAGTCACTTCACACCTGAAAAGAAATGTCCAGAAGCTAGAAACAGATTTGGGTATCAGAACTGTGTTTTTTCTTCTCTCCCATTAATCCTCTTATGACCCCTCATGTTTACCTGGTGGCCCTCTGGAGGGCCCCGACCCCTAGGTTGGGACCCCTGGACTGAGCAGCTGCCTGTATATAAAGTAGTTGAGACTGTCTCCACCTGCAGCAGCTCCAACAGGAACATGCTGCTCTAACACTGATGCTTCAGGATCAACAGTCTGATAATGTGACAGAGAACCAGATATCAGTTACTGCAGAACCAGACTTACTGTATGAGTACATGGTTGTATTGGTACCATAGACTGTGATTGGTACACTGTTTATCTCCCACAACAGCTGTAATCTCCTGAAGGAGGCGCCATTCACCTCCTGTCATGGCCGTGTCGACCCGGAGCCCTACATCAGCGCCTGCACCGACACCCTGTGCAGATACCCGGCGGTGGACGGCCTCACCTGTCAGTTCCTGGAGGCCTACGCCAGAGCCTGCAATGACACAGTGGAGGGCTGGAGGTCCAAGACCCGCTGCTGTAGGAGCCTCCTTCACCGTCACTCCCCTCTGTCATGTCGTCCTCTGTGTGTGTCTGAAGTGACTGTAAATAATTATGTTACTCACTGATGAAAGTGTTTGTCCCTGCAGCCCCCTCTCAGGGCTCCTGTCAGGACACCTTCTGCAGTGCTCACGAGTTCTGCGGGCAGGAGATCAGTGGTCAGTCCCGCTGCTTCTGTCGGGCTGACTTTGCCTCCAAGTACATATCAGGTGCTTTAGGTGAGAGAGCCACAACTTTTAAGAATTTGGGGACATTTTTACACAAAAAAATACTAAAGAGGACGTGAAAATCAGAACACGTCACTGTTGCTTGATGGTAAAAATTGATAAAAACATCACAATAGATCACAATAGAAACAAACATATCGTTGATAAGAGAATGAGAAACTTTGATTTATTGTCTAGAAGGTATATTGACTGACAAACAATCACATAACAGAAACAAAGCTATTTCTGACTACCTTCACACAACAGGCCTCTTCATCTAAATAAATGCCAATCATTATTCACATTTACACAAAATTATTTGTTAATGATGCTTTTCATTTGTTTTTGACTTTGTTTATCTATCAACTAGTTTATCTTGTTTGTGTCTGTGTCTTCTACCCCGAAATGCTGGATATATGTATATATATACACACACACACACACACACACACACACACACACACACACACACACACTCACAAACACACAAGGTAGACAGGTGGTCAGTGTCGTGTTACATCATTTTTAATTAACTGTCATTTTGGGACTCTTTATGTTTTCTTGATTATCTTATATATATTACATATTTGACATTATGCTGACTTGTAATGTTGCCCAGAGGGAGCATGTGTAAAGACAATAGAGTCGGGCCCAGAACACTTCCTTGAGGAACACATTAATCAATATCAGAAAGTCTATAAGATGCAGTCCGTGTTGCATGTGTTTCATCTCCGTGTCTGTCCTGGTGCTCAGGTGACCCGACAGTTTGCGGAGACAACACCGCTTCACTTTCTCTTGCCGGTTGCCTCCTGGCAGACAAACGCATCAACCACTCTGCCTTACACCTCAATGACCACACCTGCGTAGGTCAGATGGATGAAAAGACCCACATGGTGACCTTCAGCTTCGACAACAGAAAACCCTGCGGGGCGGTGATCTTGGTGGGTGTCTCTCTTCAACTAAAGGCCTGGTGCTGGTCATATCGTCGCACACAGTCTGAAGTCCAACAATCTTTGCAAGTTTCTGAAAAAGACAATCTGACGATTGCACCAAGTTGACGCAGGGATTGAACGTCTCTATCTTTTTGTCTGTAAGTCTGTAACACCATGAATGTTTCCAGCAGATATGGTCCGAACGTGTGCTCTGTTTGCCACGTTTGTATGATTCATGGCTCTATAAACGCAGTCATTAGAAATCTAGTCCACTACAGTCCGACCAGCACTTTGTTTGAAGCAGACTGAGGCCTTATAGATAAAAGATTTCTGCACCTCTAACATCATGCAGTAACACTGTATGAATCTCTGTGACCCTGCAGTCCGGAAACAATGAAATTACCTACAAAAACACCATCAAGACAGACAACAGCTCCACGTACGGTCTGATCTCTCGCCAAGACTCTGTCAACATCGACTTCTCCTGCTTCTACCGCCAGCCGGATGTCAAGGCCATGTCCATCAATATCAAAGGAGGGTGAGTCCTGTTTCACCACCTTAAGTCACAGCTTTTAATAACTTCTATATATTATTTACTTGTCATTCATAACACAAAGAAAGAAGTGGGGAAAATCTGACCAGTCATATCTGCACAAGTTAGTTTCTTTTAAACATTGAAAAATCAGTTGTGGCTGCAGACCAACCAGCGCGATGAAGTGGAGTTAGCTGAGTTGGTTTGATGCCATGCATCTCACCACTAGTAGGGATGCATCAATTGGACCAAAACTCCTTATCTGTAAACTAAAAATTAAAGGAAATAATTGTTCCAAAAGAAAATAAATATTTGGAAAATTAATACATGAATAAGTCATAATTATCGTCTTCAACACCCACTCATGAATGATACAAAATCCTGGATGGTTCATCATTGTCTCAGAGTTATCTCTACTTTCCTCAGACCAGCTTGATACATTAAATCTGCATTCTTCAGGTTGGTAATTAATCAAAAGACAGATGACAACCTGTGGCCATGACAGTGTTAAACCTGAATCCAGCATGGGAATGGCGGACTGCACCAATAACAATAAAAACTACTATACACACTAGACAGAAAATTGCAGAATCTAAAAACACTGAATGGCTGTTGCTGAAAAAATGGCTACCATAAATGATTTCATGACAATCTTAAGAAATATAACTTTAAATCACATGCAACTTAAAAATAATCTGTTTGTGTGATTGGTTCTTGCATGGGGGCTGGTGTCTGTAGAAACCGAAACAACTTGTCCCACTTTGAGAATCTACATGTCCAATATCTGTGTGTGTGTGTGTGTGTGTGTGTGTGTGTGTCTGCAGCAAGGCGATGCAGGAGGTTGCATCTGGATCTTGGAATTACAGTCTGTCTATAAGCATGTGTGCTGACGCCGGCTGCACTACACCCATTGACTTTTCAAATGGGATCCAGATGGACCAGATAATCTACATGAACATAGACACCAATGGGCTGGACGGCAACATAATCACCCTTGTGACCCAGGACTGCTGGGCAACCGGCAAAGGAAATGGTAATGGTGGTCCTCGATACGACCTCGTCAAAAACGGGTGAGTAGCAGGAATTGTTTGAAGACTAAAACTATGTGCCCTTGAACACACACTTATGTCAGCTGTGCGTTCACATAAAGAGCCATGAAACCAAAACCTCCAGGTATATGTGAGTGGAACAAATACACTGTATAGGCATATGCAGCAAGAAGAACGGTAGGAACTGTCATAAAGCTGGTAAACAATAGCATCTGCAGGTGAAATATGAGCAATAAGCTGTAACCCTAACCCTAAACCATAATTTGTGCACAGCATCACTATATCCTACTAAGCAGTGGACTGTGTCAATAAGGATCGATCTGTCAGAAGTGGAAGGTGACTGACTCTAAGTGTCAGCAGAATTGCATCGACATACCAAAACAATACATATTTCTCTAGTATTATTATTATAAAGTTCATGGTTGAAATAGGTTTCCTTATTGGACTCCTATCAGTATGTCTGTGTATGCAAGGCATTCTGATCTGGACCACAGCTGATCAAAATTGCGACTTGTGTCATGCATGTTTTTTCTTGCAGCTGTGGGAACCCAAAGGACGATACAGTGAAGGTTGTGCCTAACAGAAAGGGGGGAACCATCTTAGCCTTCCAGATGTTTCAGTTCAAAGGGAACAACAGCGGCCTCTCCCTGCAGTGCAAAATGAAGCTGTGTGTGAAGAACAACCCCAGCTGTCAGCCGGTACAACAAATACACAATTTCCTCCTATTTTATTATTATTCATCTTATAAGGACAGAAGTCTATTTGGGGGATAATCGTGCTGTCTGTTTTGGAACTTTATTCGTCTGTATTTGTTTATATTTTGTCAAATAGTCCGATTACAGAGTGTGAACCAGCAGACAGCAGCTCCTGTCTGCAGTGTCCCATGGAAATACAGTATCAAATACAGTAGTAGTAACTATCACTTCGATACTGAAGGCTACTTAAAATAAAGAGCGGATATTTATTTCATAAATATATATTTTTAAATCTATGTTGTTAAATGTTAGTTATGTGAATAAGAGAATGCAATAAAAAGGGACTGTCAAAAGAAAGGAAACTAATGATTATTTGCAATATTGATTAATTGTTAAGAAGAAACAACTAAATCACAAGAAACTGAAACCACAGATTGTTGATTGAAAAGTTACTCATTTATCAATATGATATTTCCAAAGAAAACTTCAGCCGGCTGACAGCTGTCACTGTTGGACTGACCGAACTGTAAACTACTCTCTGTCTTTAACTGTGTTTCAGAAATGCCAGAAAGGTCATAATAAAAAGAGATCTCTCAGGCCTGAATATGAAGATGAAAACCCAGCCATGGTCAGTTTTTCCTGGACTTAGGTAAGACACTCTGCTCCTGACTGCTTACATCAGAGCAAACATCCAGGTGAATTTTGGCCCTTAGCAGGGTTCAGTTGTGGTAAACCTTCACCTTTGAAACTGTCCAGCCAGCCGGGCAAAGCTAACAATGGTTCTTAAGATGTTCTTTACCTTCTACATGAGGGTAGGAGGTAAAGATCTATGGTAATTTCTAACAGCGTCTGAAGCTTTTTAGAAACACCTGTTCAGCTCAAGAATGATCTTAAACCTTGACTTTACGATCGTCTTCGACTTAAGATGGCTTCAGTCGTACATCAGAACAAGATGAACCAAGACAACAATCATTTGTGGGGCAAACAACAAGTTCAACAACTCTGTTTATGCTGTTCAAGCTTCTATAGCTGGTCTGCAATAGACAGTTAGGTGGTGCCTCAACAAATCAGCCCCCCTGAAATCCTCACTGACCAAAACATTTTCAAAGCATTTCTAGAGCATTTTATTGGCCCCTGTCACTTGTTGGTCTCATAGAACAGTTACGCTTCTACTTCTACAAAGTCCACACAAAATCTGAAAGACTGCCAGCAATACATCACCGCGCCTGTTTTGTTTCTCCTGCAGGTTTAACACGGCCTCAAAAAGACCAATATTGAAAAGGAAAAAGCTTGCAACCTCCATGGTAGTAAGAAGACAGTGGATCAGACAACAGGACAAATTTATCCCCCTTCATGCAAACCAGCAGATGAAGAAACAAATAAAACTGCTGCTGCAGGTCGTTTATAACCAGAGTCATGAGGACTGATCGGCGGGATGCTTTCAAAGAACCTAGAGTATGCAGCATCAACAGTTATCTTTTGGTTCAAAGTCCCGATCACAAGTGACTTCAAATTCACAAAGAGTGCAGATAGTTGGGACAATGAAAATAACCAGGAGAGGATGTGACGGAGTGGACGGAAGAGTTTATCTGTAATGGTCAGCTGAGTTCAGCCTGAAGACCAAACAAATGTCAGCCAGTCGGACTTAAGGCTGATCATTGCACTGCAGTTTATCTGCACCATACAGCAGGGACTGATAACTTATACTAGTTTGTTCTGGTTGTCTTCTCAGGTTGTTTCCACAACGTCTCGGACCGACTGACCGGCTGTCGACCTTCTGAATGATCAAGAGTCTGGATGTCTGAATCCCTTTAGTTTTAAAAGAACGTCTTCTGAAAAGATTATCTCAGTTATCATTGGTGTGAAGCCATGCCAGCACAACTTCAGCTTCAATCAGATTAACACATCATACAGACCTTCATTAAGGCTTCATGCAGCCCCTCCAGGATCTCCCACAGTTTTTCAATGCGAGTATCAAGGCCAAAAACTAGTGAATTTGCAGCTTTTCATCAGTTTCTTCTCATTTTACTTTTTTTTATGGTCGTACAGGAGGAGCACTTATGGATCTGATAGGGTAGGAATGTCACTTTTTGATTTGAACAAATTAGAACCTGTGTTTGTTCTAGCATTGCATCACCAACTCTGTTGTCGAGATTCAGAAAACACTTCTCTGGCAAAACAACATACATCAGGGCAGGTAGAGTGAAGCTCCTACAGCTTTCCAAATAAAGAAATAAATCTGAGTGCGACAGAGAAAGTATCCACATGGATTAGCTGTTGGCCTCAGTTATCCACAAATTTACGGCTTCCTCATCGCTCCTCAGGTGATTTGGTGTCATGGTTTTCTGTTCAGTTCACTTCTGTCCTCCATTTTGCTGTTATCAGGCTGATATCATGGAGTCTGATCCCAGCAGTACAGATTCCTGGAGGGAATATAATATAATGAAAATAATGAAAGAAAGTTTGTGTTTCTACACTCCTATTAGTCTTACCAACCAGGTTTGATTGAGTACACCCCTGCCCTCTCTGTGCACTGCTGGCTGCAGTCGGATACATACATTGATTCTGAGATGACGTTTTCCATTAATCAATGGGAGTGTTTGTTTTTCTTTGCTCTGTTGTGCAGCATTGTGGGTTCTATATATAACTATTGGAAACTATCAACTGTTGTCATTACATTAACACTGAATGCATCAAGTTTTCTTATTTTCTCTCTTATTCATTTATTAAATAACATATAACAAATGTAACAAAATAAGTAAGAAAACTTTGACTTCTCTCAGTTTTTATGTTTGCAACCACCCACTTCAACTCCTTTCAGTTGTTGTGTTTGTCATATAACTGTTGTTTTATATTTCATTTTCTGTCTTTGTTGTTGGAGGGCAGCAGCCTGCAGCCTGCAGCCTTTTGTCAGCTCGTGTCTTTACACCAGGATGTCACTTCAGTATTATTCACTGCTGAAAAACATGATTGTAAGCTGTGAGAGAAGCTTTGTGAGGATAAACACACATCGACAGGCTGATTTTCTGTAGGTGTGAGGCCTCACTGACACACAGACTGTTGGGCTGTTTCACCTTCATGGTCTCATTGTTTGTTAAGCATCAATAAAAATAAAAAATAAAAAAAGGAATGTGGGAAAAAGACACTTGAATTTGTTTTTGTTTTTTCCATGAATTATCAGTTTCTGTCTGCAGTCCATTGTATTGATTACTTGAAATTATGTGTATCAATACAGGAAAGGGAAACCTGTATGTGGGAAAGTTTGGTCCTAACTATATATATATATATATATATAGGTAGAGCAGTCGTCTAGTAATCAGAAGATTTCCTGGTTTGATCCACAGCTCGAAAAAAAGTGTCGAAGTGTCCTTGAGCAAGACACTGAACCCCTGACCGCTCCTGATGAGCAGTTGGCACCTTGCATGGCAGCCTTTGCCACAGTGTATGAATGGGTGAATGTTGGCATGTGTTGTAAAGCACTTTGAGTGGTCAGTAAACTAGAACAACGCTATATAAATGCAGTCCATTTACCATAACTGATAACAATAATGAATGGATTGACGTTCAGAGGGACACAGTGGAAATGACGCCCATGCACATTATAATATATATACACACACACACACACGCACAGACACAAGTTAGTAACCAGACACCAGGCTGTGAGTGACAAAGTGTGTATTTATATTTTCTCCTCCTCACACACACACATACACACACATCTTTAGTTACAGTCGGTGCTCAGTGTTGAGTAACAGTAATAATAATAATAATAATAATAATAATTTACACAATAGTTGTCTTCAAATATAGAGCGATACCCTTTATACAAAATACCCTGCATATTACTGTCAAGTGTAGTTTAAGTGACATGAGAAGAGCGGCACGATCGTTTTGCTTTGTTCGCCCTGATCGACAGCAGAGGGCGCCACCGCCACCGTCAAATCAGATCAAAAATAGTCATCTGCAGAGTGTGAACACCCAAGAAGAAACAACATCCAACTCAACTGTTTCTGGAGCTCTCAGCCACAGGTTGTGGTCTTCCTCAGCTGCTCGTATTTGTGGTCGAAAGCTTCAGAAACACAAAATAAGTGAACTTTTCTAAATAGCCATTTCCAAGGCCAAAGTAAGGAAATGACATAATCTTCAGTCTGCAGACATTACAACAACACAGCCACACATCTGTACCAGAAGTCAATTGATTTTGTAGCTAGATTTACCACGATCGACAGATTGTCATTATAAATAAATCTCCATTATTTTAATTTGTCATTTTAATTTCCCACAGTCCAGTGTGACGTCTTGTTTTGTCTGACCAAAAGTCAAAACCTAAAGAAATTCAGTGTAATCTAAAAACAGAAAATGTTCCCATGTGAGAAGCTGCAACCAGAGAACCAAAGAAATGTCTTTGTAACAGCATAATGTGTGTATATACATAAATAAACTTTAAAATGCCCAGAGTATCCTTTGGGTGTTTGTTCCTGAAGTGTTTTGGTTGACAGACAGTATTTGGCTAAAAGTCTGAACAACAAACCTGCAAACTGATGGATCATTCGGCCTGTAATTCAGAACGATCATGAGGGAAAGAAAAATTACGAGATTTCATCATTATGATGTAATTATGACTTGTCTCATAATTATGAGATTGGAATTTCAAAATTATGAGAAAACTTTCTTACAACTACAAAATTTTTTGAATTTGAGGAAAAAAGTTCTTAATTAGGAGAAAACATTGAGTATAGATGTGGGTGTAGATGGTGGACAAATGTCCGATATTGTTGTTTCTTTAAATATATATATTTTACTGCTTTCATCTCAGAGTTGTAACTCTGACATCCTTAATTGATCAGTTTTCTGTTCGGGACATTCAGTTTAAATGCAATGGTGTAATAATCTGATTCTTCCTGATTGAACCCAATGCTTCTCCAATAGTTTGCAGGCTGTCACACAGATGTGGTTTTATACAAACAGTCCTAAATATAAGTGCAAAGGCATGCAGCACCACCCACCTCCACCCCCACCTTCACAGCTAAAAACCTGTCAAAAACCCAACAGAAGTCAGTGTTTCAGGATATAAAACAGAGAATAAAACTCGTGGTCACTGTCAGTGTCCGTGCAGAGGGTGTCGATATAGTTCTTCATATAAATGTAAAAGTGGTGTCAGTGACCAAGCTGTAACCCTGCATCCGTCCTGCAGCAGGACAGATGCAGGGTTACTACATGGGAGAAGACTGTCACCATGACAACCAGCATGTACAGTCATAAAGCAGAACAAACATGATCAAATATAACATGAATGCATTCATGCTGTGCTGATGAAGACAGCGCGGCAAGTCAAGTGACATTTCGGGAGGATTAAAGGTCCCGTATTCAGAGACAGAAAGTTTGTTTGGTTGGTAGCTGAACTGAAAGTGACTGAAGGCCTGAACACAGCTGGAACACAGCTGGAACACAGCTGGAACACATGAGTATAGACATTTTACCATATATATACATACACACATATATACATGTGTGTGCTAGTTAAAATGTTTGCCTGTAAAACATGATGTCATCTGCATACAGTTTGATGTGTGATGGAGGTTTGAGCTGCAGCTAACGTTCCTTGAACAGTGGAAATAAGGAGCAAGGGCGTGGACGTCCCTGTCTCTCCTTTTTCTTTTTATATCTTTGAAATGGGTGAACTTTCCGTCCAGAGAAACCGGAGGTTTGAATACGGGACCCTGAAGTGCTACACTGAAAGCAGTTAAAGTGAAATATTCAGTATGGCTGCCTGTGCTGAGTGTTAGTGCTGCATTCGTGTTCATCAGATGAACTAAATTACAATAATCAGATTTTCTTTAACAGTACATCTACTGTCAGTGTGCTTGACAGGAGACGGAGGGTAGAGGAAGAGAGGAAGGGAAGAAATGGAGACACATTTGGACTGAGAAAACATCTGGATTCGCAGGTCAACAGTTCATCAGCCTGAAAGTCTTTTCAGATGCTGCTGGAGGAAGAATGGTCCCGTTTAAACCAGCTGACGGCCCATTCCCGGCCCCAGGCCCGCAGTTTGAGACACAGATTTAAGTGTTGTGTTGTGTTCAGGGCTGAAGGCGAATCACTGTTTCCATCCCCCTGTTGTTCAGTCGTTTGTATCCTCCCTCTCGTTCTCAGCAGCCAGATGTGTTTATTATTCACATCACATCTGTTTGACCTCTTTGTGCTGGTAGCTTTCACTCATCCAGCTTCTCTTCTTTCATCCATCTTTCTGTCCATTAAAGCCCCCCTCCCGCCCTCCCGCCTCCTCCAGCTACCACATGTACGTCTTTGTCGTGTCGATCTGATTCCCCCCAGCCTCCTCCTCCCTCCCTCCCGCCGCCCTCTCTTCGTCCTCCTTGTCGTCTTTCTCTTTTTCGGCCTCGCTCTCCCACAGGGTGATGAGCGGCGGGTACAGCTCGTTCAGAGGGATGGACGTGGCGTGCTGCATGTACTTCTTCAGCGAGTGGCCGCAGGACTTGTGCTGCTGCACGCGGCGGCCCATGTAGACCACCAGCAGCGCCATTATGGATAGAGCGAACATTGAGCCCATGACAGCCGCCAACGCCACGCTGCTACGCCGCGACGCCACCAGCTCCACCGAGAAACCCGCCTCCTTCGTGGTGACATTCAAACAGGAGGTGTGGACGGGAGAGGAGGAGGAGGGAGAGATGTGGGCAGAGGAGGAGCTGGGAGAGGAGGAGGGTGAGGTGGGGGAGGGAGGAGAGGAGGACACAGTGAGGCAGACGTGGTACTCCGTGGCAGGAAGGAGGTGAGTCAGATTATACTCCTGAACATCTACTGGAACCTGGAGTGAGATGGAGGGGGGAGATGGGTGGAGAGGGGCAGAGAATCAGAATCTGGGTCAGATGAGACCTTGTGGAGGAGCTGGCCTAAAGATCTGCAGCAGCATTTTGGACCAAACAATCCAGCTTGAGACTTCGTGGATCTGAGTTTAGTTTCTCAACTTGAAAAACAGGAAAAAAACTTGACATTGTCCAGAGTCAGAACCTGGTCCACAGTGACACTTGGACTTTGTAAGGAGGATTAAACAGAAGAGGAAAGAGAACAGAGACCTTCCAATACGTGAGAGACAAGACTCAGGGGATGAGAATCTGCTATCCGGACTCTGAGGAGAGCTTCACTGAAATAGTATGTATTACAGATAGACGGGTGTAGAGAGAGCAATGAGTAATGAGCAAGAGTTTGAGTGTAGATGGGTGCAGAGAAGGGGGGTCTGTTCACCTTGGCGGTGTAGCTGATCTGAGGGTTGTCGATATGCACGGTGGCGCTGGTCCACCGGGGAAGAGGGAGGGAGTCGTCCTGCTGATTCTGACCCACAGATGAAGATCCCCCGCTGGGATACAACTTCCATTCCAACACCACTGACTGGGCATGAACCACCTGCAGAGGAAACAGGAAACAGTAAATCTCCTGTTTACTGGGTCAGAAATTAGTCTGAAGCAGTACTTTGATAAAAGGAATGATAAGAAATGTCATCATCTACAAAAAAAATACAATATGAAAAGACACAAAATAGGAATATTGAGAACAAAGCAGGTACCTTAGCCAGAACCACCAGAGAGGATGCAGTGCTGGAAGAGTTCCCCAGCCAGGGCTGCTCTCTGCTGGGCTGGCCGCCCCACCGGATCCCCCAGGCCGACCACGAGCCCACAGACCCCTGAGAGTCCACAAACACTGAGACACTCTTCGTGTCTGCTCCCTCCATGTTCCACGCTACACAGGTGTACACACCTGAGACGGAGGGATGTTAAATCAAATGCTGCTGTACATGGATATCTGACATTTTGGCAGAACAAAATCTGATTCAGTGCATGTTTCCATCAGTTTTCACAGGTTTTTATGCACAAATTGAATGGACTTTTTTCACAAACTACATTTTTAAACAACCTGCAACATCTTCAATTTTTGACCCAGGTTGCATCCCAATTCCCTTAATCAGATCCATATTTCGCTGACTTGCATCCTACTGAGGACACGAGGAGAGAGAAATGGAGGAAACATGTTTCTTTTTTGAGAAATTAAACCTTTACCCATCAGGAAATTATAATTATTATTGAAAACTATAGTTTCTCCCTGACACAGTGATTGTTTTCCTGAATGAAAATAAAAATAAAACGTTTTAGTAATAATAATATATACTCCTCGTATATAATAATCCTCCGGAGTTGGTTTGTTATTTGTCCATTTTAGTATAAGTTGTGATGTAGTATCAGTAAGATCAGCTGCAGTCTGATTAAAGACTTTAGGGTCAAATAAAGGGAATGGGATGCACCCCTGGACCTGGTCTTTGAGCCAGACTGGATGTGAACCAGCGGCTCAGACTGACCTGCATCCGACGGCTCAGCGTGTTCGATCACCAACGCTCCGGGTTCAGACACACGATGCTTCTTCTTCTTCCTGCTCAGACCACGCCCCTCCTCTGATATGATTGGTTCAGCCACCGCCTCCGAGCTCACCTGACCAGGAAGGAAGAGACAGACGACAGATTCACTCATCAGTCTCATGAGAGGTTTATATTTATATTATCTTTCAGCTCTGGTAACAATATTATTAGATACTTAGAGCATTTTATTATAAGTTTATGACCATCTTTATCTTTTTAATTAGATAGAATGATCCTGTCCCGCCCCCGGTGGCCCCCCAGGATAACCAATCACCTTCAATTTTTAGACAGGATGGAAGCTGCTATTAATGAAAAGAAATTATCTCAACCCCCCGCGGCTGCCAGCCTTGTGAACAGTTTAAAAATTGACTATCGAATCTCAGACGTTTCCTTGAAATCACCAACGGAAGAGTTTTCAGAACACCTGTACTGAAGTACCAACACACACACACACTCGAGACCCCGCCCACCTTGTCTCCAGTGGGGGTCACCCAGTAGAACTGGGGGGCGGGGTCAGCGTCCGCCCAGCACTCCAGTGTGATTGGCTGCCCGGCGCTGACGTTCATGGCTGGTGGGAAGGCGTGAGGAGAGATGTGAGGCAGGCAGCTGTTGGATCCGCCCCCGTCGCCGTCGGCCCCGCCCCATACGGCTGCCACCACCTCCTGCAGCTCCCGGCCAATCAGGTGAGGCGGGGAGGAGCAGAGGGTGATGGAGGACTCCAGCATCTTGAGATGCGATTGGTTGCCAAGGTGAGGACCCCACGAAGAGAGACAGTCACATCGCAGGGGGTTCGAGTGAAGAGACACCTCCTCCAGGGAGGGGAGGGAGGACAGGAGGTCTCCAGAGAGGAGGCCGAGCTGGTTACTGTGGAGGAGGAGAGTCCGGAGGGAGGACAGGTCACTGAGGGGGGGAGGACAGAGAGAGGTAGAATTTAGACCGACTGAAGACAGACAGGCACACAGACAGACAGGCACACAGACAGACAGACAGACAGACAGACAGGAAGACAGACAGACAGACAGACAGGCAGGCAGGAAGACAGACAGACAGACAGACAGACAGGCAGGCAGGAAGACAGACAGACAGTCAGACAGGAAGACAGACAGACAGACAGACAGACAGACAGACAGGCAGACACACAGGAAGACAGACAGACAGACAGACAGGAAGACAGACAGACAGTCAGACAGACAGGCAGGAAGACAGACAGGAAGACAGACAGACAGACAGACAGGCAGGAAGACAGACACCTGAAGGCCTGCGGGTCGATGTAGGACAGTCGTGGGTTGTTGCAGAGCTCCAGTTTGCAGATTTCTGGGAGGTTCTGGAACGCCGCTCGCTCCACCATCAGCAGCTCCTCCATGTTGTTCAGACTGAACCCAAAACACCAACAACAGTTATTATTATAAGAACCTGAAGTGAGAAGGTTGAGTGTTTCTTATCAAGGACAACAACCTTCAGTCATCCACGGTGAAGACAGACGAAGGGGAATCAGAAAAATACAATATCAAATCTTTGATTCTTATTGTTTGGAGAGAAAAGAGTGTTGATGCAGGTTTGATGACTGTCAGCTGATTTATATCTACATCACAGGATCCACTAAGCCCATCTTCTGACAGACCTGATGGTCAGAGTCTCTGTTATCAAGTTCTGCAGGATGATGCCAGAATAAGTGCCATCACTCAAAGCAGCAGTCTACACTGATGTTTGTAGCAGGATTAAAGCAGTTGAGAATTTGAAAGAAATTTCCAGAACTTTATTGGTTCAAAAATAGCTTATTTATGAAGTGAACTTCATATGGATTTCCATACGAGCCAACTGTGACTGAAAAACAATTCCAGTTAGCAGCTGAAATGTTAGAAATCAATTTCTGTTTGAACTGAATACTTAAGATCTTCAGTATTTGGACCAAGTCTCCGAATTTAGAAGGCGAAGGTGAATATTATTTTGCCTCCTCAGACTGACCTAAGCTCCTCCAGGTGCTGAAGGTTCTGGAAATCTCCCTGCTGGACTCGGCTGATGGGGTTCCTGTTCAGGTCCAGGAACTTCAGGTTAGGGAGCACGCTCAGAGCGTCCCGAGGAACCGACCTGCCAGGAGAACAGCAGTCACATGACCCAGTGTTACAGTGAGAGAAGGTTACAGGCAGAGTTTAGGGGCGCTCAGACTCACCTGAGCCGGTTGTCGTAAAAGGAGAGACTCTCCAGGTAGTCGAGGCCCAGGAAAGCGGCGGAGGGGACCGATGCCAGGCCCATCCCAGCCAGCACCAGGCTGTGCAGGCGGGACAGAGGCAGGAAGTTCTTCTCCTCCAGACCCAGGATGGGGTTCTCCCCAATCATCAGGATCTCCAGAGACGGGAGGGACTCGAACCAGCGACTGTCGATGGCTACCAGCCGGTTGGAGTTCAGGTGGAGCCTGCAGGACCGAGCGGAGGACAGAAAACTGATTCAGAGCGCGGAGAGATTTAGTATTTAACCCCGTCTGAGGTACAGACATGGGACGAATTGAAGGAAAAACCTAAATAAATAAATAAAGAACATATGGAATGCAGCTGATTTTGTCAATGAGGAGGTTCTACTGTTCTTTTAGGTGCTGTTTGATGCTGTAGGTGGTTCTAGTCATCTTTTAGTTGGTTGTAGTGGCCACTGAGAAGGGTCTGGTGGTCCTGTAGGAGATCCTGGTGGTCATTAAGGACGTTTTAGGGGTTCTATATGTGGTACTAGTCGTCCTTTGGGAGGTTTCAGTGGTTCTGTGTGGGAGCTGAATAAAAGAAATAGAGGAAAAAGAAGAAGAAGAAAAAGAAGGAGAAGTTACCGCAGCAGGTTGGTGAGCCCAGCGAAGGCTTTGGGTCCAATGGAGGAAATGTGGTTGTGGTTGATGTAAAGCTCCTCCAGACTGGACAGGTTTCTCAGACTGAAGTCCTCCAACTCCTCAATGTGGTTCTCCTCCAGGTACAGAGTCACCAGCCGGCCCAGAGACGAGAGACCCATAGAACTCACCTGGACAGAGAGGGGAAACATTTCTTTATGGTCTACATTAAGTTAAATAATAGAGGCCCCTTCTCAGTCACATCAGCTGTTCTGCAGATCAGCTCAGATTCAGTCCTGTCAGACTTTGATGTGTTAGAAAAAGTAAGGTAATTAAAGTAAATGTTGCCATTTTTTAATGCATTGAAACTTTATTACAAACACACAATAAATGAACAATGATATGATCTGGCAGGACGCTCTTTGGGAACCGTTGTTTCCCTTCAATTGAACTGAGAGGATGTCCACAAACCTTTGGCTACATGGTGCACGTTGCGCTGTGCTGCTGAAACCGGACAGGAGAGGGAAACCAGGAGCGGATGATGACGAATATACGGCTGTTATTAACTGAGAGCTGTTGTATAAGCTGCAGTCACTGTATCATCATGTGACTGATCGTTCATCAACACCTAGAAGAAGACTGAAGAAGGAGGAGGTGCGTCTCACCTGTGTGAAGTGGTTCTGGGACAGGTCCAGTTCTGTCAGGTTGCTCAGGCTCTGCAGTTCAGAGGTGATGGAGGAGATGTTGTTACTCTGCAGCAGCAGCACCTGAAACACGAGGCAGATTCACAACCCAATTACAACACCTTTACAACACGTTTACAACACGATTACAACACGATTACAACACGTTTACAACACGATTACAACACGTTTACAACACATTCAGATGTTGTACAGATGTTAGCTCCCTGCTCACATTCTCATTGTGTTACAGCAGCATCATTATTGAAAGAAGGATTTTATCAATTTATTCGTAATGTATTATTTACTTTATTATGTACATTTATATAAATGAAGAAAATAACATTGATATGACTCAGTCAGTCAGTGAATTTTAACAAACAGAAGTCCAAACTAACATGGACGCCTGTGTGCCGTCACCTACCTGTGTGTCCAAGGAAACGTTGGCCGGTACTCTCTGCAGGTGGAGCTCATTGCAGTCAACCGTCCTGGCCTGGTGGTACACAGACTGTGGGGTGTACCAAGGCCTCGTCTCACACACACACTGCAGAGGACACAGCACAGCGCCACCTGCAGGACATCACACACACACACAATCAAACCTCTGTTTATAAACTCAGGATTCACATCCATCATCAGGTGTCCACCATCCAACTGTTCTTTACCTTGACTGGCCCCGCCCACTTCAGCACACACTGATGATGTCACCAGGGAGAGGAGGAGAATGACTGCAAATCCCATGGTGCACCGGGACGGAGCGGAGAGGAAGTGTCGGTTGAATGGTGGCGACAGCTTCCTCCAGAAGGTCAGAGGGAGGAGAGTCACAGCTACAGCTGGAAACACACAGGAAGTGATGTCAGTGATGAGCCAGAACAGAGCAACAGCCGCTCAGGCTCATGGGTACTGTAGTATTTAGACACATTCTGCACACCATACTGACGGAAATAAAGGATTTTTCAGAATAAAACCTAATATAAAGCTTGATAATAATTGTTGAGGACCCGGCGGTGCTCTGGATTCCCAGAATGCCGTTCAGATGGGTGAGTACAACAACACGCTCACTGATGGATGTGACTCCTGTACAGTCAGGGACATGTGTGGACTTTACATCACAGTCAGTGGTGGTTGCCTCGGTGACGCTTTAGTCTTGTTAGTTGTGTAATGAGTGGAGCCTAATGATGCGTGGCGTCCTTTAACTTCAACTCTTAACTCTCTTCTCGGCTTAACTGTGAACACTTTTCATTTTACACAACTTCATTATTCCGTCTCCGTTCTGTTACATAATAAATCTAACACACATATACACACACACACAAACGTTTGTACAGCTATACTTGTGAGGACATTCATTGACATAATACCCCCCCCCCCCCCCTTACCCTGACCTGAACCTAAACCAAGTCTGAACCCTCAGCAGCCGTTGAAGGAGTCTCAGAAAGTGAGGAACGGCCAACATGTCCTCACTCCCATGGTCTAACACTCAAACTGGTTCTCACAAAGATAGTTGTACAACAGCACACACACACACACACACACACACACTAGCTCATTAGCAGTATCTGTGTCAAACTCATGTTGCAGCGACCATAAACACACACCAGCAACGCTGTGTATGTGTGTGTGTGTGTTTGTGGACGCTGCCTGAGGACAAATATATTCATATCAAAGTCTCTCTACCTCTGCAGCTGACAACAAATCCCTCGTTTGTACACACACACACACACACACACACACACACACACACACAGCGGGGTTGGAAACAGGGACACCTTGCCTCTGGTGCCATGGCAACCAGCCAGGAAGTGACATAGGAAGGGGTGGAGAGAGCGACCTCTGAGCTGCTCTGTGATTGGCCGAGGTCGTTGTTGATTATTTGACCTCAGTGAGACAATCATTTAAAATAAAGACGTGATCGAGAGTCAAACTGTCATCAGGAGTTTTCAGATGATTCCATCTTTCCCCATTTTATTCATGGAAACGGAGAAAAGACGTTTGTGTGATGAGTCAAATCTACTGTAGTTTAATCTCAAGTCACAACTTTTGATATTTTAGGTCAAGACTTTTATATTCACTTTAATCTTTTTTCATGGTTCCATTTGATTGATAATAGAATTGATTTTGTCCAGTTGAATTCATTCACCCCAGTTCTTCCTCGTCTGAACATGTGGACATGTTGTGTTTCTGAGTCGGACTGAAGCCGCAGCAGCTGGCAGGTCAGAGACAAATAATCCTCTACCTGCTGTTCATCCCCTGAAGGAGCACGTCCGCCGCCGTGCACGCATCCGCCGCCGTGCACGCATCCGCCGCCGTGCACGCGTCCGCCGCCGTGCACGTCATTTCAGACAAAAACAGCAGCACGGAGGCAGCTTCACCCAGAGCATCATGGGAAACTGTCAGTGTCCAGCAGCAGCTAAACTTGAGTTACACTTCAGGAACTTCCTGAACAGGTTTTATTTGCACTTTGTGTGCCAGCAGGTTTGATTATTGATCCGTGATCAGACCTTCACATCATATCATTTAAACAATCATCAACTCCTCCCTGTCAGCAGTTCTTTGTTGCTTCATGAAATCAGTGATATTCACAACTATCTAATACAATCTCAAGGAAAAGGTATTATTATTGATCCAGCATCTGACCCAATCAGCTGTTAGCTCGGGGACAGGTGGAGCAGCTCTGTCCGACAGAACGTTCAAACATCTGAACCTCCTCCTTCTCGTTAAAACCCCCACCCCCCGCTGCTGCTGAGCAGATGGAATATTGATGAGGCCATATTAATTATTTAACGAGCTGCGAGCGCATCGTTAAGTGTCCTGCTGCAGAGGCTGTGATTGGAGGAGAGGAGGAGACGCTGGTTAATTAACTCTGGGCTGAGAGACACTCACACACACACACACACACACACACACACACACACAGACTCAGACACACACACACACACACACACACAGACTCAGACTCATACACACACACACACACACAGACTCAGACACACACACACACACACACACACACACACACACACAGACAGACTCACACACACGCACACACACACACACACACACAGAGACAGACTCAGACACACACACACACAGACTCAGACACACACAAACACAAACACACTCTCTGTCCACCTGACGCTGTTCTCTGTTCACCTGACGCTGTTCTCTGTTCACCTGACGCTGTTCTCTGTTCTCTGTCCACCCAACGCTGTTCTCTGTTCTCTGTCCACCCAACGCTGTTCTCTGTTCTCTGTCCACCTGACGCTGTTCTCTGTTCTCTGTCCACCTGACGCTGTTCTCTGTTCACCTGACGCTGTTCTCTGTTCACCTGACGCTGTTCTCTGTTCTCTGTTCACCTGACGCTGTTCTCTGTTCACCCGACGCTGTTCTCTGTTCTCTGTCCACCTGACGCTGTTCTCTGTTCTTTGTACACCTGACGCTGTTCTCTGTTCTCTGTTCACCTGACGCTGTTCTCTGTTCTCTGTCCACCTGACGCTGTTCTCTGTTCTCTGTCCACCCAACGCTGTTCTCTGTTCTCTGTCCACCTGACGCTGTTCTCTGTTCTTTGTACACCTGACGCTGTTCTCTGTTCTCTGTTCACCTGACGCTGTTCTCTGTTCTCTGTTCACCTGACGCTGTTCTCTGTTCTCTGTCCACCCGACGCTGTTCTCTGTTCTCTGTCCACCTGACGCTGTTCTCTGTCCACCCGACGCTGTTCTCTGTTCTCTGTCCACCTGACGCTGTTCTCTGTTCACCTGACGCTGTTCTCTGTCCACCCAACGCTGTTCTCTGTTCTCTGTCCACCTGACGCTGTTCTCTGTCCACCCAACGCTGTTCTCTGTTCTCTGTCCACCCGACGCTGTTCTCTGTTCTCTGTCCACCCAACGCTGTTCTCTGTCCTCTGTCCACCTGACGCTGTTCTCTGTCCACCTGACGCTGTTCTCTGTCCACCCAACGCTGTTCTCTGTTCTCTGTCCACCTGACGCTGTTCTCTGTTCTCTGTCCACCCAACGCTGTTCTCTGTTCTTTGTACACCTGACGCTGTTCTCTGTTCTCTGTCCACCTGACGCTGTTCTCTGTTCTCTGTTCACCTGACGCTGTTCTCTGTTCACCTGACGCTGTTCTCTGTTCACCCGACGCTGTTCTCTGTTCACCTGACACTGTTCTCTGTTCACCTGACGCTGTTCTCTGTCCACCCGACGCTGTTCTCTGTTCTCTGTCCACCTGACGCTGTTCTCTGTTCTCTGTTCACCTGACGCTGTTCTCTGTTCACCCGACGCTGTTCTCTGTTCTCTGTTCACCTGACGCTGTTCTCTGTTCACCTGACGCTGTTCTCTGTCCACCCGACGCTGTTCTCTGTTCTCTGTCCACCCAACGCTGTTCTCTGTTCTTTGTACACCTGACGCTGTTCTCTGTTCTCTGTCCACCTGACGCTGTTCTCTGTTCACCTGACGCTGTTCTCTGTTCTCTGTTCACCTGACGCTGTTCTCTGTTCACCTGACGCTGTTCTCTGTTCACCTGACGCTGTTCTCTGTCCACCCGACGCTGTTCTCTGTCCTCTGTCCACCTGACGCTGTTCTCTGTCCACCCAACGCTGTTCTCTGTCCACCCGACGCTGTTCTCTGTCCTCTGTCCACCTGACGCTGTTCTCTGTTCACCTGACGCTGTTCTCTGTCCACTCGACGCTGTTCTCTGTCCTCTGTCCACCTGACGCTGTTCTCTGTTCACCTGACGCTGTTCTCTGTCCACCCGACGCTGTTCTCTGTTCTCTGTTCACCTGACGCTGTTCTCTGTTCTCTGT
Organism: Lateolabrax maculatus; assembly: GCA_031216445.1. Lineage (NCBI taxonomy): Eukaryota > Metazoa > Chordata > Actinopteri > Acropomatiformes > Lateolabracidae > Lateolabrax > Lateolabrax maculatus. Next base: position 27,412,103 of record CM062201.1, read on the forward strand.
TCACCTGACGCTGTTCTCTGTTCACCTGACGCTGTTCTCTGTTCACCTGACGCTGTTCTCTGTTCACCCGACGCTGTTCTCTGTTCTCTGTTCACCTGACGCTGTTCTCTGTTCTCTGTCCACCTGACGCTGTTCTCTGTTCACCTGACGCTGTTCTCTGTTCACCTGACGCTGTTCTCTGTTCACCTGACGCTGTTCTCTGTCCTCTGTCCACCTGACGCTGTTCTCTGTCCACCCAACGCTGTTCTCTGTCCTCTGTCCACCTGACGCTGTTCTCTGTTCACCTGACGCTGTTCTCTGTTCACCCGACGCTGTTCTCTGTTCTCTGTCCACCCGACGCTGTTCTCTGTTCACCTGACGCTGTTCTCTGTTCTCTGTCCACCCGACGCTGTTCTCTGTTCTTTGTACACCTGACGCTGTTCTCTGTTCTCTGTCCACCTGACGCTGTTCTCTGTTCACCTGACGCTGTTCTCTGTCCACCCGACGCTGTTCTCTGTTCTCTGTCCACCTGACGCTGTTCTCTGTTCACCTGACGCTGTTCTCTGTCCACCCAACGCTGTTCTCTGTTCTCTGTCCACCCGACGCTGTTCTCTGTTCTCTGTCCACCCAACGCTGTTCTCTGTCCTCTGTCCACCTGACGCTGTTCTCTGTCCACCCAACGCTGTTCTCTGTTCTCTGTCCACCCAACGCTGTTCTCTGTTCTCTGTCCACCTGACGCTGTTCTCTGTTCTCTGTCCACCCAACGCTGTTCTCTGTTCTTTGTACACCTGACGCTGTTCTCTGTTCTCTGTCCACCTGACGCTGTTCTCTGTTCTCTGTCCACCTGACGCTGTTCTCTGTTCACCTGACGCTGTTCTCTGTTCTCTGTTCACCTGACGCTGTTCTCTGTTCTCTGTTCACCTGACGCTGTTCTCTGTTCACCTGACGCTGTTCTCTGTTCACCTGACGCTGTTCTCTGTCCTCTGTTCACCTGACGCTGTTCTCTGTTCACCTGACGCTGTTCTCTGTTCTCTGTCCACCCGACGCTGTTCTCTGTTCTCTGTTCACCTGACGCTGTTCTCTGTCCTCTGTCCACCTGACGCTGTTCTCTGTTCACCTGACGCTGTTCTCTGTTCTCTGTTCACCTGACACTGTTCTCTGTTCACCTGACGCTGTTCTCTGTCCACCCGACGCTGTTCTCTGTTCTCTGTTCACCTGACGCTGTTCTCTGTTCACCTGACGCTGTTCTCTGTCCACCCGACGCTGTTCTCTGTTCTCTGTTCACCTGACGCTGTTCTCTGTTCTCTGTTCACCTGATGCCACTCACCTGAACTACCTGAACCGGACGTCTCGTCCAGGTTTGAGTCTGAGATGAAAGAGGCGCGTGGGACAGGAAGTGGTGTGGAGTGTAACGAGAGGAAGTGTGAGAGTTAAAAGAAAAGAGGTGATTACATAAAGCAGAGTGGTTGTTACCGTGGAAACCTTGTGAATATAAAACAACTCGACTGAAGTGAAGAAACTGTGTGACCCACTTTGATCCACGATTATTACACAACAACTCAACTCACAGAGGGAGGAGAGGGGAGGAGAGGGGAGGGGAGGGGAGAGGGGAGAGGAGAGAGAGGAGAGGGGAGGGGAGGGGAGAGGAGAGAGGAGAGGAGACAGGAGAGAGAGGAGAGGAGAGGAGAGGAGAGGGGAGGGGAGGGGAGAGGGGAGAGGAGAGGAGAGGGGAGGAGAGGGGAGAGAGGAGAGGGGAGGGGAGGAGAGAGAGGAGAGGAGAGAGGAGAGGAGAGGAGAGGGGAGGAGAGGGGAGAGAGGAGAGGAGAGGAGAGGGGAGGAGAGGGGAGAGAGGAGAGGAGAGGGGAGGAGGGAGAGGAGAGAGGAGAGGAGAGAGAGGAGAGGGGAGAGGAGAGGGGAGGGGAGGAGAGAGGAGAGGAGAGGAGAGGAGAGAGGAGAGAGGAGAGGAGAGAGGAGGAGAGGAGAGGGGAGAGGAGAGAGAGGAGAGGAGAGAGGAGAGGAGAGGAGAGAGAGGAGAGGGGAGGGGAGGAGACAGGAGAGAGAGGAGAGGGGAGGGGAGGAGGGAGAGGAGAGAGGAGAGGAGAGAGAGGAGAGGGGAGAGGAGAGGGGAGGGGAGGAGGGAGAGGAGAGAGGAGAGGGGATAGGAGAGGGGAGGGGAGGAGAGAGGAGAGGAGAGGAGAGAGGAGAGAGGAGAGGAGAGAGGAGGAGAGGGGAGGGGAGGGGAGAGGGGAGAGGAGAGAGAGGAGAGGAGAGAGGAGAGGAGAGGAGAGGGGAGGAGAGGGGAGAGGAGAGAGGAGAGGAGAGAGGAGAGAGAGGAGAGGAGAGAGGAGAGAGGAGAGGAGAGAGAGGAGAGGAGAGAGGAGAGGAGAGGAGAGGGGAGGAGAGGGGAGAGAGGAGAGGGGAGGGGAGGAGAGAGAGGAGAGGAGAGAGGAGAGGAGAGGAGAGGGGAGGAGAGGGGAGAGGAGAGAGAGGAGAGGAGAGAGGAGAGGAGAGGAGAGGGGAGGAGAGGGGAGAGGAGAGAGGAGAGGAGAGAGGAGAGAGAGGAGAGGAGAGAGGAGAGAGGAGAGGAGAGAGAGGAGAGGAGAGAGGAGAGGAGAGGAGAGGGGAGGAGAGGGGAGAGAGGAGAGGGGAGGGGAGGAGAGAGAGGAGAGGAGAGAGGAGAGGAGAGGAGAGGGGAGGAGAGGGGAGAGAGGAGAGGAGAGGAGAGGGGAGGAGAGGGGAGAGAGGAGAGGAGAGGGGAGGAGGGAGAGGAGAGAGGAGAGGAGAGAGAGGAGAGGGGAGAGGAGAGGGGAGGGGAGGAGAGAGGAGAGGAGAGGAGAGGAGAGGAGAGGAGAGAGGAGAGAGGAGAGGAGAGAGGAGGAGAGGAGAGGGGAGAGGAGAGAGAGGAGAGGAGAGAGGAGAGGAGAGGAGAGGGGAGGAGAGGGGAGAGAGGAGAGGAGAGGAGAGAGAGGAGAGGGGAGGGGAGGAGACAGGAGAGAGAGGAGAGGGGAGGGGAGGAGGGAGAGGAGAGAGGAGAGGAGAGAGAGGAGAGGGGAGAGGAGAGGGGAGGGGAGGAGGGAGAGGAGAGAGGAGAGGAGAGAGAGGAGAGGGGAGAGGAGAGGGGAGGGGAGGAGAGAGGAGAGGAGAGGAGAGGAGAGAGGAGAGAGGAGAGGAGAGAGGAGGAGAGGAGAGGGGAGAGGAGAGAGAGGAGAGGAGAGGGGAGGAGAGGGGAGAGAGGAGAGGAGAGGAGAGAGAGGAGAGGGGAGAGGAGAGGGGAGGGGAGGAGGGAGAGGAGAGAGGAGAGGAGAGAGAGGAGAGGGGAGGGGAGGAGAGAGGAGAGGAGAGGAGAGGAGAGAGGAGAGAGGAGAGGAGAGAGGAGAGGAGAGAGGAGAGAGGAGAGGAGAGAGGAGGAGAGGAGAGGGGAGGAGAGGAGAGAGGAGAGGAGAGAGAGGAGAGGAGAGAGGAGAGGAGAGGAGAGGGGAGGAGGGAGAGGAGAGAGGAGAGGAGAGAGAGGAGAGGGGAGAGGAGAGGGGAGGGGAGGAGAGAGGAGAGGAGAGGAGAGAGGAGAGGAGAGAGGAGAGAGGAGAGGAGAGAGGAGAGAGAGGAGAAGAGAGAGGAGAGAGGAGAGAGAGGAGAGAGGAGAGGAGAGGGGAGGAGAGGAGAGGAGAGAGGAGAGAGAGGAGAGGAGAGAGGAGGAGAGGAGAGGAGAGAGGAGAGAGAGGAGAGGAGAGAGGAGGTGAAGCCATCTCCTCCTGGATGAATCTTTGAAGAATCAAAACACAAAGAACTGATTTTAAAATAAGTTTGAATGAGAATCAGAGACACGCAGCTGCTGGGCGGATGGATACGCTGCTGCTCATCAAGAAATAGTTCCGTCACTAACTGTGTTTTCACGTCAGGCAGCTTCAGAGCAGGCTAACACTTTCCCCCCGCTTCCAGTCTTTATGCTAAGCTAAGCTAACCACGCTCTTAAACACAAAATGTTGGACTATTCCTTTAATCTGCTGGTGTTGGATGTTGGGTAATATTCTGTCTGCTTCCGTGGATTTTCGTTTTATTACATTTTACTACAAACATGTTGAATCGCGTCTGTTTCACACCTCGGACTCTTCAGGTATCCTGTCAGCCAATCAGAGGACGACAGAGTCATGTGATCCAGGTGAGGCTTTGTGTTGTGGCTTCAATAGGAGCTGTGTGCTGTTTGTACAATGATGAACCAATAATACATCAATAATCACTCAATAATCAATCAGTAATAAAGCTGCTGGAGCCAGGACCTGGGGGTGCTGGCTGATGCGTTTAGGGACAGTCGTATTTGTCAGACTCTGCAGCAGGTCGCGGAGCCCGCAGACGGTCTTTAAATAACGGTCTCCTTCATGTGGAGCACCGCGTCCCGTGTGTGCGGGAGGACAGACGCCCATGTTCTCACCTTGCTCCTCCTGCTGCTCCTCCTGCTCCTCCTGCTCCGCCGCTCCGAGCCGCAGCGGGACCACGGAGCCCGAAGAGTCCGGCACAAACAAACGGGGTCGGGGAGAAACAGATCCGGTCCGGTTCTCTGGTTTATTCGGGTTTTGTGGATCCAGATGCTGGCGAGTCCTGCTGCGGCCGCTTTTATCTGAAACAACCCTCCCTCTCTCTCCCCTGTCCTCTGTCAGGTCCGCAGCAGCTGACTCCGGATCAGCCAATGAGGTTTATAGGCCACCGGCTGATGGACCAATCAGAGTTCGGATGCTGCACAGAGGTGATGGGGGGGGCTGCTAACATGACGTAATGCTCCAGATTCTCCTAATGACTCTGTGTCAACACACCAACTCATATACATACAGACAGAATATATATACTTTATATACATAAACATACAGATTACATATATATACTGTAACATATTCTGTCTGTGTGTGTGTGTGTATATATCATGATCCTCTGATTTTACAAATTTTAGTCTCTTTAGTCTGAAATATAAAAATCTATATTTCAGACGAAATAGGTGTGTTTGAAAGTAAACAGCAGTTAAGGGGACTCGTTTACTGTAACTGAACATTCGTCTGAAATGTCTGCGTCCTTTAACGCTCAGAGAATTTGTTTGTAATTTGGTAACAGTTGACAGTTTATAACCTGGTAACTAGTCTGATTCATAGATATACAACACAAGTTAACATGGTGAAAATTAAAATCAATCTGATATGTCAGTTTAACTGCTGACACACACATCAGATGAATGTGTGTCATGTGACAGACGGGACGACTCCATCATAGCAAGAGAAGAAGAAGAAGAAGAAGAAGAAGAAGAAGAAGAAGAAGAAGACTGTGTAATGTGAGACAGCTGTTGACATCATCAGTGATGTCACAGTGATCCAGTAAACCTTCAGTCTGAATCAGCGTTTCTGTACGAGTGCTGAAGACGAGGATGACTACATGGAGGTGATGAAGGGTGAGAACAAAGAGTAGATGATGATGAAGAGGAGGAGGTAGATGACAGGTGTTTGTTAGATGAAAACCAGACTCCACTCAGGTTTTTGGCTTATTTTCAGCTGCACCTCTTTCACGCTGTCATTTAAAACGTTTTCTGAAGTTTGATCAAAATGTTTGTTTGGTGTTTTTCACTAAAACTGAACAAAAATCTTCATTTCAAATCAAACATTTCTATCGACTAATCGTTTGATTGTTTGACTAAAAAAAAGACTATGAAGGATGGAGCTCCGTCTCCGCAGTTTCATCTGCAGATTATAAAGGCGTCAGACTTCTGTTGGTGTTTTTCATTGATTTATAAAAAATCATCTTAAAAGTTTGATGCAAAACATAAAAGAGAAAACTTTAGATATTTCCGTCGTTGGAGTTTTTTACTTCTGAAATCTTACCTGATACCAACACCTGAACCTGTCTCACTGCTGTTTCTACACACACACACACACACACACACACACACACACACACACACACACACAGACTGATGTGTGTGTGTTTCCCAGTCTGAACTCCTGAGTGGAAACTATCCAGCTGCCTCTGAAATCCAGCTTAGTTTGGATTAACACAGAAGTACACATTAATTCCCATCAGGAGTGTGTGTGTGTGTGTGTGTGTGTGTTGGGGGGGGGGGGGGTGAGTTTTAGACCATGGGAGTGAGGACATGTTGTCCGGTCCCCACTTTGTGAGACTCCTTCAAAGGCTGTTCAGACTTGGTTTGAAGGTTCAGCTTAGAATTAAGTTTAGGTCCAGATCAGGGTGTGTGTATGTGTGTGTGTGTATGGGGGGGGGGGGGGGGGGGGGGGGGTGTTCCTGATTGTTCACTCAGTCTGTAAAATTCAGCTCTTCAGTGACATCTAGTGGCAGTGCAGAGAACAACAACAACAACAACAGTTAGCAGCTTCCAGCTTTCTTGTCTCCTTTTATCCCTCTAAACTGATTTAAATCCATCCAGATTAATTTATCTCAAATGAAATAAACTCATCATCCTCTGAGTTTCAGTCTCTTGAAGCTGTGACTCTGAGCAGCAGATTATTTTCAGCTCGTGGAAAAATCATATTGATTATATTGCTGTAGGTGGGTATGGTCGTCATGGCGACAGCTCTCCAGGCTGTGCCATTGATTGGGTATCAGATCATCAGCGCTGAGTCAGCAGATTGTGTCTGAATCATCAGAAAACATGACGAGGACTTTCTCTCATCAACAAGCTGCGAGTCCCACAAACAGCCCAACAGCTGACCTGAGATCAACTGATCAGTTTCTCCCATCAGTCGGCCTGAAGAGAGCAACTCCGCTACTGCTGACAGAAGTACCGGCAACTACAGCTCCCATGAGGCTTTGCCCTCGCGCCAAAGACAAAGACTGATGGGAAATGTTTTGTCAGTATCATTTTAAAATCCTCATCTAAAAAACAGAGATTTAAAAATGGAAGTTTCTGACGACATGAAGCCGGAGAGCTGAAGGAGCCAGAGATCCTGCAGGAGGCGAATCAGAGTCCTGACTCAGGTAGATGTGACCTGACAGACATGAACCACATGTTGGATCCTTCAGGGTGACTTCTTAAAGAAAAAAAAAAAAAAGGTTATAAAATGGAGGCGGCTTATTTCAGCTTCAGAATCAAATCAGTTTCTATTCTGCCACCGAACAGCCAAAATAACGACGTCTCGTCTTTTCCGCAACCTCGATGGAAACGTCGTGAGGAAAGAAGTGAAGGAGACTTCCTAAGGACTTAAGAGACACCAGGGGAGTTCAGAAAATCGGACCGCATCGTCTCCTTTCTTTGGCTGAGGACGTTCCCGTGTCTCCCCTGGTGAGGAAGGAAGTGGACCAGCTCTCATCATGGCTGCCAGTCTGATGCTTCCGGGTCAGTTCACTCAGTTAGGAAGCTTCCTAACAAAAGTCTCATTCTGTCCTCTCATCATCGTCACCTTCATCATTAAAAGACGGAGAGGCGCCTCAGGCCTCGTGACCTTTAACCCCTGAACTCCACCAATCCTCTGTGACTAAAGAGTGGTTTTCAGCAGGAATAATAAACAGCTTCCCGCCTTGTTGGTCACTCCGACTCAACAGGAAGTTGTGTCATGTTTCCTCCCACAATGACACCATGGTCATGTGACCATAAAATAAAGGAAATAGCACATTTTCACATGAACATTAATGTGAACCCTCCTGTAACATGAATCAGACAGACCAGCCTGTACAGAACAAAATAGTTTTATTACCGTCCTCCCAGTGTGTGTGTGTGTGTGTAGTTTCAGCTTGTAGAAAACAAGAGGAATCATCCGTATAACATTTACACCAACAAAAACTAAAGGCATGTCCATAAAAAATAGCTTTTCTTTTAATGTCTCCAGTAAATGACACATGTGGAACCCTCTCAGAAAAATAAAAGCAGGCCCCGCCCCTTTACAATCAATAAACCCCCTGGCCAATCACAGCCAAGGAGGGGCGGGGCCATGCAGAATCTGACAGCGACGATAGGCCACAGGAACGACACATTATTGACATTTCTCGTCCATTTAGATCAGATTATATTTCATTTATATACAGAAAACATGTTTACAATGAGAAGATCGCTCCCATTGGTCGAGTGTTCGTCACCTGATCCCAGAGCTTTCTGTCTGACTTCATCATGCCGCAAAGGATCATGGGACTGTCAATGCACTGAGTCTTTTTATTGATGGTGTTGAAATATAAATACACTACATGGCCAAAAGTGTGTGGACATTCCAGCATCTGGTCATTAATTAAAACACCAAAAATGGAAAATGACGAAATGTTTTCAACTTGAAGCAAGTGATCAATAAAAAAAATCACGATTGATTAACGTGTTATTGGGACTCAAACAGCCATTTGTTGGGATCACTAAAAAGCCCTGTCCACATACTTCTGGCCTTGTGAGTTTATCTCAGGCGTTCTATGAAACACTGAGACGCTGAACTAAAAGACAAAGGAGGTCAAAGGTCACGGACTGTGCCCACAACAACCTCAGTGGAGAAGTCTCCCAGAGGAATCGTCCAATCAGAGAGCTCCAGTGTTTGTTGCCGTGTGGTCGACGGCGACATGAAGTTACACTTTCATATATTTACTTTTACAGTTTAGATTTCACTGTGAGTCTGAACGTGATACCACGTTATCTGATGTCATGCCGCTGGATGGAGTCGTCTCCATAGCAACAGCAGCTGTGTCAGTATCCTCGGCGACGCAGCCGATCAGACAGAAAGCTCCGGATAAAACAGATGTTCCAAAGATCTTCTTTTAAAAATGTAGAGAAACTTTAGAGATCAGAGAAGGAAACTGAAGTCACCAGCAGCAGGTGAGAACATGTGGAGAACATGTATAAATATGAGCTGCGACCAAACAAACGTCTCGTGTGAAAAATGTTGTGCCAGTTTTAATAAAGATTTAGTTTCTGTGAGCAGCAGATGGAATAAAACCCAGAAGTTACAGCGAGGAGCAGCGATCACTGTAAATCTGTATCGTCTGATTGATACACTTTAGTTTCCTGGGAAATTCATTCATTTCAATATAATTCAAATGAAAAGAAATTAAAACCAGAATCGCAAAAGTTGTGAGATTTGAACAAAGTGCATTCAATCAACCAATTCATGATTGATTGATTTTGTGTTCTGAAGTCAGTTATGAGTCTCTGACGTCTGTTTTCTGTCACAGTAAAGAGAATCTCTGAGTTTTGGAGTGTTGGTGGAACTAAACGAGACATCTGAAGATTGTATGTGACACTCTACGGACCAAAGAAGCGATCAATTAATCCCGAAATAATGGCACGATCAATCGATAAAGAAAATAACTTTTGAAGACACATCCAGACAATATTCATTTGTAAAATTGGTTTATAAAAGCGAATCTGTCCCTTTAATACCTCTGGGTGTGTTTGACCATTTACGGCAAATCAATGATCGATCAATGATCAATCAATGCACTAACTTTAGGAATCACTGGGCTCTGATCTGTTTTTTTATTTTCAAGGACCTGTAGTCTGCAGTGCAGCAGCAGCACGTTGTCCAATAAAAAACATGTAAAGACGATTACCCATGATTCCACACCTGCTCTTTAAAGTGGCACATCATTTTTTACAGCGTGGCCTCAGGCGGCAGCGAGTTTAGAAAATGGGAGTCTGGTCATAACCCAGAATGCAAGGCGGCGGCTGATCAATATAAAAACATTCTTCATGTTCTGCTGGTGAGAGAAACGTTTGCTTGACGTTAAAGATGTCCGACTCCGTGCTGTGATCTAGAAATGGCTTATTTTCACCACCACCCCCCCGCTCTGAAAAATGAGTCGTGGATATTTTTTTTAAAACTATGAAGGTGCATCTTTCTTCTGCCGCGGCTCAGAAATATTTAAGGCTTCTTCGCTCTTTAAACTTTATATAGGATAAAAATACGCCATCTCTGATATAAAAATAGAGTCATGCTGTAAAGGAGAGAACAGTCGAACACGATGGCTTGGTGCTGCGTTTACGTCACCGCTGAGGCTGGGAAATCACAGCGCCAGGAACTGATTGAGCTGAACTCACTGACGGTCCAACACGTCTGCACACTTTTACACTAACGTCCCCTGAAGGGACGCAAAGAAGTCTGGTTGGGTTCTGACAGCTGGTTCCAGTTTGTATCTGCTTCCAGGCTGGATCTGGTGGTAACGGAGTAGGGGAACAACGTTAAACCTAAAGAGATCCAGACTCTAGAACCAGAACCTGACTTCTGTGGATCATAAAGACACTCGTTCCACTTTTAAACGTCATTTTCATAAAATGAGGAGGAAAAAAACTCCTGTTAGTTACTAAGTGTGCAGCATGTGAACAGAGTTCAACTTCTCAAACACTGAATAACTGAATTTCAGCTACACTCAGTTCCTGCTGTGTGTCTGTGTGTGTGTGTCTGTGTGTGTGTATGTGTGTGTGTCTGTGTGTGTGTGTCTGTGCATGTCTGTGTGTGTGTGTGTGTGTGTCTGTGTGTGTGTGCGTGAGCAGCCTCGTCGTCACACACAGAAGCACAGGAACATGTTAACAGCGTCATCACGAGGAGCTTCAGCTCCGCAGCAACAATAACAACAACAGCAACAACCTGCAGGGCAGCAACAGTCTGGTCGGGTCACCGTGGCAACCACAGAGCTCAGCTAGCATCAGAAGAAACAACAACAACAACAACAACAACAACAACAACAACAACAGTCTTTTTAGAAGAACCATAATATGTGTGCGTGTCCACAGACGGTTCAGCCTCACTTTGGATTTACACACATTTAAACTCAATGGTTCATAAACTTCAGCTCTTTATGGGTGTTTTCTGCAGATACTGATGTTGCCAAAAGTTAAGTTTAAACCGCGCTGCACTTCTGTGGAGCAGCTGAAACTGGTAATAAACTACGGTAACGTCGTCCATCTTGGATCTCAGGTCAGCTGTCAAGACGGCTTCCTGTTCTAAATTTCCTCATTTGCTTCAGCTCTGCAGGTAAACCCTAGCCTGGCATCTCCAGACTAATCTGCAGATGTGTATTTTTGATTTCCAAGGGGCGTTAACGACGGGCAGAGAAAATCAATCAGAGCAACAAAATGCCGGAGTCCGGCAAACACATATTTCTTATCGACATAAAGTTTAAGTGCAGTTGTTTGTTCTTCTTGTAGAGAAAATTTACCGTCCAGTCCGTTTAATACTGCTGCTGTAGCCACCCAAAGAACGCTTCGTATCGGCAGCCATCTTGGATATTTACAAAGATACCTGAACAGTGCCTGTCTCTGTCAGTCATCTAATTAAACCCCCTTCCTACTAGATAAAAGCTTGTGATTGGTAAGCCCAATAAAACGGCAGGGAATTCAATGTGAATGGGAGAGGGGCCAGACGTATCTGCCAGAGCAAAATTAAACACGAGCTGCAGATTCGTCTGGTTCCCAGGTTAAGTAAACCCACTGATGGTTAGTTCTGAAGCTTTTAAACACATGTCGTGGTCTGCCTCGGTGGAGGGAGTCGGCAGGCTGAAATGGTTCAGTGGTCATACGATAAGCGGAGGTCGTGTTTGCTGTCATGTCTGAATGAGGCTGCGAGGAACAGAAACATCTCGTCATCATAACAGACGGAGGAAGCAGCAACGTTACAGACAACATGTCTGAAAAGGTCTTTAGAGTCACAAGATGCAGCTGAAATACAGAAGCTGAAGTGAGACGTCAGAGTTAAAAACTGTTTTGTCTGTCTGAGTCCCAGAATGACCAAAACCTGTGGCAACATCACTGCAGATTTACAACACCAGGAATCTGAGGCTTCAAGAACAAAACACAGAGAAAACAGAAATCTACTGTACGTCTGGAATGAACCCGGAGAATAAAACGATAACCAGTTATTTATCACTAAGACAAACACGATTATCAACCCTTTAAATCTGAAGGAATGTGACCGCGTCCTCTGTAAAACCTCTAAATAAACAGACTTCACTCCTCTGCCGTCACTGAACGTCTTCAAGTCCTCTCAGAAAATATACAATCATGCCTCCTCTGTGATTGGTCAGTTCGAATGATGCACAGGAGTTCAGTCCAATAACAGGCCATGCATAACTGGAGAAAGGCGCGGCCAATAAGAGTGAAGAAAAAACCCTTAAATGGCCCAAAAAGTCAATTGCAAATGAATCAGCAGAGCTGAGTTTATAAAAGGTTTATCAGGGACTGAAAGTCAAGCCGGCCCAGTAAAATCAGGAGCCACCAAGGAACGTTAATGGATCTGCAGGGAACTTTGCACTAGAAACAGAAATAAATAACCACTTTTAAAAAACAGACGATAAAGAGCAAAAAGCCCCGAAAAACATCCCACGAAGAGATGACCTCATGAATATTAATGAGGTGCTGGTCAAACCTTCTGATCAAAACCTCCTCAGTCAATTTGAAAAGACTTTCCTGTTTGAAGCCTTCAGTCAATCGGATTAAATTAATCAGTTCTGATATTAAATCAATGTTTTTCATCTCATCGTATCCAGTAAAAACATGAACTCGTTCCAGTTTGGTGCTTTTCATCTCATTATAAACTGAAAGTGTTTGTGTTTTCAGACACAGTTCGATCTGTTAAAAACAGTCTGCAGCTGCAGCCGTCAGTAGAAGAAGAAAAGGAACCGCCGTCTGTCTTTGCAGCTGCGAAGCGTCCCGTTGTCCCACGACCGCTCATCATTGTGTTGGAGCACCGCTACAAAGACTAATGACACATGAGGAGAAGGTTAAAGGAGGATGAAGCCCAGACATCCACCTGCTCTCCAGCATTTACCAAACCGTGACTTCTGTCTGGTTCGGACGATGATTCTCCAGCTGTGAAGAGTTCCACCAGTGAAAGGTCCCCATACACCAAAGACCTCCCGTCTTACCGGGCTGACCAGTCAGGCGGCAGAGCCTAAAAACCACGTGGTTCCTGGTTTGAGTGGAGAGTTTCGGAATCCGTCCAGATCCAGGTCTCCTCCGACCCTCCGGGAGGTGATGAACGTTCTGCGCCCAACGAGGAGCTGCGTGAGGTGGGCGGGGAGCTCAGGGTTTCTGGGGGCCGGGGGAGAGAACCACGGGGGTGGAGAGCCCGTCAACGCTCAAAGCCGGGATGTGGATCTGATTACTGCCGTTAGTGGGAAACTAAAGAGGGACACAGAAACATGTGACATCAAGGCCGCATTATTATTAGTGTTCCTCTCACATTTTATTTTACAGATGTGTCATTTCCAAACAACTGAAGCTTCAGCCGAAAACACAGGTCACGTCCGCTGTAATGTGTCTGGATATTTGGGAGGTTTAATGACGTGAACAACAGTTTACACAAGTACTGGCTTTTTAAAGCTTTTAATGAAGATGCTTTTAGACAAAAAAATCATGTAAATGAAAAAATAATAGAAAGAAAATAACATATTACTTTCTAGGATATTATTGACTTGTAAAATAAACCCACTCTGACTTTCCTTCACTGGTTCTGTTAAAACTACAATCAACCTGTTTTTCACACATCTGAATCATATATTTGAATGTAAAATATCTCAGAGATTTCAGAAACATCAGATAAACATTAAAGCAGCTTTAATCCTACACTTTTATATCACACACACACACACACACACACACACACACACACACAATATATATATCTGTATAATCTGCTCTGAGCCTTTGTTCATCCATAAAGCTGCTGCTGTTGTATTTTAAAGTCTTTACTGTGTAAAGATGTCACGTGATGTGACAGCTACACTGTTGTTATTTCTGGTGTAGATCAGTTTTATTGTTATGGTGCAGCAAATCACATTTGAGTTAAGAGGGAATTCAGAATCACATGAAAAGATGGAGGTTTCATCATGAAAAACAAACACGTGCCTGAACCTGAGACATAATAGCTCCATTTATTACATATGTGTTCATCTCAGGAGCGCTGATGATGCAGATTAATAAATTATTAACATTATTTATATTTAAACGATCAGTAACCTGCTGATTAACCCAGTTTATGTTCAGCATCTGCAGTCTGGTCTGTATTTCTCAGCGTTACCAGCAGGAGGCGACAGAGCGCCACTAAATAAAACATTGGAGGACGTTTGTTTTATCATCAGAGGAAGAAGAGATTGAAGAATCAGCTGTGATTATTATGATATTGTGTTCAGGACACCAGCTCCTGATTTTAATGCGGGACTATTTCTTCAGTAGAAAGTTGTTTCTATTAAAATTGAGGATTATTCAGACTAACAGGGACTGATGGAGGCTGTAAATGTCCTGTTTCAGTGCTGTGAGCAGCACAAACTACATCAGACAGGACAGACACATGAGACAGAATATGTTGTTTGTGATTTGGGTGAACTGAACCTTTAATAATTGTCTGTTATCAGATAACAGATGGAGTCAAAACTGAGCCAGAAACCTGCAGAGACACCAGCTCTGTGTGTGTGTGTGTGTGTGTGTGTGTGTGTGTGTGTGTGTGGGGGGTGGGATCAGGTACAGGTACATGCAGAGTGTGTGTGAGGAGATCTGAGGGCTTTAATTAGAATACAATCTGCAGGATTCAGAGCAACAATAAGAGCAAGAATCCACTTAATCTCTTTTGGAATATTTTCCAATAATCCCAAAATATGAGTCAAGTTTGAATGTTTTCTTCTTCTTCTTCTATTATGAATGTTAACTTCAGACCTGCTGGTGTTGCTCAAGGGAAAGGAAAGCGTTGGACTGACACAAGCAGTTGTGAGGTTGTTAACGTGTTGCACAAACGTAGAAACGAGTCTGTGAAGGTGAAGCTCATGTTTGTGGTTTCAACACTGCGAACCTGTGACAGGTTCAGTGGTGGTGAGAAAAAGTGCAGTACATGTTCTGCAAACGTGTGAACTACCTGCAAACGACACTTTTCTACAGTAAGCTCAACATTTACCTTTTGTCTCGATACATTCAGTTAAACTGTTTGTACTCACTGATTCATTCGAATCACTTGTACTTTACTGAAACACAACTTCCTGCAGATTTCTTGTGATCCTTCTACTGTTGGAAAATGAACATTGTTGTGTCATCTTTATATTTGTGTTCTCAAGCAGATCACACAAATTGGAGCCGGGTGTATTACCTGGAAGGAGAGTTTGGCCGGGGAGCGAGGAGCGATGGGGCTGAGCGTGCTCCAGAAGTGAATGGTGGACGGAAGAGGACTGGGAGTCAACAGGACCGGAGTCTGGACACAAACACACAAGAGCTTATCAGGACAGAATCAAGAGAAACAGTGGAAAGTCCTCTCAGACGGACAGGTGATGTTTACCAGAGCGTGGGAGGTGATGACAGTCGGAGTGAGCGTGTTGGTCGCTGATCCAGGAGCCAATAAACTGCTAACAGCTGCATTCACCTGCAAAAGAAACACAAGATATGATGTCACACCTCTGACCAGGGTTCACGTCCCAATCCTGGAAGCTCAGTCAAGTGTTAATAAATGATTACTAATGAACTGATCAGTAACGAAACTGGTTAATAAGTGCATCTGTAACCACAGTCAGACCTTATCCAGGGAGAGGCCGGGTGGGAGGGAGGGGGAGGAGGGCAGCTCCAGACCCCGCGGCTTCTTTGGTTTGGGAGGAACGGCGTCCAAGGTGGAGGTCAACGGAGGAATCGCCGCCGCTGAGGAGGAGGTCAGAGGAAGGACGGAGGGATCTGACGGAGACAGACAGAGACCTGAAACTGGAGCTGTCTCCAACGGAGAGAAAAACTGATGTGAACACAGAAAAGGACTTTCTTCAGCTGATCCATAGACAAAAAAAGAGTGTGAACACACTGCCACACCACAGCAACCACCCACAACAGCCCTGAAATGTCCCAGGACCGGTCCTGGTGTCCCTGTGTCCCCCAGGAGGGTAGTTAGTGAACCTGGTACTAAACGGTGGTTAAAGCTGTGTGATGTAGCGCCTCTGCTCTTTCTAACATTAATGTTGGAAGAAAGGGTAAAAATACCCTCTGATGTTAGTGGAAGCAACAGCCCCATGTGAAACAAAATGGCTGCCACACACAGCAGAGACTTCAGTAAATAAAAAGACACCATCAGTGAGTCTCCTCCTGTTACCTGTCAGCGTGTCCCTGCCCTCCCCCTCCGCTGCATGCTGCTGACCTCCGACCCCAGGCTCCAGGCAGGGAGGGGGCGGGCTCTCCACGATGGTGAGGGGGGGCTCTGGTTCCCCTGAGCCACAGATCAGCTGAGGAACCTGGAAGGAGGAGCAGAGAGACGTCACGAGTCATTGGTCTGAACCACGACTCTGCAGAGATCAGGACACCCTGATCGACCACGAAACACAGTTTTAAAATCTGATGCTGAACCACAAACCAGCTCAACGTCAACGAGACTTTAACTAACGATGTCTGTGTGGAACATCTCATTACAACGATCCAATTAGCAACCAGAGATTAATTTCTCTACAGTTGAGTATCGTGGTTGTCTCTCCTGTTTCGGATTATTTGCTACAAATTAAATTTCAGGCGTCTTTAAAAAGGTCCACAAGGATTAAATAAATTTGTACAAAGAACAACAACTTATTTCTTAAATAAAAAATATCAAATTAAATAATGATGTCACAAGGTTAAAATGTTGTCATTGATGTAATGAATCCATTTCCTCCTCTCACCTCCTCCACCTGTTTCTCGTCCAGAGACACCATCTCCAGCAGCTCCTCCTCTGACGGCAGGTTCTCCTCCTTGATGACAATGGGGGGAGGAGGAGGACGGGCAGGGGGAGGGACAGAGGGAGGAGCGGCGACAGAGGGAGGCGCAGCCGCCATGGCCGCCTGCTGCTGCTGAGGAGCGGGAGGAGGGTTTATGATGACGAAGACAGGCGGATGAGGAGTGGTGTGGGTGTGAGGGGGGAAGCCGGCGGGGTTGGTGACTCCCACGCAGTCGTCCTGCTGCGGCCCCTGGGGGCCCACTGATACGTGGGGGGGAGGGACGGGACTCACCGACCCCCCCACTGGACCCAGGGGGATGAGGGGGGTGAGGGAGGACGGATCCCCGACGCTGGTGAGATAAATCTGGGGAGGGTCGCTCAGAGGAGGAGGATTCTGGGAAAAACAGAGAGAGACAGAAACCTTCAGCAGAGTCCAAACTCCTGAGGACAGGAGGACGATCCATCTGTAGCGGGACACACCTGCACGTGACCGCTGTGGCTCATCGGTCCACTGACAGCAGAAGAAATGAGTGAGATGAAGATGGACCTGTGAGCTGATCTGTAACGTCTAAAACAAACTACGTCTAACCGAACTGACTCCCTGCCTCTGATCCTTCACATATACAGTGGGTACGGAAAGTATTCAGACCCCTTTAAATTTCAATTCCAACAAAAACACATCTCTTGTTATGTTGCTGATGATTAAGAGTTATGATTAAAATCTGTATTCACCTCCTAGAGAAATGTGCTCACATTCCTACTTTAGACATATTTTTTGCTCCATCTCATCGCTTAAGAAACTAGCTTTATATTATTTTACACTACGGACGCTTCATATTCAGGTGAGTTCACACGGCTGTGAGTAAAGTATATAAAAAAGAAGCTTTCTGCTGTCTGGCAGAGATGTTAAAGGGGAGAAAATGGAGATACCAAGGTAAGAAGTGGTTTTACCTCTTCGTCCTTGTACCAGGATTATCCTTCCAGATGATGAACTTCAGGTTTAACCTTTAATCTTTCCTGTAGTGCCGCCCTCACATCCTGTCATGTGTCTGACCTTGTTCTCTTTGTGAAACTTCTCCGGTCAAACTTTTCACAATGGTAATTCAGTTCACATGAAACGGGTTCAGTCACGATGACCTGAAGAGTTCTCGATGATCTGTCGATCTGTCTGTCTGAGGACCGACCGCTCATCAGCAGCTGCTCACATGAGCTTTCAGTCAGCGCCCAGGTCGTCCTCCTGGGGAGAACAGAGCGATGTGGCTCTGATGTGTCCGGAGAGTTTTCATATATGAAATAGTTTATTTTGGAAGATAAACTTTGGTCTCAGAGATGAAATCTGATATGTCGCAGCCAGTTGAGTTTGTGCAGTGTCATGTTTTTATTGGACGGTTTCAGTAAATACAGTGGGTACGAAAGTATTCAGACCCCTTTAAATTTTTCACTCTTTCATTGCAGCCATTTGCTCAAATCAAAAAAAAGTTAATTTTATTTCTCATTAATGTGCACTCAGCACCCCATCTTGACAGAAAAAAACAGAAATGTAGAAATTTTTGCAAATTTATTAAAAATGAAAAACTGAAATATCACATGGTCATAAGTATTCAGACCCTTTGCTGTGACACTCATATTTAACTCATGCTGTCCATTTCTTCTGATCCTCCTTGAGATGGTTCTACTCCTTCATTGGAGTCCAGCTGTGTTTAATTAAACTGATTGGACTTGATTAAGAAAGGCACACACCTGTCTATATAAGACCTTACAGCTCACAGCGCATGTCAGAGCAAATGAGAATCATGATGTCGAAGGAACTGCCCGAGGAGCTCAGAGACAGAACTGTGGCAAGGCACAGATCTGGCCAAGGTTACAAAAGAATTTCTGCAGCACTCAAGGTTCCTAAGAGCTCAGTGGCCTCCATAATCCTTAAATGGAAGAAGTTTGGGACGACCAGAACTCTTCCTAGACCTGGCCGTCCAGCCACACTGAGCAATCGTGGGAGAAGAGCCTTGGTGAGAGAGGTAAAGAAGACCCCAAAGATCACTGTGGCTGAGCTCCAGAGATGCAGTAGGGAGATGGGAGAAAGTTCCACAAAGTCAACTATCACTGCAGCCCTCCACCAGTCGGGGCTTTATGGCAGAGTGGCCCGACGGAAGCCTCTCCTCAGTGCAAGACATATGAAAACCTGCATAGAGTTTGCTAAAAAACACATGAAGGACTCCCAGACTATGAGAAATAAGATTCTCTGGTCTGATGAGACGAAGATTGAACTTTTTGGCGTTAATTCTAAGCGGTATGTGTGGAGAAAACCAGGCACTGCTCATCACCTGCCCAATACAATCCCAACAGTGAAACATGGTGGTGGCAGCATCATGCTATGGGGGTGTTTTCAGCTACAGGGACAGGACGACTGGTTGCAATTGAAGGAAAGATGAATGCGGCCAAGTACAGCGAGATCCTGGAAGAAAACCTCTTCCAGAGTGCTCAGGACCTCAGACTGGGCCGAAGGTTCACCTTCCAACAAGACAATGACCCTAAGCACACAGCTAAAATAACAAAGGAGTGGCTTCAGAACAACTCTGTGACCATTGTTGACTGGCCCAGCCAGAGCCCTGACCTAAACCCAACTGAGCATCTCTGGAGAGACCTGAAAATGGCTGTCCACCAACGTTCACCATCCAACCTGACGGAACTGGAGAGGATCTGCAAGGAAGAATGGCAGAGGATCCCCAAATCCAGGTGTGGAAAAATTATTGCATCATTCCCAAGAAGACTCGTGGCTGTACTAGCTCAAAAGGTGCTTCTACTCAAAACTGAGCAAAGGGTCTGAATACTTATGACCATGTGATATTTCAGTTTCTTTTTTTTAATAAATTTGCAAAAATTTCTACTTTTTTTTTTTTTTTTTTTTTCTGTCAAGATGGGGTGCTGAGTGTACATTAATGAGAAATAAAATGAACTTTTTTTTGATTTGAGCAAATGGCTGCAATGAAAGAGTGAAAAATTTAAAGGGGTCTGAATACTTTCCGTACCCACTGTATTTACTGAAACCGTCCAATTAAAAACATGACGCTGCACAAACTCAACTGGCTGCGACATATCAGATTTCATCTCTGAGACCAAAGTTTATCTTCCAAAATAAACTATTTCATATATGAAAACTCTCCGGACACATCAGAGCCACATCGCTCTGTTCTCCCCAGGAGGACGACCTGGGCGCTGACTGAAAGCTCATGTGAGCAGCTGCTGATGAGCGGTCGGTCCTCAGACAGACAGATCGACAGATCATCGAGAACTCTTCAGGTCATCGTGACTGAACCCGTTTCATGTGAACTGAATTACCATTGTGAAAAGTTTGACCGGAGAAGTTTCACAAAGAGAACAAGGTCAGACACATGACAGGATGTGAGGGCGGCACTACAGGAAAGATTAAAGGTTAAACCTGAAGTTCATCATCTGGAAGGATAATCCTGGTACAAGGACGAAGAGGTAAAACCACTTCTTACCTTGGTATCTCCATTTTCTCCCCTTTAACATCTCTGCCAGACAGCAGAAAGCTTCTTTTTTATATACTTTACTCACAGCCGTGTGAACTCACCTGAATATGAAGCGTCCGTAGTGTAAAATAATATAAAGCTAGTTTCTTAAGCGATGAGATGGAGCAAAAAATATGTCTAAAGTAGGAATGTGAGCACATTTCTCTAGGAGGTGAATACAGATTTTAATCATAACTCTTAATCATCAGCAACATAACAAGAGATGTGTTTTTGTTGGAATTGTTTTTTAGGAATCCATTTTAAAACAACCAATATTTTACTGCCTTTTTTCATTTTGGATTGTTGTATTTACTGCAGACTGTTTCCTGTATGAGATCTTTTTTCTTTAAAATATAAAATATGATAAAAAAGCCAGAATGTCATTATATGAGTGTAAATGCACTCAGTCTGATCCCCGCCTCAGTACAACACTCGGCTCATCTGGTTTACAGTGAAATCAATAATATGGTCTGATACTGACCTGTGATTGGCTGGTGGTGCTGGCTGGTATCTGGGGGCTGAGAGCCGGAGTGGGACAGGGAGACGGCTGAGTGACGATCACCTGGAGAGCAGAGTCAACAGCTCCACCTACTGACGGAGAGGATTTAGACTCTGATAATACACAGACCTGAGGAGGAGGATGAGGAGGATGAGGAGGAGGAGGAGGAGGAGGAGGGGAGAGGAGAGGAGGAGGAGGAGGGATGAAAAGGAGGAGAGGAAAAAAAACAAGAGAGGAGAGGACAAAAAAATGGGAAAAAGACATCAGGATAGAGGAGCTGATCTCATGGAGAGTTCTGGCTTATTCTCCCCGAGTTTGATGCTTAATGTGAGGGGTATCTGATCTGAAACCAGAGGTCATCCTTCCCCACGTGAAACATCTGTAAACCTCTCTTTCTTCAGAGTGTAAGTCAACATGAGACTGAAACTACGATTCTTAACTAGAGGATTTCTCAGATGGACTTGGAGTGTGCCAGAGGTGTCCTCTACATACCAAGTTCAAAAACCAAGTGCAGGACTTGTGATTAAGAGCAGGAATGAAGTTAAAATAAGCACAATAACCATAATAAGCACTACTGGTGACAGTATTTGAAACCACTGTCCAATCATCCAAGAACTTCAGGAGGATCATCTACGGACTTCGTCAATCCGATCGATTACACAAGGCAATCAATTTTTATCAAAACAGCAACAAATGTGGTCATGTAAAGACAGCAGCTCATCAACTGTTCCTGAACAGAGCATCAGCACAGAGTGGCTCAGAAACTGCACGCCATCATGAAACCAGACAGACAGACAGACAGACAGACAGACAGACAGACAGACAGACAGACAGACACACACACACACACACACACACACACACACACACACACACACACACCTCTCTGGCCGTGCGGTCGACCTTGGGGGTGGGGTCTTGTTGTATCAGCAGTTCTGTTTTGATTGGCCGTGGGTTGGGCGAGGCCTGCAGGGATTGGATGGTGAAGGTGGAGTAGAGGCCGGACTTCATGTAGTCGTTACGGGAGCTTTTCTGGGAGCTGCTGAGTGATGAGCGCTGGGGATCGATACAGAAATTGATCAATCAAGCAGTCAGTACACTCACATCATATTAATTTATCTGTGTGTCCAAATTCTGCAGAACAAATACAAAAATAAAGTCAAAGGGTACCTGGGGTAAGCCCTTTGACGGACAGGACGAGGGCACGCCCCCGAGGCCTTTTAATTGGCTGTTTGGGTCGGTGCTGTCCCTCCTCTGGCTCTCCTCTCCGTTGCGGACCCCCTCAGGCAGGGAGGGGTCAGGCTGACTGACAAACTTATAGACAAACTTCTGACCGCTCACCTTCTTTATGATGTTCTGAAAGAAGACAACAAAACAGAAATAAAACCAGCAGCCGGACAGAAAGACTTCACTCACAACGCAGTCACTGCGTCCTCTGGTACGAGAACCCATGTGTCTGTCAGAGTTCCGTCAGGTCAAAGGTCAAAGCTCTCGGTCTCTGTCGTGTTGGACTCTCCGGCTCTGCGTCCACTCACAGGTCAGCTCTGTCAGGACGGCTCGCTGTCGGTAACCAGCACGAATTAAGTTCACCAAAGTCGAACTCTATGTGGATTACTTCGCCTCCTCAAGTGGATCATCTGATCGCAGCATTTCTATTGGAATTAACTAATTTAAATCGAGGCGTTTACACCTGAGAAGGTTCCAGATGATGAAGCAGCAACTCAGTGTTCCTTTGTAATAGCAGAACAAGCAGCAGTAGTATTATTATTATAGTAATAGTAGTATTAACAGCAGTAGTA
This sequence comes from Lateolabrax maculatus, assembly GCA_031216445.1. Taxonomy (NCBI): domain Eukaryota; kingdom Metazoa; phylum Chordata; class Actinopteri; order Acropomatiformes; family Lateolabracidae; genus Lateolabrax; species Lateolabrax maculatus. The sequence continues at coordinate 27,434,508 of CM062201.1, forward strand.
TTATCGGTACCACCAGCAGTACCTTGTCGTAGTAGTATCTCAGTGCTCGGCTCAGCTTGTCGTAGTTCATGTTGTGCTTGTTCTTGCGGAGCCCCCACAGTCGAGCGACCTCCTCGGCGTCCAGCAGCTTGAACTCTCCGTCCTCACCTGTCCAGGAAATCAGGTGACGCTGCCGCTGGTCCTCCAGCAGGTGGAGCAGGAACTGCCACAGCGTGATGGACGGGTCCATGGCTGAGTGGGGACAGATCGATACCAAATCAATACTTCTCAGGTACGTTTCTCACATCTGAATCTGACACAATTATAGTATATGATGTTGATGTTTATTTATCAGGATATAAATGACAAGCACGCACGCACGCACTCACGCACGCACACTCACTCACACACTCTCTCTCTCTCTCTCTCTGTGAGAGGGTGAACTGGAGAGCAACTCTCCTGAGAAGGTCGACATCAGACAGATTACAGGGACAGAGATGCCAGTCAGCCATGCAAATGAGCCTCATTACCATTAGCTGACCTGTTACATAACTAACCTATCAAACACCTTGGAAACCATCGCCATGGTGAGAGACCTTTCATCAATGGTAACCAGGGGAGAAGGACGGCGGGTGAGAGAGGCATAAACACAGCCAGAGAGAGAGATGTGAAGAGGCTCAGTGCCATCTTTTTAATTGAACTTCACTGTGACAATCAATCGTATTTCCAAGCTAGACATGGTTTGGTGTACGATTCGCGGTTCAACACCGATCCAGAGAATCAGAGGCTAAATCTGAGCCAATCACCAGCAGATTGATCGGTGCATTCCTAGTTTGTTTAACTCCATCTGACAGTTTGTGTTGAAACTAAAGTTTATCCTTTACTTCCTGTCTGAACCAGAACCAGATCAGAGGAAACCTGAACCTGATCTCTGCTGGTTTATCACAGGAAGATTCACACAGGAAGACAGATAACATGTGTGTGTGAGATTGTGTGTGTGTGTGTGTGTGTGCGCGAGTGTGTGCACTTGTACAACTATCTTTGTGAGAACCAGTTTGAGTGTTAGACCATGGGAGTGAGGACATTTTTGGAAACTGAGGACATGTTGGCCGGTCCTCACTTTCTGAGACACCTTCAACGGCTGTTTGAGGGTTCAGACTTGGTTTTAAGGTTCAGGTTAGAATTAAGTTTAGGTTCAGGTCAGGGTGTGGGGGGGGATGCATTATGCCAGTGAATGTCCTCACAAGTATAGCTGTACAAACACGTGTGCGAGTGTGTGCGTGTGTGCGAGTTTGAGTGTGTGTGTGCGCAGCTTATCTCAGTCCTCTGGGTCTCTCTTCAACAAAAGGTAGAGTGTGTTTGTGGTTTATTTCCACAGAGACAGAGCTCCTCGCTGCTTTTCATCCCAGTCTGACTCACCTCACACTGGGAGCTGACCAGAACAACCACCGCTGCTAACAATTTGAATTATATTAAAAGCTTTGGGACAACTGGAACACACCACTAACAATCCAGCTTCTCATTCCCAAAACTGACGGTGATTAAATATGTATCTGACACATAAAGATGTAATGAAGCTTAAATAAATTGAAATAACAGGGAGCCGACTGACTTCTACAGCTGACTGTTCACCAGCTAGTTGATCCAAAGACTGTATATTGTATACTGATTATATTGTTTTGTTCCACACCAGCAGTGGTTCTCACCACTTTCTCCACCAGAGAAGAAGAGTGTGGTTTCCTGACCACATCCTGTTCCACTGTGGTTTCTCTACTTCCTGACACCAGCCTGTCACTCAGTCAACAAAAATCTGCCTGAAGACACGAGTAAACACTGAGGGCCTTCCACGCATCCTCAAAGATACTACCAATACTACCAATACTGCCAATACTGACGATAGTGCTGATAGTGCTGATATAGAGGAATACTGCTGATACAGAGTAATACCGCTGAGAGTACTGACACTACTACGAGTCCTCATCAGTCCCTCCTGTCTTCATCCTGTCAGGTGTTTTCTGACTCAGACCATCGACAAACATCAGATCAGACACATGTCATATCTCACAATCGCTATTTAACACTCACCTCAGAATGCGTCAGTGTTGCCATGACAACATGTGAATATTACATCACTGACTCCCATCCGTCTCCATGTTAACAGTCAACATCACGTCTGTAATGACGCTGCGACGTTTGTCAAGATCAGTGTCAATCTGATACCCGAAGTTCAATTCCAAACCAGACTCCATTCAAAAATTATCCTTTTTTATTACCTCACTCTACTGTACATTTACTGTCCTCTACTGTGTTTTTTTACTGCGTTGCTTTACTGCGTTTCTTTACTGTCCTCTACTGCGTTTCTTTACTGTCCTCTACTGCGTTTCTTTACTGCGTTTGTTTACAGTCCTCTACTCTATGTCTTTACTATGTTGCTTTACTGTGTTTTTTTACTGCGTTTCTTTACTGTCCTCTACTGCGTTGCTTTACTGCGTTTCTTTACTGCGTTTCTTTACTGTCCTCTACTGCGTTGCTTTACTGCGTTGCTTTACTGCATCTCTTTACTGTCCTCTACTGCGTTGCTTTACTGCGTTTCTTTACTGTCCTCTACTGCGTTGCTTTACTGCGTTGCTTTACTGCGTTTCTTTACTGCGTTTCTTTACTGTCCTCTACTGCGTTGCTTTACTGCGTTTCTTTACTGTCCTCTACTGCGTTGCTTTACTGCGTTTCTTTACTGTCCTCTACTGCGTTGCTTTACTGCATTTCTTTACTGGACTCAACTGCATCTCCAGTTTACCTGGATGAGTGCAGACCTGCTCTCAGGCTGCAGGTTTCTACACGCTACTGCATTCAACATCATGATGATACTGGCTTTAACATGCGGCCTCAACACTCACACACACACACACACACACACACACACTCACACACTCACATGCTGCAGGCCTCAGCAACTTCAACCTGTTGCAACGCTGCTGCTGCTTCCCTCCAAACTGCGCGCGCGCACACACACACGCACGCACGCACACACACACGCACGCACGCACGCACACACACACACACACACACACACACACACGCAGCGGTGTCCTCCATCAGCATCTCTTACCGTTTATCAGCGGGTTTGAATCCATCTTCAGAGAGCTGTTCCGTGTTGTTGGTCTGCTGTGTGTCTCCCAGCAGGCTCAGACCTCCTCCATGCTGCTGTGTGGTTGTTGTTGTTGTTGTTGTTGCCTGTCTCTCTGCCTGTCTCTCTGCCTGTCTGTCCGTGTGTCTGTCGGGGGTTTATCGGGGCAGTTTGCAGCTGTCAGAGCCGGGCTGAGGAGGGGGCGACGTTCAGCAGCTTCTCCCGCGACCTGCTGGCGTTATGTAACCGCTCGGAGCTGCTGCTGCCGGGCTGCAGAGCCTCCATGATCCCTCAGAAGTTAGCTCCGCACAACAAACACCGCGAGAGAACCACAGTCCAGTAACGTTAGAGCCCCGCACCGCACGGGACCTGGTGTCATCAATATGTGAATGATAATTAATACTTCTAATGAAAGCCAGTTCAGTCTGAACCTCCCCACCCCCCTCCCCCCGCTGACGGAGCCTGGATGTGTTGACGAGCGCTGATGGGAGCTAACTAGCTGGTAACTAGCTGCGGTAAGTAGCTGGTAACTAGCTGGTAACTAGCTGGTAACTAGCTGCGGTAACTAGCTGCGGTAACTAGCAGTGCTGACGCGTCTTTTTGGCGGTTAAAAAGGTTGTTCCGGCCTCGCGGGAGGGTCCAGGTCCAGGTCCAGGTCCGGGTCCGGGTCCAGGTCCAGGTCCGCCTCAGCTTAAAGACCTCAAAAAGTTTCGGGGTTTAACGGGGGCTGAAGCTGTGAGCCTAGCCTAGCCTAGCCTAGCCTCGCCCCCCCGCCTCCTCCTCCCGCCTCCCCCCGCTCCTCCTTCCCGCTCCTCCTGGTGCGTCAGCCCCCGAACAGCGCAGCTGATCCTCCGAGTTCACCGGAAACCGCCCGGAGTCCCCCGACACAGAGGGGAAGTAGCGGCGCCGGTCCGGCCGGGAGCGGACCCCGAACTCATCACTCAGGTGTGTTTTCACACTTTGTCGCTGGACGCGCGGACGCCTCCTCACTACTTTCACTACCGGCAACCACCGGAAACACAACCCTCACACTTCCGGCGATAGATTTCAAAATAAAACGCATCTGTTGCGCTTGAAGGCTGATACAGATTTTTTGGCAAAAAACTATGAAGATAAAATGAAGCTTCTGGTGGCGTATTTTCCATCAGCATTGCATCATGACACTAAACCATAATGTATGGAGATACAATGTACAGGAAATATGATTGAAAACTTAAAATAATAAATGAAATGTGAAATCTTGTGGGGTAACTTTGCACATGGTTTTGTTGGTGTGGCTCTGCCTGGAGTTTCTCATCCTGAGACAGAATAAAAACTTCAGAAAAATTAAAAAGCTTGAAGTGGACCTTTTTTTCCGAGATGACCAACTGTACATACACATTAAATGTATTTACAAACATGATTAAATGTGTATTTTTATATAAATATTATATATTCATTATTGTTTTTATTAATATTCATTCATATCATTCATACCCTGAGCTATGTTACTTGTATGTTTATGTTGTTCTTTTTTGTCAATAAGTCTGAAAGCACAAAATCGAGATAATAAATCATCAGAAGATAATTTCAATCCTACAAAAGTCCATCTGAACTCAAATATGTGCGACACTCGTTCCTGAAACATTTTTTAAAGGTTCCTAAAGACATTTTTGTTGTTCTGTGTACAAGATGAATATAAACCTATCTGGATATAAAATAATAAAGCGTTTTTATTTTGAAGGGACATCGTTGTAATTTGCCTGAGTTCCGGTATGTAAGTGCGTGGAAATTCACGCAGCGCGCGGCAGTTTCAGCGTGGTGACGTCAGCAGGTCGTGACGCTGCGCTGCCGAGGAGCCGCTGAGCACCAAACCAACAACTCTTTCAAAATAAAAGCACACACATTAAAAATGTCTCTAAGTCTGATTCTGATAGTTTTGAGACTTTTAAACACGTGTGAGATATAACTGAACTGTTACATCACAAATAATGTTTGTCCAAAATACTCTCAATAGAATATCGTAGAGTTTGGTTGGTGGCTTCAGTATTTAAATAGAGAAAAATAATCTCCCTTACACGTTTATTACAGAAAGATTTCATAGAAAACATTTATTCATATTTTGCTGCTTCGTCAACTTCAAGCAAACTGAGCTTAAAAAGTCTGAAGTCAATCTTTTCAGAAAAAGGACTTCATCCAGGAGAAGGAGGAGGAGGAGGAGCCACTGCTGCTGCTGAGGAGGAGGAGGAGGAGGAGGAGGAGGAGGAGGAGGAGGAGCCACTGCTGCTGCTGAGGAGGAGGAGGAGCCACTGCTGCTGCTGAGGAGGAGGAGGAGGAGGAGGAGGAGCCACTGCTGCTGCTGAGGAGGAGGACGAGGAACTGCTGCCGGACTCAGACAGGTGAATCAGCTGCAGTCATCCAGTCAGAGACACGGTTGTCTTCGGGAAGATTCAACTGAGAGCTGCTTCTGTGTGTGTGTGTGTGTGTGTGTGTGTGTGTGTGTGTGTGTGTGTGTGTGTGTGTGTGTGTGTGTGCGTCTATTTCAACTGTCAGCTCTCAGCTTCTTTGTGCCACTGCCTGTATTTAGCATGCAGTTTCCATGGCAACAGGCTCCGTGTTGTGTTTGTTCTTTGTTTCTTTATCTGAACTGGAAACAAACTGATGCTCACATCTGGAAAACACATCACACATGGCCAAAAGTATGTGGACAGGTGAACATGAAGCTGCTGCAGGCAGAACGACAAGTTTGAACATGATCATCAACCATTCAAAGATTTCCAGTTTGTGTGATTCAAATGATTTCAGGTTCTTTGATATTTAATCTTGATTGTTTGACTTTAAGGATTACAAAAGAACACAAAACTGATGTTTTTCTCACAATCAGAACTAACCAAAGAACCTGACAGAACATCCACCCAACTGCTTCAACTGCTTCCAAAATAAAATCATAGTGTAGTTAGGCTTCACCGTAAAAGGTCAGAAACAGGCTGACAACCACCTGTCTGAAACATCCCTGAACACTGTAGAATTCAGACCAAACCAGGAAAAATAGGACTGTCCACATATTTTTGGCTATATGTAAACTTAAATACAGGAAAAATCACCCTGAAGGATCCAACATGTGGTTCATGTCTGTCAGGTCACTTTTACCTGAGTCAGGACTCTGATTCACCTCCTGCAGGATCTCTGGCGCCCCCCTGAGGAGGCTCCTGTCTCTCTTTAGTCTTTGTCTCCATGTCTATTAGAGACCAGGTCCTGCTACAGACCAGATCCTGCTACAGACCAGATCCTGCTACAGACCAGATCCTGCTACAGACCAGATGGTTAAACTGCCGTCCTGCATGATGAGTTCAGTGACTGAAGCTTCAGTCTGGTACTCCACAACATCAGTAGCCATGTTTTATTAAATGTTCATGTTGAAACTCAGCTCGAGAATCCAAAGGTCCCTCCTGGACTGAAGCGTCCTCTGGTCTAGAAAAGGTCTCTTCTGCTCTCTGGGAGGTCTGTCAGTCCCTGCAGCTCCCTCAGACCCTGAGGAAGAGCAGAAAAAGATAGCAACCAATCAGATTTCTCTGCTGAGAAAAAACAATACTCCAACTTGTAATGCAGATGGATGAGTGACATTTATTACTTTATTTATTTATTGGTATTCAGAAACTAAATGATTAGTTTATTAAAAAAAGGTAGTGGATGAATCAATAATGTAGATAACATGTTTTTCACTGTGACTCAGGATGAAATTGACACGTGATGACAAACATGTGACTGTGCAGAACCAACGGACCTCCAGCACCATGCGGATGTTGGCTTTGATCTTGGCCGAGTCTTTGGTGAGCTGCTCCGTGAAGCTGAAACACACAGTGTTAGCATAGTTAGCATCTCTCACTAAAAACAATGGGAAGAGCTAGCATCAAGCTAACACACAACTGGACCTCAAACTGTTCAACGGAAATAAACTTCGGTCAAACTCTCAAAACATGTCAGGCTGATGTTTGAGGAACGCCGAGTCAGCAGAAGTAAAGTCAGTGCAGGTATAAAACCACAGAAGAAGAACCAGCTGTGACACTTCCTGTCCTGTGATGATGAACTGACGCTGTGAGCTGAGTCGTCTTCTTGTCAATGAATCGCAGCGCTTCGTCGTGGGTCATCTCCACAAAGAAACCGTAACCGACAGCAACAAAGATCCTGGACGGGTCCTCGCTGTCAGAAAACAAGAGAAGAAGAAGGTTAGAACGGCTCCTGGACGCTCCTGCAGGGTTTGGTTCTGATTTAACAGAAGATACCACCTTAACAATCAGTCAAATATCAGCAGGAAAAAGGTTGTTGAATAAAGCGGATATCAATCCATCAATTAATCGATTGATCAATCGATCACCAATACAATCCCCCAGTCAGTAACATGGTTTGTCATTGATCAGTGTTAATATAGTTATTTATGAGCAGCTTACACTTCAGCCTGGACGTAGAAGTTACAGCCGAGATCAACATCAGTCTTCAGCTGCTGAAGGCCTGACTCCTGCAGGACACACACACACACACACACACACACACACCACACAAACACATAGACACACAAACACACACACACCACACAAACACATAGACACACAAACACAAACAAACACACACACACCACACAAACACACCACACAAACACATAGACACACAAACACACACACACCACACAAACACATAGACACACAAACACACACACACACCACACAAACACATAGACACACAAACACAAACAAACACACACACACACCAAACAAACACATAGACACACAAACACAAACAAACACACACACACACACACACACCACACAAACACACCACACAAACACATAGACACAACAAACACAAACACACACACACCACACAAACACATAGACACACAAACACACACACACCACACAAACACATAGACACACAAACACAAACAAACACACACACACCACACAAACACACCACACAAACACATAGACACACAAACACAAACAAACACACACACACACACACACCAAACAAACACATAGACACACAAACACAAACAAACACACACACACACACACACCACACAAACACACCACACAAACACATAGACACACAAACACAAACACACACACACCACACAAACACATAGACACACAAACACACACACACCACACAAACACATAGACACACAAACACAAACAAACACACACACACACACACACCAAACAAACACATAGACACACAAACACACACACACACACCACACAAACACATAGACAGACAAACACACCACACATTACACACACATTACACACGTGTGTAAACAAATTTATGTCCCCACAAAAAGTTACAAGTATGAAGGATTAGAGTCGGCTGCAGACTCTGTATGAGTGTGTGTGTGTGTGTGTGTGTGTGTGTGTACCTGCAGACTCTGTATGAGTGTGTGTGTGTGTGTGTGTACCTGCAGACTCTGTATGAGTGTGTGTGTGTGTGTGTGTGTGTGTGTGCCTGCAGACTCTGTATGAGTGTGTGTGTGTGTGTGTGTGTGCCTGCAGACTCTGTATGAGTGTGTGTGTGTGTGTGTGTGCCTGCAGACTCTGTATGAGTGTGTGTGTGTGTGTGTGCCTGCAGACTCTGTATGAGTGTGTGTGTGTACCTGCAGACTCTGTATGAGTGTGTGTGTGTGTGTCTGCAGACTCTGTATGAGTGTGTGTGTGTGTGTGTGTGCCTGCAGACTCTGTATGAGTGTGTGTGTGTGTCTGCAGACTCTGTATGAGTGTGTGTGTGTGTGTGTGTGCCTGCAGACTCTGTATGAGTGTGTGTGTGTGTCTGCAGACTCTGTATGAGAATGTGTGTGTGTGTGTGTGTACCTGCAGACTCTGTATGAGAATGTGTGTGTGTGTGTGTACCTGCAGACTCTGTATGAGAATGTGTGTGTGTGTGTGTACCTGCAGACTCTGTATGAGAATGTGTGTGTGTGTGTGTGTGTGTACCTGCAGACTCTGTATGAGAGTGTGTGTGTGTGTGTGTGTGTACCTGCAGACTCTGTATGAGAGTGTGTGTGTGTGTGTGTGTGTGTGTCTGCAGACTCTGTATGAGTGTGTGTGTGTGTGTGTGTGTGTGTCTGCAGACTCTGTATGAGTGTGTGTGTGTGTGTGTCTGCAGACTCTGTATGAGTGTGTGTGTGTGTGTGTGTGTCTGCAGACTCTGTATGAGTGTGTGTGTGTGCCTGCAGACTCTGTATGAGTGTGTGTGTGTGTGTCTGCAGACTCTGTATGAGAGTGTGTGTGTGTGTGTGTGTGTGTGTGTGTGTGTACCTGCAGACTCTGCACGGTGTTCTTCAGCTGCAGGTACTGGGAGATCTTCTCGTACACAGAGTCTCGCTGCTCCAACACCTTCCTGTGGACACAGACCGTCTCTGTACTTCTGTTTTCTGATATTTCATATTCAAACACTGACGTCACTGACCTGCTGTTGGGGACTTTTACTTTAATGAGTTCACATCTGACTCACTGACAGTAGCTGAGGAAACAAACACGTGTCCTCTGTGTGACTAATATTGATTATTGATTAGTTAACCACGTGAAGAAGCCGCTGCAGGAGTCTCTTACTGTAAATCTCTCTTCAGAACTTCGTTGATGAAGTTTTCATACTGCAGAACCTTCTGATCCGGGCCAGCGTCAGCAGACATCTTCACCGTTTCTCTTTAAATCCAAACTTCCGGCCTGAGGAGGAAGATAAACTCCGCCGGTGACCCGCGGAACGTCCGACTGAAGGCGACGGTTCCGTTCAACGAGTCGTTATATCACAGACTGTCCGGTTAGCACGCGGAAGCCTCGCGCGAACACCGCTCTGAACCGGATGTGGATAAACTGTGAGCAACCACTTCCTCATTTCAAAATAAAAGCAACCAGCGCTGAAGCCACAGAAATAGATTGAATAGAAACATTAACATGTGACACAAACTCTCTCTCTCTAAAAGTCACCTTTAACTTAATGAATAATTAATTTAAGTGATGAGATGTTACTTCCAATATGCAGGAAGAATGTAGTAGGACAATTACATATAAAATAAAACTTTGGTTATTTATGGAAATTGTTGAGCAGCAGTTGCAGTACACAGTATGAGAGAGTACAGGTATGAACACAATAAACTCAATAAAATTATTATTATATTATATATAACTACTGAACAGCATTCTAATAGTGACTCAAAGGTGAGTCTCTTCTACCTGCTCTGGGTCTGTAGATGGGCCGTCTCGTGACGTCACTGTAAACAAACATGGCGGACCGCTCTTGGCCGTGGATAGACCAATAGATAGATCGATATATCGATCTGTGCTCTGCTCCTTCCACAGGACCGTCCTGCACGTGGACCCGTCCTGCACGTGGACCCGTCGGCACAGAGCGGGACGCACGTGCTGCGTCCCGAGCAGCGGTCTGACGTCAGCCGACGAGTTTAGCGTCGGTTACCAAGGCAACGCCAGCCGGTAGTCAGCCCGGTGGTCAGCCCGGTGGTCAGCCCGGTAGTCAGCCCGGTAGTCAGCCCGGTGGTTCGGCCGGTAGTCAGCCCGGTAGTCAGCCCGGTAGTCAGCCCGGTGGTTCGGCCGGTAGTCAGCCGGTAGTCAGCCCGGTAGTCAGCCCGGTGGTCAGCCCGGTGGTCAGCCCGGTGGTTCAGCCGGTAGTCAGCCGGTAGTCAGCCCGGTAGTCAGCACGGTAGTTCAGCCGGTAGTCAGCCCGGTGGTCAGCCCGGTAGTCAGCCCGGTGGTCAGCCCGGTGGTTCAGCCGGTAGTCAGCCCGGTAGTCAGCCGGTAGTCAGCCCGGTGGTCAGCCCGGTAGTCAGCCCGGTGGTCAGCCCGGTGGTTCAGCCGGTAGTCAGCCCGGTAGTCAGCCCGGTAGTCCGGCCCGGTGGTTCGGCCCGGTGGTCAGCCCGGTGGTTCAGCCGGTAGTCAGCCCGGTAGTCAGCCCGGTGGTCAGCCCGGTGGTCAGCCCGGTGGTCAGCCCGGTAGTCAGCCCGGTGGTTCAGCCGGTAGTCAGCCGGTAGTCAGCCCGGTAGTCAGCACGGTAGTTCAGCCGGTAGTCAGCCCGGTAGTCAGCCCGGTGGTTCGGCCCGGTGGTCAGCCCGGTAGTCAGCCCGGTAGTCAGCCCGGTAGTCAGCCGGTGGTTCGGCCGGTAGTCAGCCCGGTAGTCAGCCCGGTGGTCAGCCCGGTAGTCAGCCCGGTAGTCAGCCCGGTGGTTCGGCCCGGTGGTCAGCCCGGTGGTTCGGCCCGGTGGTCAGCCCGGTGGTTCAGCCCGGTGGTTCAGCCCGGTAGTCAGCCCGGTGGTCAGCCCGGTAGTCAGCCCGGTGGTCAGCCGGTAGTCAGCCCGGTGGTCAGCCCGGTGGTCAGCCCGGTAGTCAGCCCGGTGGTCAGCCCGGTGGTCAGCCCGGTAGTCAGCCCGGTAGTCAGCCCGGTGGTTCGGCCGGTAGTCAGCCCGGTAGTCAGCCCGGTAGTCAGCCCGGTGGTTCGGCCGGTAGTCAGCCGGTAGTCAGCCCGGTAGTCAGCACGGTAGTTCAGCCGGTAGTCAGCCCGGTGGTCAGCCCGGTGGTCAGCCCGGTGGTTCAGCCGGTAGTCAGCCGGTAGTCAGCCCGGTAGTCAGCACGGTAGTTCAGCCGGTAGTCAGCCCGGTGGTCAGCCCGGTAGTCAGCCCGGTGGTCAGCCCGGTGGTTCAGCCGGTAGTCAGCCCGGTAGTCAGCCGGTAGTCAGCCCGGTGGTCAGCCCGGTAGTCAGCCCGGTGGTCAGCCCGGTGGTTCAGCCGGTAGTCAGCCCGGTAGTCAGCCCGGTAGTCCGGCCCGGTGGTTCGGCCCGGTGGTCAGCCCGGTGGTTCAGCCGGTAGTCAGCCCGGTAGTCAGCCCGGTGGTCAGCCCGGTGGTCAGCCCGGTGGTCAGCCCGGTAGTCAGCCCGGTGGTTCAGCCGGTAGTCAGCCGGTAGTCAGCCCGGTAGTCAGCACGGTAGTTCAGCCGGTAGTCAGCCCGGTAGTCAGCCCGGTGGTTCGGCCCGGTGGTCAGCCCGGTAGTCAGCCCGGTAGTCAGCCCGGTAGTCAGCCGGTGGTTCGGCCGGTAGTCAGCCCGGTAGTCAGCCCGGTGGTCAGCCCGGTAGTCAGCCCGGTAGTCAGCCCGGTGGTTCGGCCCGGTGGTCAGCCCGGTGGTTCGGCCCGGTGGTCAGCCCGGTGGTTCGGCCCGGTGGTCAGCCCGGTGGTTCAGCCCGGTGGTTCAGCCCGGTAGTCAGCCCGGTGGTCAGCCCGGTAGTCAGCCCGGTGGTCAGCCGGTAGTCAGCCCGGTGGTCAGCCCGGTGGTCAGCCCGGTAGTCAGCCCGGTGGTCAGCCCGGTAGTCAGCCCGGTGGTCAGCCCGGTGGTTCAGCCCGGTAGTCAGCCCGGTGGTTCGGCCCGGTAGTCAGCCCGGTAGTCAGCCGGTGGTTCGGCCCGGTGGTCAGCCCGGTGGTTCAGCCGGTAGTCAGCCGGTAGTCAGCCCGGTAGTCAGCCCGGTGGTTCAGCCGGTGGTTGGATTCAGTCTCACTCTGGTGTTTCTACCTCAGAAACATTTCCTGAAGATATTCAGCAGCCTAATGTTGATGCTTCCTGTCCCTGTTTTACCGCCACAACAGAACTACAGACAACTACAGACTGTCAGTCCTCACAGCTGCAGACGGGAACCAGTCAGGATCCTGTCAGGACTCATTCAGGTCTGGTTCAGGACTCATTCAGGTCTGGTTCAGGTCTGGTTCAGGTCTGGTTCAGGGCTGGTACCGGACTGGTTCAGGTCTGGTTCAGGTCTGGTTCAGGACTCATTCAGGTCTGGTTCAGGACTCATTCAGGTCTGGTTCAGGGCTGGTACCGGACTGGTTCAGGGCTGGTACCGGACTGGTTCAGGTCTGGACCAGCTGTCAGACCCGGGGACATGGAGCAGTACAGTATTCTGGGCCGGATCGGAGAAGGAGCTCACGGCATCGTCTTCAAGGCCAAACACATCGAGGTTAGTTAACCTGCTGGTCAGCAACACTAACTAACTTAACTATTACTTTTGTTCACAGCTGAAAGAAAAAATCATGAACCAGTTTGATACAGTAAAAATAACTACTTTGATCATCAATAAAAGGATCAATAGATATAATGAATGATTAATCCAGATCTGGTTCCATCTTTCACATGTGAGGATTTGATTCTTTGGGAACTTTATAGACAAAAGACAACATTTTGAGTTTTTTTACTTTTTTGTCACTTTTATAGAAACTCATCAGCAGATTAAAAGATCATGAAAATAATAAATAGTCTCCATCCTCCATTTGTAAAAATAAAATCCTCCTCATTCCGTCTCAGCACTAAACAACATCCCATAATGTCGTCCGACTCACTGCTGAAGTTCTGGAAGCAGACTCACCTCGTACAGTCTGTAGTCTATCAGTAATCACAGTATTGATCATCAGACCGGAGAGACGGTGGCCCTGAAGAAAGTGGCCCTGAGGAGGCTGGAGGACGGCATCCCCAACCAGGCTCTGAGGGAGATCAAGGCCCTGCAGGAGATCCAGGACAACCAGCATGTGAGTATCAGAGGCCGCCAGGTCAGGGTCAGAGGTCAGGGGTCAGAGGTCAGCCTCACACTCCTGCGCCTCCTCCTCCTCCTCCTCAGGTCGTGAAGCTGAAGGACGTCTTCCCTCACGGGACGGGCTTCGTCCTGGTGTTTGACTTCATGCTCTCTGACCTCTCTGAGGTCATCAGGAACTCTCAGCGACCTTTGACCCCGGCTCAGGTCAAAGGTTACATGATGATGCTGCTGAAGGGCGTGGCCTTCCTGCATCACAACAACATCATGCACCGGGTGAGTTTGTCTCCTCGGTCCGGACCTTTTAGCCTGAATGTGAACGGGTGATGGCGGCCGGACTCCCCTCAGGTGCAGAACCACTTCGTGTCCCGATGGAGGAAACAGCAGGTTGTCACACTGGAACCTGGAGCTGAAACTCCTCTCATTGTTTCCTCAGAATTACAACTTAATCCAGTCAGCAGAAATAAAACGCCTCACCTCAAACACACATCTGATCAAATATTTTTGTCAATTACAGGTTACATTGTATTACCAAACGTGCCTTTTTATGGGTTTTTTATTCTTTATTATAAGAACTAAAAAAGCCAAAACAATCAGACATAAACTAACGTGCAGAATGTGTCTCAAATATATATAAAGTCAACTCAACAAATATTTCTTACGCCAAATAAATTAAAGTACAAAACGAATACATGAACTTTTAATCATAAAAGATCCCCAAAGTAAATATTTAAGTGTGTGTTTGTGTTACTGTGTGTGTGTGTGTGTGTGTGTGTGTGTGTGTGTCTGTGTGTGCATGTGTCTGTGTGTGTGTTACTGTGTGTGTGTGCGTGTGTGTGTGTGTGTTCGTGTGTGTTACTGTGTCGGTGTGTTACTGTGTGTGTGTGTGTGTGTGTGTGCAGGACCTGAAGCCAGCGAACCTCCTCATCAGCTCTTCAGGTCATCTGAAGATCGCAGATTTTGGTCTGGCAAGACTGTTCAGTGAGCAGGGAGAGAGACTGTACAGCCACCAGGTGGCCACCAGGTAACACACACACACACACACATTAATCTTATTATAGACTTCACAGACGTCACTGAGTGACAGTGACACTTCCTGATACACTGCAGTCTGATAAAGACACATTTCTTATGAAAATACCAAGAAAGAAGAATGTAAAGTCTCTCAGAGCAAAGCAGAACTCAGGACGTCACCATGGAAACTGGGATGATCACTGTAGTCACTACAGGTCCGGGGTCCACAGACAGCCTGGGACTGCTATATGGATCTTTGGGTTGTGTTAGCACACAGAAACATGAGTATGGGTGTGTGTCCAGGTGGTACCGAGCTCCAGAGCTGCTGTACGGAGCCAGAAAGTACGACGAGGGAGTCGACCTGTGGTGAGAATACTACAACTACTCATCTTAATACTGCAAATACTCAGTGTACTGCTGCTGCTAACGCTAACGCCGCTCGTACTTCATCCCTCCATCATTATTATATATGATGTTATATTGACAGGTGACTGTTACATCTGTCACATGCAGTACATCTACACTTACCTTTATCCAGAGGTGAAGGTAACTAAATACACGTACTTCAGTACACTGGAGGTACTCCACCACTTCTCAGAGAGATATAAAGTATGTGACAACTTGCTGACAACTTTAGTTACGAGTTACTTTTACATTAAAACCATGTGATCATGTTCCTGTCTACATGCATCTCCTCAGCTCGTCTCACTCTTTTCTCCTCTAAACTTCTTGCGTATTTTCATTTAACTTTATTTTTGATACTTTAATTACATTGAGCTGATGATGCTTCTAAACTCAGTGGGACTATGAATGCATCACTGTACTCTGAGTATCACATACTGGAAATACGTCCTCCTGCCTCCTAACCCAGTAAATACTGTAGTGCTCAGAGCTGAGCAGCAGGGGGCGGCAGCAGCCACAGCTGTACTGAGGGTGTGTTATCACTGTGTGTGTGTGTGTGTGTGTGTGTGTGTGTGTGTGTGTGTGTGTGTGTGTTTCAGGGCGGTGGGCTGTATTTTCGGGGAGCTGTTGAACTCGTCTCCTCTGTTTCCTGGAGAGAACGACATTGAACAGCTCTGCTGCGTCCTCAGAGTGCTGGGAACTCCGACACAAGACAGCTGGCCTGTAACACACACACACACACACACACGGCTTCATAAATACATAGAACGTGTAATATAAATCAAAAGTCATATAGTAGATCTGTGTCCCCGTGGCAGTGTGCTGATGTTCTCTGTGTCTCCAGGAGATCGTGGAGCTGCCAGATTACAATAAAATCACCTTTAAGGAGAATCCAGCGATCCCACTGGAGGAGATCGTCCCTGACACGTCCCCTCAGGCCGTTGACCTGCTCTACAAGTTCCTGGTTTATCCGTCCAAACAGCGCTGCTCCGCCAGACAGGTAGGAGACAGGAAGTGGATCCAGGTGTGTAGGAGTCGGGGTTCCTCAGGGGTCGATCTGGGGTCCCCTCTTCTTCTCTTTATCTTAAGTCAGGACCTATCTGCCTGTAATGCTCAGATTTGGACCCTTTAATTGATCAAGAGAAGTCTATTCTCTCCTGATAATCAATTAGCCTTCAAGTCATTTACGGAAGAAGACTGAAGTCTTTGGTCCCAGTGTTGAGTCAGGATGACTGCAGTCTGAGATCAGACCCAGCACCCGGCTTATGAACCGATTGATTGATTAATTGATTGATTGATTGATTGAAGTATTGATTGATGGCCCTGTGCTCTCTCTGCAGGCTCTCCTCCATCCATACTTCTTCTCCTCTCCTCTTCCTGCTCACCACTCAGAGCTGCCCATCCCTCAGAGGGGGGGCCGACCCCCCCATCAGCGCCTGCAGGCTCCACCCACTGACTTCTCACTGGACCTGCCCCTGCAGAGCAGCGTGGTAGACCCTGCGCTGCTGCGGGGACACGCCTCCTGCCTCTGAACGACTGACCGACCAATCGTCTTCCTCCCTTAGTGACTCAAACACACCTGATGTTCTGTTTATTTTTTCTTGGACAAGCTTTTTTTCGTCTCTCCTGAAACTGAACAATAAAGTTTTCTGTCCTCGTGATTCCTGCGGCTCTTCACTCAGATCCCTCAGAATCACACAAATGATGATGATGATGATGATGATGATGATGATGATGATAATATATCAAACACAGATCACGTTAAACAAATGAATAAAAGAAACTGCTGAACTGGTTTCCATCGTATTCAGTGTAATGTTTACCTGGAATATGATATAGCCGGCGCCACGGCTCCATTTCTACACAGCGAAACAGAATGGAGTGAGTTACCTGAACAGGTGAGTCTGGACTCATCTCCACTGTCCACTGAGGGACGAAGGAACCAGATCCTTTACTCCAGTGGAGCTACTAATACTCTGTTACAAGTCAGAGTACGTAGGTATTCATAATAAGATGCACTTAAAAGGATCAGAAGTCAAAGTGTCACATGATCATATTGGATCAATATATTGATGGATGAGGATGTGAGGAGGATCACCTCTGAACTACTTTCATTCATAATAAAACATTTAAACTATAACAAGAGCAAATCAGTTCAGCTGATAAAGTTTCAACTGAAGGAAGTCAACTCAGACGGAGTCCCCACCCACACTTCCTGCTCCTCCTCCTGTCCGTCAGCAGGCAGCAGGAGTCAGTCAGCAGGACCAGGAGTCAGTCAGCAGGAGCAGGAGTCAGTCAGCAGGAGCAGGAGTCAGTCAGCAGGAGCAGGAGTCAGTCAGCAGGCAGCAGGAGTCAGTCAGCAGGACCAGGAGTCAGTCAGCAGGAGCAGGAGTCAGTCAGCAGGCAGCAGGAGTCAGTCAGCAGGCAGCAGGAGACAGTCAGCAGGACCAGGAGTCAGTCAGCAGGAGGTATGTGTCTTACTCCTCCTGCAGGAACAAGCTGCTGATTTGGTGTGATAACATTGTTCTAATTTGAGCTCTTGTTGTCGACTGCTGATGGAGGAGATTCAAGTTTGTCTGATCTTTTTACTTTTCCTCCTCTCAGACACACAGTGATGATGTCAGATTATTTGCAGCCAGCCGATTGGTCCTCTGCTGTTATGACAACCGGATCGGAAACATCGGGGTTCAACACACAGGTCAGAATCACCTGAGAGGCAGAAATGATCAGTGAACTCACAGTAAGACGACTCAGACCTTTGAGTTACCGATGTGTTGCGTCCTCAGAGAAAATATATAACTCCTGACTGCAACTACTCACATCAAGGAAATCTTCATGTTCAAACACTCGTCCGTATTTGAAGCTGATGAAGCGAAACGCTTTGAAACCCTTCAAGGCTGCCATACTTCCTGTCTCCACACCTGCCGCAGGGGACGCCCGATACAAACTGGCGGCCGGTCACAGGTTTCAGAGATAAACTGTAAACAGCCTCAGAGTGTGACTCTTCTTCTGTTCTTGGCAGGTTAGCATCGCCCCTTCACACGCCTTCCTCCAATCACCGAGCATGTCCCATGAGGCCGAGCGTCTGACTGCTGCCAGTCACCAGTTCATCAGTTCCTCTCACTGGTTGGACGACTCCAGCTGTCAATCACTGAGTTCTGCTTCTATCCCGCCTCCTCTTTCTTCATCCTTATATGGTTATCCTGCGCTGACCCCGCCCCCCACCTGCCTCCTCTCTTCAACACCTGGAGGAAACAGTTACTATGGCAACCTTTACCCCTCCCCCTCCTCTAATGGTTGGGTGTCATCTGGCAGTCTGTCATGGGGGCGGGGCAGTGTACCAGGTGAGACATCCACCTGTCTGTCTGACCATCACCTGTCTCTCTGACCATCACCTGTCTGTCTGAGCTCCACCTGTCTGTCTGACCATCACCTGTCTGTCTGAGCTCCACCTGTCTGTCTGACCATCACCTGTCTCTCTGACCATCACCTGTCTGTCTGAGCTCCACCTGTCTGTCTGACCATCACCTGTCTGTCTGAGCTCCACCTGTCTCTCTGACCATCACCTGTCTGTCTGAGCTCCACCTGTCTGTCTGACCATCACCTGTCTGTCTGAGCTCCACCTGTCTCTCTGACCATCACCTGTCTGTCTGAGCTCCACCTGTCTGTCTGACCATCACCTGTCTGTCTGAGCTCCACCTGTCTCTCTGACATCACCTGTCTGTGTTTGTTGGTGTGTGGGTTCAGAGCAGCGTGAGTGTGTGAGCTGTGGGACGAGCAGCGCCCCCCTGTGGAGGAGAGACGCTGCAGGAGGTCACCTGTGTAACACCTGCAGTCTCCAGCAGAAAGCCAACAACAGACCACTGCTGAGACCGAAGAGGAGAGCTGTGAGACACACACACACACACACACACACACACACACACACACACACCTGTATCTTTCTTAACAGGTGTAGAAGGAGACGTTGTGGTTTTAGCAGCAGTTAGTGTCGGAGCTGTTTGTTGACCAACATCAACCACTGAAATATTCCAAACACACTGTGGTGCTTATCCCAGTCTTTGTGCTAAACTAGGCTAACCACACCCTGGACCCACAGGGATGAAAGTGATGGGAACATCTGACGGGAGAAGGCAGAACACGTCTTTACTTCATGTTTTAAAATGTTTCCTGTAAATGTTTGCAGATTGTGACCGAGAGAAGAGGAACTCAGTGTGTGAACTGTTCCACTGGAACGACGACGCTGTGGAGACGAAACTCTGCTGGGGAACCAGTCTGCAACGCCTGTGGGCTCTACTACAGACTACACCAGGTACTACAGACTACACCAGGTACTACAGACTACTACAGACTACACCAGGTACTACAGACTACTACAGACTACACCAGGTACTACAGACTACACCAGGTACTACAGACTACTACAGACTACACCAGGTACTACAGACTACTACAGACTACACCAGGTACTACAGACTACTACAGACTACACCAGGTACTACAGACTACACCAGGTACTACAGACTACTACAGACTACACCAGGTACTACAGACTACTACAGACTACTACAGACTACACCAGGTACTACAGACTACTACAGACTACTACAGACTACACCAGGTACTACAGACTACTACAGACTACACCAGGTACTACAGACTACACCAGGTACTACAGACTACACCAGGTACTACAGACTACTACAGACTACTACAGACTACACCAGGTACTACAGACTACTACAGACTACACCAGGTACTACAGACTACACCAGGTACTACAGACTACACCAGGTACTACAGACTACTACAGACTACTACAGACTACACCAGGTACTACAGACTACACCAGGTACTACAGACTACTACAGACTACACCAGGTACTACAGACTACACCAGGTACTACAGACTACACCAGGTACTACAGACTACTACAGACTACTACAGACTACACCAGGTACTACAGACTACTACAGACTACACCAGGTACTACAGACTACACCAGGTACTACAGACTACACCAGGTACTACAGACTACTACAGACTACTACAGACTACACCAGGTACTACAGACTACACCAGGTACTACAGACTACTACAGACTACTACAGACTACACCAGGTACTACAGACTACACTAGGTACTACAGACTACACCAGGTACTACAGACTACTACAGACTACACCAGGTACAACAGACTACACCAGGTACTACAGACTACTACAGACTACACTAGGTATTAAACCTGTACTGTAAAGTAGAGCGGGTACTTGTAGATGTAAACTTTGTGTGTTTCAGGTCAACAGGCCGCTGGAGATGAAGAAAGACCAAATCCAAACCAGAAACCGCAAAGTGACCAATAAGAACAAGAGGAGCAGGAATTCTGACCAATCAGAGACTAAGCTGTCCATGTTGGTTCCGCCCACTGAGGAGGCCACGCTGCACTCCTTCACTCAGCTGTCCTGTGGCCTCCACACCTCCTCCTCCTCCTCCTCCTCCTTCTCTCTGCTGAACATTTAAAACATCGTTGGATGTAAAGTGATTGTCGTGAGATGTTTTGTTGAATTTGTGGTTTTGCTGTTTCTTTATAAATAAACGTATTGAATCTTCCAACCTGTGAACTGATTCTTTAATAAAAAGAAATGTTTTTTATTCTTTCTTTTATGTTGAAAGGATTTCCAACATGTGGACACAGTGTGTATTCATGTGTTCATCGGTCTGTAGTCGTGTGTACATTTGAACAATCAGTCCGCATGTGGAAGAGCCTCCAGAGTCAATGTGGTCCTCCGACGCTCCTTCTTCTTCTTCGGCCTCCCTCAGCCAGGACTCATGTTTCCTGGTTTTATAAAAGTTCAATAACAAACCTGAAGCAGCCAATAAGCGGGACTTCAAAGGTCATGAATCCTACGTGAGTTCGGTTCAAACATGACAAACCAGATACTCCAGTACTGAGCTGCTGCTGCTGAAGACCATGCAGGGATCATGGAAGAACGGGCCCCTGAGCACAGACCTGCGAGAGGCCCCCAGACTGACAGACACCGAGCGACTCGCTTTCACTGATGTGACTGCTGGATGTCTCTGCAGATGAAATATGAAGGACGAAAGAGCAACAGCATCAAGGTCGGGAGCATAAAATCAGCACCAGGATGTTTGACTGAGCTCTGTGATGTCTTGGACCAGGACCCCTGACCCTGCTGACCCCCCTATCCCTGCTGACCCTGCTGACCCCCAGACCCCACTCGACTCCTGGGCCTGAGCCCGGCAGACCTGTTCAATTATCCATCCATACTGGAAACACTGAGACTGAGCCAGACTGAGGAAATATATCAGTGAACCAAAGCCAGGAGCTGAAAGAGGCTGAGGACAGATGGTGGTGAGGCCTAACAGTCACTTTACTGATATATAATATATATAATCAATACTGATAGAGCAGCTTTAACTGTGAGAGGACCTCATGTGTTGATGTAAAAGCAGACATGAAGGCAGCCTGCTGGTATCCCCCCCCCTCCCCCCCAGACCACCTGCAGGCCGCCTGCTGGAAGCTGGAGGCCGATGTTGTGCAACGCAGGAGGCTTCTGGTTTTCCGGACCCAGAAAAAAAAGGCCAAGAGAGGAAAAGGGAGACGAACAGAGGGCGGTTAGTGGTCTGAGGCCGGCCAGAGGCTCTCCGCCTCCATCCGCCTCCCGCCGCCTCCCTCCACCTCTCTCTCTCTGAGGCGTCCGGGCGGTGCTGGGTGACACCAAGAGATAAGCAACCACAGAACACACACACATATATATATATATATATTTACACACACTCATCTGGGCATCCGTTTGGTCGTTAGGGCTGCTAACACACACACACGCACGCGCGCACACACACACACACACACACACAGAGTAAACGCTTGGTGAGCGTACAGTTTTACATGAAAGTCAAGTGTCGTTAAACACACCACAGCAGCTGTGAAGTTTACAAGGAGAACAGACGACGGTCACACGTGAAGATCTCACACACCAACCCCGGTGTTGTGGAGCACAGGTCCTCCAGGTGGGACAGGACAGGTGAGGCCTACCTGACTACACCTTGGTGAGCCAGAGCTCTGTGGATTGCATGAAGCTGACAGGCTGCTTCCAGGTTACAGGAGGAGGCTGAATCAGATCCACCATCTCCCTGAGGGGGTCTCATGGTAGCCCCGGCCCCCCACCAGCGGTCTGCTCCCAGCTGAGGAGGCTCAGAGCAAACAGGGCACCTGCCCAAATGGGGTGTTGCCCTCAAGGTGGGTGCAGACCAACAGTGAGGTGCTCCGTGTCAGGTTCTCTCTCTCATCCCTGTGAGATGGAAAACTTCTCAGTGTGCCCAAAAACCAAATGCTGGGGGACATTTGACCTCGGCCCACAGCTCCCCCCTGAGGGAGGGGGTGAGGCTGTGCATGCTTCACACAGTCTGCAGCCAGTGTGTGGGGCTTGGAGGTCAGGTTTGTCCCCATTGTTATTCAGCGTGTAGACCTCTAACTGCAGGCAGATCCAAGGATTCTGCACTCGTTGGCTTCATCCCCAGAGACAACCAGTCAGCATCTGACCAGCAGGACACAGGTGGGGTGATATAAAACCCCGTCCAGGAGCTTATCGTTGACTGGAAAGAAAAAGGCCGCGGTGACACGTGTCCTGACTGACCCGAGTACCTCGTCAGTGCATCTTTAAGGGCCCAGTCCAGCTCCGGCCTTTTGTCGCTCCTGTGCATGTTTTATCGAAGCATTTTTTAGAAACTGTTTTTTTATGCCAATGTTTACTGGGGGTGTTGGGGACTTAGGCTCGACCCCTGACTCGCTGGAAGTGACGATGGAGCGAACAATGTGCAGGAGGCTGAGCTGCCCAGGTGCTCTTCAGAGGTCTTTTAATGCTGGTGATGGGATGTTGGATGGCAGTGGTACTGAGGACTGTGGTGACGCTGCTGTCATTTAACCACCAACAAAAACTAGTACAGTCACATTGGTGTGTACACTGTTTATATTTATGTTGTGCTCTCTTGAGAAAAGGGTCTGTCCTGTATGTGTAGAGGCACTCAGCATCCTCCAGGGGAATCATGAAGTCTTTTAAAGTGTGGTAGCAGCATCAGACTGAAACATGGACCTGTGTTAGTGTGGGAGAAGCCTTTATTTACATACTGTATGTATGTGTAAGTGAGTGCAGAGCGCCCTCTGCTGAGCCTCGGCTGTATCTGCTCATCTCCAGGAGCGTTGTCATGGCAACTGAACCTTGGATATTGTTCATATAAACGCTGTTAGTTCAGCATACGGCCTGCAGGGGGCATCACTGGATCCTTTAATGTGCAATTAGACATCAACACATCGAAAACTGCTGACTGAACCAGATCTGAACCAGAACCTGAACTGGACCTGAATCTGACCTGAATCGGAACCTGAACCGGACCTGAACCGGACCAAGCAGGCTGAGTAGAGCCGAGCCAGGCTGTCACGTCAGAGGACGATTTAAAGGTCTTTAAGGTTTTCTGAGACCAAAACTTTTGGAACATTTTGGATCAATTCAAGGTTTAACATTTACATTTTTCTATTTTCAAGATTTAAAATTTCACTTTTCATTTTCAAATTTCAATTTCAGGATATCAGTTTGTTATTTCAGTTTCAACATCTCATCTGTGAATCATCAGAAATCTAGATGTGTGATCACACAGGATGATCCCTAGTGTGAACTGTCTGATTGCTGATTTTAGCACTATTTTTTCTGTGCATTTTCATTTCTCTTTTTTGCGGAAAAGGGGAAAAATAAATCTTCATAAACGTATAAAACCTTTTATACCATTTTTTTCAGTGTCTGCACTTCCTGTTTCAGCAGGTTCACTGTCCTGATACAGATCTAATTGCACTTCTATTAAAACCCAATCTATGTGGAAATCTATAGAAGCTCATTTCTGCCAAGAAAGAAAAAATTGGGGTTAAAGACAGGTCGCTGCTGATTGGGTGTCAACTCTGATACGCCCACCAAACGAGAGAAAACAAACCTAAAAGCCTGCTTCACACAGTTTAACACCGCTTCACACCGCTTCACACAGCTTCACACCGCTTCACACTGCTTCACACAGTTTAACACCGCTTTACACCGCTTCACACAGCTTCACACCGCTTCACACAGCTTCACACCGCTTCACACTGCTTCACACCGCTTCACACTGCTTCACACAGTTTAACACCGCTTTACACCGCTTCACACTGCTTCACACCGCTTCACACTGCTTCACACAGTTTAACACCGCTTTACACCGCTTCACACTGCTTCACACCGCTTCACACTGCTTCACACAGTTTAACACCGCTTTACACCGCTTCACACAGCTTCACACCGCTTCACACAGCTTCACAGTTTTCACACAGCTTCACACAGTTTAACAGCACTTCACACCGCTTCACACCGCTTCACACAGTTTCACAGCACTTCACACCGCTTCACACCGCTTCACACAGCTTCACACCGCTTCACACCGCTTCACACAGTTTCACAGCACTTCACACCGCTTCACACCGCTTCACACAGCTTCACACCGCTTCACAACGCTTCACAATGCTTCACCTCGCTTCACATTGCGTGATTGTGGTATTTTATCAGTACAACAGGATGTGACATCATTAAAGTTTCAAACAGGAAGGAGAAAGAAAATAAAAATCTGTTCTGAGCTTTTCAAAATAAAAGACCTCCTCCTTTGGTCTGCAGCTGATGGACACGACGAGGCAGCAAAGACGATGGCATCCACACCAGCGACTTTGATTCTGACTTCAGTGTAAAGCAGATTTAATTTAATTATCAATATGATTTAAAGATTAAATAATCTGTTGTCTCTGTTATTTATATATATATATATATATATATATATATATATATATGTATGTATATATATAATTTCAAATTTGGTTATTGTGCTTTCCATAAAGGTAGTAAAACTAAAACTAAAACCTGACCCTTTATAGATACCTACTTTATCTTAGATAATGTTGTATATTTACCACAAAGACTTTTATTGTCTACTCTTAGACTGATTCTTTTAGGAGAATATTTGCAGCTCAGTAGAGACTTCCTGCTGGCTCTTGGCACACATGAATGCGATAAAATAATTTAATCATATATATCATCATGTGATGAACGTGGAAGTTGCATTGTAGCACTGCTCCTTGTACTGAAGTAAAGTCTGTATTTAAACGTTGACTTCAGTAAAATACAAATCAATAATAGCCAAATATACTTAAAGTATCAAAAAGTCCTCATTGTTACTGAGTTATTACAGATGTAATATATTTAAATGTGTTATTGGATTATCATTATTCATGTTACTGCTCCTTTATTACTGTTTTATTGATCCTCATGTTTGATGAAACTCTTCAGGTTTGTATGTTTTGCAGTAGCAGTACTGTGTACATCCCTGCACCGCCTGGCCGCCACGCTCAGTGGCCCGAACCAAACACACCCACTGTGTATTTGGGCGGGCTGCAGGTGGATTCTGGGTCTGGATTAAATGTATAAGTATATGTCAACTTTCTACTCTTCAGGTTATTAATACAAAATATGATGTAAAACAAATCAATGATGACATAATCTTATTGGTTAATATAAAACTTTATTGATCCTTCACAAACTACCCAGCATCAATAACCATAATCCAATAATATCATTAATATTATTCTGCTTAAAGAGTGCTTTTACTCAAGTAAAGTTTGGAATGCAGGACTTTTACTGAGTATTTGTTCACTGTGGTTTCAGTACTTCCACTGCAGATCTGAGCTCTTCTTCTTCTGTGGTTCTTGACTTTAGTTTCCTTTAGGTGATTTGATCTTTTCATAGTAATGTTGTGAAACTCTGAGGAGGAAGTCAAGTGTTTATTCAGGCTGTAATCTGGAGTCTGAGGTGTGAACAGGCTGAAGATATATCTGTATATATCCAGCCTGTAAATATAGATATCTCTCTGTATATATATGTATGTGTCTTTATTTATTACACTTTACAGGTTTCATGTTTGTTCTTCCTCTGGTCCTGAGCAACATTTGTTCATTTCAACGGTATTTTTTACAGTTTAATATCAATAACGTCCCAGAGGTTAATAATAATGAGTTTGGACAAAGACTTAACAGATGCAGTCGAACCAGCTGTGAGCTCAAATGTTTCATCGCTGGCCAAGAACTCAGAAATGCAGTAATTATACACACTTTGTGTATTAATACCTTGGGACAGTTTTCATCAGACTGTTAGCCTCTGTTAGCTTAGCATCCTGCTGTAGTGTTTTTCATGTGTCGAGCTCATTAACCGACACAGAGTCACAGATGTTAGAGGAATAGTTCAACATGCTGGGAAATAGTTGTATCCTCTTTCTGTTCAGATGGACCTCATGTCTGTGAAGAGCTGGGCCGTGGTTAGCCTAGCTTAGCATAAAGACTAGAAGCAGGGGGAACAGCGAGCCCAAGAAAAAGTCCCTAAAGCCACAAACTACACTTTCTTCAGTTCTGGTTGTGTCCATGTTAATTGTGAGGTTTAGCGGGGTAGCTGTTTCCCCCCAGTTTCCAGTCTTTATGCTAAGCTAAGCTAATCACATCCTGACTCCAGCTCTGTACCGAACAAACACATACAAAAACAATCTCAGAAAGGGAATAAATGGAACTTCCCACACTTACTTTTCCTTTAACATTAGTTTAACTGAGGCTGCTGGCGAGTTAACAGTTGGACCAGCTGACTCGTGTCCATCATGGGGGGTGTATATATATATATATATATATATATATATATATATATATATATATGTATACTGTATATACAGACATGTACACAGTATATATGTACTGTATATATTATATATACTGACAGACCACATTCAGCTGCTTCCGTCAGTTTATTAAACAGCCAGTTCAGTCATGTTCCTCCTCCTGCTGTCCAGGAGCAGATCTGATGGTGAATCCTGCTCCTCAGTGCTTCCTGGTCGTCTTTGGACCAGAAACTGACCACTCAGACCCAACACTGATGTGATCAGAACCGATCAGAGAATCGATCACCAGCAGACAGTCTTAGAAAATGCATAGAAGACAAAGATCCAAATGCCCGTAGAGAGCGCAGGCTGAGGGGCGGGGCTAAAGGGCAGCGCAGGGGTTTGTGGGAGTTGTAGTGTAACTGCAGATGATGGGTGTGAGGACAGACAGACAGATGAGATTTAACACATCATGCTGTGATGAACGGATGAGGGAGTTTGGACCGAGGGGTCGTTGGTTTTAACTTCTAAATTTGAGTGTGATTCTTGAGCTACTAGAACTACAGTGATGCAGAAGGATAAATCTGTGACTGACTCATTGAAATAACAAATCAGTTTAAATGATTGATCTGACTCCTGTGATCCTCTACGGAGACGAGGTCTCACTCTGTTAAAGGTGCTGAACTACAGAAACACTCTGATTGTACAGTGGAGTTACAGAGTGGAGCTTCTTTTACCTCATAAACAATGTTTGATAATTTGAGACATACAAACTGGCAACAGACCAGTTTTATTTTGTTCTGTCATCAACATCACGAAAAATTAATCGGCAACTGTTTTTTTCAAGTCACATATTCTAAATACCTGCCGCTGCTTCTCTTTATATGAAACTGGATTTCTTTGGATTTTGGACTGTTGATCCAATAAAACAAGCTGTCAGATTAGATCAACTGTTAACGGGACCTGGGGGGGGTGGAAGGACATGGCGGTGTATGGTGAGACGTGACAGGACGTCAGGGGTTGATCAGGAAGTGGCGGGGTGTGAACAGGAAGTGGCGGGTGTGTCGTGGCGGTGTCTCTGCCTGCAGCCTCGCTCTCAGTTTGCAGGACGAAGGCTGAAATAAAATGAGGCACTTGTTATGATCCAGAGCTGCAGGTTGTCGGCCATGAGTCCTGCTCCACCGTGGCAGAAACAGGTCATCCTTTCAGCACAGTTGCCGTGGCGATGTTATGGTTATTGACAGCCAACAGGACCACAGCTGGACCTGAACTGTGTGTGTGTGTGTGTGTGTGTGTATGGCTCTGTCACATCATCAGCAAAGTTCTTTTTCTTTTTTACAAGCAAGCAGGCAAATCAGATCATCTCTGGTCTATTTAATCTCTAATAATAATAATAATCATGTCATTCAGTCTTTACATGTTCAGCTTATAAAAATAAAAAATCATTCCAGTGATATTCACATGCTCAGATTACACAGAATCACAGATCGGCCTTCAGGGTGCGTGGGGGAGTGGGGGGGTTGAAGGGTTCTCATGTTGTTTGCATACGAGTTTAAAGTTCGAGGAGTGCAGATGAAGATGAAGATGAGGTGACAAACAGAGAGGACCAGCGCCTGTATCAGTCCAGCATCAGCGGTCCTGATGGCTGGTGTCATGAAGCTGGTTTCCACAGCGCATCAGCAGCTGTATCAGCGACGCGCTCCGGTCTCCGTGGAAACCACTTTATTCTCAACCAGCCTATATGTTGGACTCTCCGGCTCTCCGTCCAATCAGAGGTTGGCTCTGTTTAACTCGGCAGGAAAAATTCACGCAGGTTTTCTCGTGTGATTTGGGTGCTGGTTTTGATCTGGTTAGTTACGTGTTTTCTGTCTGCTGGGATCATCACGTGTTCTCACTTTAACATGTCATCTCTTCATCCATTAATTAAACAAATCAGTGATGAAACACGAGATGAAACAGGTGATATCTGCTCAGGTGACTGCTGCAGTAAAGGGACATTCAACTCTGATCATCAAGTAAGTAACTATAAAAGACTTAATATGCAAATGTTGGTGAGGCTATAAATATATGTGGGCCCTTTTAAACATGGAATACTTTATCAATTAATGATCCGTGTATTTACTATTTGTTCTAGTAAAAGGTGAAGCGGGTCATTGTCGTATTGAGTCTAGATGTTGTAGTCTTTCCCGGAATAAAAGAAACTTTGTTCAATTACATAATTGATTAATTATTATGCACTATAATCAGCGTTCATTAGTCGGTCAGTGAAGCGAGAATCTTGATTTATCTGAATAGATTCTACTGGTCTATAAAAATATCTTTTGCTCTTTATTATTAACTCTGTACTTTTGTCCCTGTTGGGCTCCCGTAGTTTTCCGGTGAACTGAATGGTCAGTAATTGGCGGTTAACAGGTTATGATCTCATCTGTTACCATGGTGATCTACCATGGGGCACCAGCCTCATGACACCTGAGAGTCTGAGACAGCTGATGCAAGTCTCAGGGTGCACTGAGGCATGATGGGTAAAATAAAAAGGAAAATTGTTGGTTAATTAGGCAGCTCTGTGTGCAGCTGTTATGTCATTGGCCAATCAGAGGCCTCAAAACCCACCCACCCACCAGCCAATCAAAAACAAGTCCTTGTCTGCTTGCTCCTCATCCTCCAATCAGAGACAGAATTGTCGCACAATAAAACGCATGAAGAGGCGGATCTCCTCGCAGTAGGCCAATCAGAAAAGCCCTTATTAGTAGCCAATAAAAAAAAGAGACTGTCTCGCTATGAGCCAATCAGAGAGAGAGCCCGCCCACTAGCTCCCGCCCATTGAGCCGACTGCCAATCAGAACCCGCGTCAGTTTCTGCGGGCTCGGCTTCAGCCAGGGGCCCGGGGCCTTCCCCTGTTCTCCTCTCCTCCAATCAGAATCATCCCTCCATCCCGCGGTGGCGATGCTGGCTGCTGATAGGCTGACCTCTGAGAAGCTGGCTGCTGATTCGCTGTCAGACAGATGCTGGCGCTCGTCGTCTTCATCCATCGGCATGAGGAAGGAGAACGCTGCCCTCTGAGCTGGAGCTGAGCTCCCAGAATGCTTTGCATGGCGGGTGGTGCTGACGTCTCTCACTTTCCTCCTCTCTCCCCCCTCTCCTCTCTTCTCCCCCTCTCTGTCAGCCTCGGTCGGCCTCCTCCTGCTCTTCGTCTCACTCATCCTCCTCCTCTCCTCCTCCACCTCCACCTCAGGCACCAACATGTCCCAGGATCGAGCACTGACCCTGGGTAAGCTCCTGCTCCTCCTACCCTGCTCCCTCTGGTCATCCCTCTTCTCCTTCTGCCTGACAGTCTGACTTCTTCTCCTCCTCTCCTCCTCTTGCCACTGCCTCTCCTCTTCCCTCCTCCTCTCCTCCTCCTCCCTCTTCCTCTCCTCCCTCCTCCTTCTCTCCTCATCCTCCCTCCTCCTCTGCTCCTCCTCCTGTGCCTCCACCTCCACAACGTCCAGGTCCAGATCAGGAGGCCCTAACCCTCCACCACCTCCTCCACCTCCTGTTCTTTGTTTGGTTTCTCCCTCTCTCCTCATCCTCCTCCTCTTTCCTCCTCCTTCTTCTCCTCCTGTACCACCTCCTCCTCCCCTGTGCTGACTGAGGGAGGCGGTAGTGATGGTTACTGTGTCCACATGCTGCTCCTCTGTGTGTGAAGAGGAGGAGGGGGAGAGGGCTCCTTCCTCAGGGCCTGACAGAGACAGAGAGACAGAAACAGATGAGTTGCAGCTCCTCCTGGTGACACAAACAACAGGAGCTCGGCTCTCAGCAGGCTCACTGGGCTTCTTCTTCTATTCATTCTCTCTGTGCAGGTCTCAGGATTTAAGACCCTGAACCTGTTTGTGTCCTTCCAGACGTCTCTGTCCTTTCTCTACTGTCGCCTTTCTGAGAAACACATAAAATGCCCCATTCTGAAAGTTTTGTCTCACCTCAGGGTCCATTTAGCAGCTTTTGATCGAATCGATCGATTAAATTAAATCGTATTCTTTCTATTCAGATTATTCAACTTGTTTCAAAGTAAATTTTTCGACTGATTTTGGACTAATTTTTTGACTTGTTTGAAGAAGTTTGTGGTCTGATTGTTTCTCTACATATATACACAATATTTATCTAGACAAAATAATCCTTCACCAGCTCTTCCTGGAGCTTTCAACCACATGTGATGGTCTTCACTAGTGAATGGAGACGGAGTGAAGCCAGCAGGCGGCTGGGTTTGAATGAATCTCACCTGCTGATGAAGGCAGTGAGATGTGGCTGAAAGCTTCACAGAAAGCTGCTTTTGTTAAACATCTGTTCCCAAAGTTAAGAATGAACTTCCATACTGAAGTCACAGGTTTGATCCCTCACATCACATGCTCTCAGAGAACCTCAGAGTCTGATGGGGAAACTGATGAAAGTGTGCCGGAGCCAGTTGGGGCAATGTGACCCCACTGTTAGTTTAAAAGCTGAACAGTGTACGGTGGCCCAGAGAGCTCAACACACTGCAACTTTAGAAAACTCTAATTTGACAACACAGAGTAAAAAACACCATAACCACTATTCAACATATTAATAACACATTAATAACATTTTATCCACATGTTATTGACACGTTATTAACACGATGATACTGCAGGAGGCATGAGACACATTAACATAATAACATCCACACTATCGACCACATTATCAACATGTTTAAAACCTGAACATTATAACATGTTATTTGGTGATATTGCAACATGGAGCGTTCACATGAAAATTGATGATGAATGCAGCTGAAGCTTGTTGGTGAAAACATGAAGATGAAGGGATGAGAGTCCGTGAAGGTGAAGGAAGTGAAAGGAGATGATAGGAAAAGTGTTCAGGGCTACCAACCGCGAGTTTTCAGTGCGTCCAATGACGTAGAAGCAGGGTTCCCCCTGTTTAGAGTTGGTCATACAGAGAGACAGGCTGGACAGCTCCACTGAGGAAGAGGGGAAGGAGGAGGAAGACCAGAACAGGAAGTACAGGAGGAAGAGAAAGTATAAAGTCAGACAGTCAGAGAACGCACACCAAGAGAATCCCAGAGCTGTGATTGGATGATTTCAGGGGCAGAGCTTTGTGAAGTGACACGACACAGGAAGTGATTTACCTGAATATTTCCATTTCCTGCCACTTTCTACTTCTCCTCCACCACATCCCAGAGGGAAATATTGTACTTTTACTCCTCTACATTTTTTAATAACTTCAGTTACACTACAGATTCAGATTAATCAATAAATGATGATTTTATTATATTAATAAAACTATTGATTCTCGGGACCAACCAGCAGTATAGAGTCATTAAAGTGAGCTCCACCGTTACTGCTGCAACAGTAGTGATCAATAATTAGAATACAATAATATCATATATATTATTCTGAAAGTCTTTATTGATGCTGTCTTGTAAAGAACTTCTGCACTGAGATATCAGTACTTTTACTGAAAGGATGTGAAGCGTCTTCAAGCTCTGAGATGAATACAGAGGGAAAGAGTTCATAGAGAACCAGGAAGTGAAACAGAAGTCCGTCACCTGTTTCAGGTGTTACACAATGTACTGCGTCTGTACCATGTCTGTTCTGTGTCTATACTGCGCTTGTTCTGCATCTGTTCTGCGTCTGTCTCACCGTAGTCAGGCACGTATCCGTTGCCCTTCTTGAGGACCAGGTGGATCCGGTGTCCTCCCCTCCTGATCTGCTCCACAGCCTGACTGTGGGTCATCCCTGATGTGCTGTCTCCGTTTATCTCCACCAGCTGGTCCGACACCTGAGACACAGGTACGACTTTAACATCACTGACGTGTTATTAACACAGGTACGACTCACTAGTTAAACAGTGATAAACAAACGACGAAGAACAAGTGTCCCGATTAAATTAGACGTCTGTAAGACTTTAAAAGGTCATAAAATTGTTTTGTCTGACCAACAGTCATCACAGAGGAAACCTGCACAGGTAACGTTAAAGTATCTCTGCTGATGGACTGTGGGGCATCAGGTGACCCCGCTCCTCCTGTCCAGGTACCACGAGGGGATCTGAGACGATTCATCAGTCCACTGATGACCGAAAATGAACCTGCTGCACTTTTGATAGGTGATTGACATTAAAGCCTGCTGAACTTGTGTGATTGGTTTATTTCTTGGTTTTCTGTCGGATTAAACCGAACATATTTGAGTTTCTTCCTGCTGGACGGACAAAACAAACCTTCCACTGAGTCCACTTGTGTTACTTCTTTTTTTAGACCAAATGAATCAGTTAACTGAGGAACTAATTGGCTGCTCGTGGACACAGCGCCCCCTGCAGGCTGCAGAGTTTATTACAGGACCGAAGCCTGACCAGAGACACCAGCACAACAGACACACTTTAACACATCAGAGACATCCTGCAGGTGTGTGTGTGTGTGTGTGTGTGTGTGTGTACCTGTATCTTGTTGCTGCGCTGGGCCGGCCCCCCATCCATCAGTCCCAGTACATACAGTCCCATGTTGTACTCGCTGCCCCCCCTCAGAGAGAAACCGAAGCCTGTAGGACCGCGTTCCAGATCCACGCTGTAGAACCGCGACTCGTCCTGAGGAACAGACGCCACGGTCCACTGAGACTGATACTGACACCGATACTACTGATACTACAATACTACAGATACAGATACTGATACTACAGATATTATTGATACTACTGCTGTTAGTACTGCTGCAACTATCTTACTGTTACTTCTATCATTACCACACTCTGCTAGTATCACTACTTGTATTACAGCTAACTCTGATACTGCTGTATGCTATGATGAGTATTATGAAAGACTCTGAGAAAAACATTTTATTATTTGAGGATAAAGTTGTTATTTTAAAAATAGAAATGTGATAATAAATCATATTACAAGAAACAGTTGTGAGATAATGAAAATAAAGTGTTGTATGTGGTACTGGTACCACAACTACAGCGTAGTGGGACTACTGTCAGACTGACCTTTGACCTCCCTCTGGATCCCTTCATCAGCCGACCGTCAATATCCAACTCTGCTCCTTCTGACAGAGACGAGTCTGAGGAGAGGAGACGAGGAGAGGAGACGAGGAGAGGAGACGAGGAGAGGAGGAGACAAAGAGAGGAGAGAAGGAGGGGAAACAAGGAAGAGAAGGAGACATGGAGAGAAGTTGAGAGAAATCAGAATCAGAGAAGAATCAGTTTATTTTTATATTTTGGGGAAACAGGAACAACTGAATCAATATGTGATTGATGTGTGTGTGTATCAGTGAGTGTGTGTGTATTAGTGTGTGTATTAGTGTGTGTGTATTAGTGTGTGTATGTATTAGTGTGTGTGTATTAGTGTGTGTGTATCAGTGAGTGTGTGTGTATTAGTGTGTGTATTTGTGTGTGTGTGTATTTGTGTGTGTATTAGTGTGTGTATTTGTGTGTGTGTGTATTAGTGTGTGTGTATATCTGTGTGTGTGTATTAGTGTGTGTATTTGTGTGTGTGTGTATTAGTGTGTGTGTATATCTGTGTGTGTGTATATCAGTGAGTGTGTGTGTATTAGTGTGTGTGTATCAGTGAGTGTGTGTATTTGTGTGTGTGTGCATCAGTGTTTGTGTGTGTATATCAGCGAGTGTGTGTGTATTAGTGTGTGTGTGCATCAGTGTGTGTGTGTGTATTAGTGTGTGTGTGTGTATATCAGTGAGTGTGTGTGTATCAGTGTGTGTGTGTGTGTATCAGTGAGTGTGTGTGTATTAGTGTGTGTGTGTATATCAGTGAGTGTGTGTGTATCAGTGTGTGTGTGTATATCAGTGAGTGTGTGTGTATCAGTGTGTGTGTGTGTATCAGTGAGTGTGTGTGTATTAGTGTGTGTGTGTGTATATCAGTGAGTGTGTGTGCATCAGTGTTTGTGTGTGTATATCAGTGAGTGTGTGTGTATTAGTGTGTGTGTGTGTGTGTATCAGTGAGTGTGTGTGTATTAGTGTGTGTGTGTGTATCAGTGAGTGTGTGTGTATTAGTGTGTGTGTGTGTATATCAGTGAGTGTGTGTGTATCAGTGTGTGTGTGTATATCAGTGAGTGTGTGTGTATCAGTGTGTGTGTGTGTATCAGTGAGTGTGTGTGTATTAGTGTGTGTGTGTGTATATCAGTGAGTGTGTGTGTATCAGTGTGTGTGTGTGTATATCAGTGAGTGTGTGTGTATTAGTGTGTGTGTGTGTGTGTATCAGTGAGTGTGTGTGTATTAGTGTGTGTGTGTGTATCAGTGAGTGTGTGTGTATTAGTGTGTGTGTGTGTATATCAGTGAGTGTGTGTGTATCAGTGTGTGTGTGTATATCAGTGAGTGTGTGTGTATCAGTGTGTGTGTGTGTATCAGTGAGTGTGTGTGTATTAGTGTGTGTGTGTATATCAGTGAGTGTGTGTGCATCAGTGTTTGTGTGTGTATATCAGTGAGTGTGTGTGTATCAGTGTGTGTGTGTGTGTATCAGTGAGTGTGTGTGTATTAGTGTGTGTGTGTGTATATCAGTGAGTGTGTGTGTATCAGTGTGTGTGTGTGTATATCAGTGAGTGTGTGTGTATTAGTGTGTGTGTGTGTATCAGTGAGTGTGTGTGTATTAGTGTGTGTGTGTGTATATCAGTGAGTGTGTGTGTATTAGTGTGTGTGTGTGTATCAGTGAGTGTGTGTGTATTAGTGTGTGTGTATCAGTGAGTGTGTGTGTATTAGTGTGTGTGTGTGTGTGTATCAGTGAGTGTGTGTGTATTAGTGTGTGTGTGTGTATATCAGTGAGTGTGTGTGTATCAGTGTGAGTGTGTGTGTATCAGTGTGAGTGTGTGTGTATCAGTGTGTGTGTGTATATCAGTGAGTGTGTGTGTATTAGTGTGTGTGTGTGTATCAGTGAGTGTGTGTGTATTAGTGTGTGTGTGTGTATATCAGTGAGTGTGTGTGTATCAGTGTGAGTGTGTGTGTATCAGTGTGTGTGTGTGTATATCAGTGAGTGTGTGTGTATCAGTGAGTGTGTGTGTATTAGTGTGTGTGTATATTAGAGATCGATGTGTATTAGTGTGTGTGTGTATATCAGTGAGTGTGTGTGTATTAGTGTGTGTGTGTATATCAGTGAGTGTGTGTGTATTAGTGTGTGTGTATATTAGAGATCGATGTGTATTAGTGTGCGTACGGTGTCTGGGCGTGACGCTCAGTCTCAGGGTGTTCCCGGCCCTCCTCAGGATCTGGGCCAGGTCTCGGTGCTGGAGAGTCCCGACGGGTCGCCCCTCCACCGCCTCCAGCTGGTCTCCAGGCTGAATCTGCCCGCTGCGAGCCGCCGGGCTGCCGCGCCGCACCGTCACGAACCGGTGAGACAGCAGGGAGGGGGCTGCAGAGAGGGGGGGTCACATGGTCAGACATCATGTACACCTGTAACCATGGCAACACTTGGTACAAGATGCTCATGTTTTGTGACTTCTTTTAAGTGATGTGCCCCCCCCCCCGCTGCATCATAATGAATGTGTTTAATAATTGAGTCGTCCCGTCCGCTCGGCTGAACCAACAGCTGCTGCAGAGACAGAGGAACCTGTGAGAGGGGGCTTACCGGACACTGAGCCCCGCTGGACTGAAGCAAAGCAGCAAGTAGCGTGGGGGGGGGGGGGGGGGGGGGGTAAACATCATCCAACAAACAGAGATAATCTGAGTGTCTTATTGTAGTCTGTGTACTTTTCTACTTGTTCTGTGTATTTCTTTTGTATCATGGACTCAAAAAGTTTCCCCTCTTTGTATGGTAAAGTTGTTTTTGTACACAGATGATGATGATGATGATGATGATGAAGACATATTTTAGAGGTCACGAGACAGGACGTTTGAGAAGTAGTTAAACTCAGTTCGCTCCTGCTCTGAACTCATTTTTGTGTCTAAGGGGAGAGAAAAACAACATTTGTGGGAGTTGGTTCTTACACCAGAGACTGCCAAGTGCTTCAAACACACACACACACACACACACACACACCTGATCCTGAATCAGTCCAAACCATGTGGAGCCTCAGAGAGACACTGAATCAGGACAAAGAAACAAGACGAACTGTTTCTGCTCCAACAGACAGGCAGGCAGGCAGACAGTATTAAACTGACCCTGAACCAGTCCCAACCCGTGACTGTTTGTACAGTCCAACAGCAGCAGAGCAGATAAAACATGAGCAGGAGAAGCTGCTCACAGCTCAGCAGCTGCAGGTGGAGGTAGCATGTCAGTAACGTGAACGAAACATACACTGTGACGTCATCTGTAAAGAAAGATTCAGGAAGAATCAGTAGTGATGTGAAGGATGAAAACATTAATAAAACCCTGTCATGGTCCTTTTAGTGTGCAGAACAACCCTTCAAAAAGAGTAACTGCCCCTTTACACAGATTAGAGAAGGCAGCGTATCGTCTCCATAGCAATGACTCTGTACTTCCTTTCTACCTGCTTTTTTTGTAGCTGGATAACATTTGTGGCGTCTTAAAATATGAACGAGGACAGTGAAAGGGACCATGAGCACCTCGAGAACCGCGAGCACCATGAGCATCACAAAACTCAACACTGCATCCTCTGCTCTTCTGATTATAAATATAAATAAAAGAATAATCAAATAAAATGAAAGTTGAGTTATAACTCAAGGTGGATGATCTCTTCTCGGTTTCATGTTTCTGCAGGTTGATTTTCACCGAAAATAAATTAAACTGATGTTTTGCTGTAGTTTTTCTTGGTCATGTCAGAGAGTTTGTGCTGCTCAGGAACTGCTCTGTCTCAGCTCAGAGACAGAATGTGACTCTGGGCTGAACAAATAAACTGGACTGGACTCAGCAGGACTGTAAAGTAAACAGGATTCAGAGAGAATGGGTTGAAACAGGAAAAAACACCAGCATTGTCCTTTAAATTCACTTACAAGGACCTTTAAAGTATCAAAGAGTCAAAAGTCTGTGTATTTAACAGTATAAGCTGAACACACACACACACACTCAGTTGGGAGGGTGAATGTTTGCATGAGAGCTGATAAGCAAAGTGCTGAGTTCAACATGTTCAGAGTCGGTGGAGGAAACACGAAGCTGCAGAGAGAAACATGAAGTGTGATGTGATGCAGACAGACAGCTGAGAGGAGGGAAACTCTCACTGGGCCTCTAAAAATAACCAACATTAAAACATCAAATCACACAGTGACTGTTGCATTTCAGAACTTTAAATTACAGCTCTGATGTAGAAAACAACACAAACACCTGCAACACAGATGCTTCCAGATGCTGCTAAACACAAAGGCTTTCATGTTTTTCTTCAAACTTCACATCTTGTTGGTTTCTGTTTCGGACTCTGGCCTCCTGCAGTCTGCTGCTCGTTTCTGCAGCATCTTCCATTGATTTTCAGCTGCTGAACTCATTTGCAAAAACAGATAAAAGCTGTTCCTAAAATGAAAAAACAGTTTGATTGCTATTCCCTGGAGTGCACAAAAAAACATGATTTAGGAAAATAAATAGAAACAAGATATTGGCCCTTCGTTTCTTCCCTTTCCTCGCGCTGCCTTGTCTCTCTCTGAGTAGAAATGATCAATAATTATTGTTTGTACGTTACGTGTTTGCTTGCACGAGTCCCGGCTGTAGCTGAACTAATAACTCGACTACACCAGCGAGCAGTTGTTGTCAGACTGCTGACAATTTCCTCTCATTTAATTCACTATTTAGTAAAATATACATGAACAGGCTGCATGCTTATAGTGCACTTTACTGAATATATGTCATGTTTATTTAATCACCACAGATGATCAGAAACCAGCTTATTTACCAACAACACTTTCACCACTGTGGTGCTCCAGAGGACCAAAACTGACCACTGCGGTGAGCTAACATAGGTCCCCTGTTTGTACCCTATTCCTCCATCTTGTGTGTGAATAGTGAAATAGTGAAGCTGTGTAGTATTTTATGAGTTGTATGTATCGGCTGAATCGCCATATAGTTATTTTCTGCCATATGAGCTCTCAGTGTGATGTGTTCACTGTCTATCTGGTTCTCGGTGTGATGTGTTCACTGTCTATCGGAGTTCTGTTCTCTGCAGAACTCTATGAATCATGTATAAGAACATTTGGTGAAACTGTTCTTTTAACCACAGCTTCTGACTCCAGACCTGCTGCAGAAGGAAAACCAATAAAATATTAACCTGTTGAGTTAAAATTCAACTTGAAGGCTCCTCATAATGTCTCCTCTTCCTCTTCCACCACCATCATCATCATCATCACACACACAGCAGCTGACTGAGCTGCAGCTGCCACATGAACAGATAAGTACAACTTTATCTTTAACATTTACATCCAGCAGCTCGACTGAGGAGAGCTCTGTGTGTGTGTGTTAATTCAAAGTGACTTCTGTCTAATTTCACAGTACAATAAGCTTAGATTCACCTGCGCTCCAGTTTGTCCAACACACACACACACACACACACACACACACACACACACACACGCCGGTGGTCTGATGAATTATGGATTCTTTCTATTATTAGAAAATTTCACATTTCCTATTCAGCTGAAACTGCACAGCTAATGACTCAAAACACAGTGAAATCATGAGCACCTGGAGGTCGCTGAAGGTTTACGCCACCAGAACTGGTTCGTACAACGTGTTGTTACGACCACGTGAGAAATCCAAAGTGTTTCTACCTGTTGTGAACGTCCACACTGAGCACTTCATCAGGGTCATAAACCACATTACAAAAAACATTTAGACAAGAAGGTGTGAAGCAAACAACAAATATAAAACACAACCAATGATACACAAAAATATCAGCAAAAGAGGAACCACACAGATTGGATGGTCATGTGACTTCAGGCCAATCACAGAAGAGACGGGTCCAATAATGGACAAAACTCAAGCTTGTATAAGAGGCTTTAACCCAAAATGTGCCTATTTAATGTGGTATATATATGTAAAGCATGAAAATGACAGAAATAGTTCAAACTCCATCTACTTTCTCACCTAACAAAACCTTATTTCCTCTGATAATCAATAAATTGTTTCATCTATAATATGGGAAGAGTAAAAGAGGCTGCATTTATAGAACGATTTGATCCAAAGCACAAATGTCATCAGAATCTAAAACCAAATTTTACTTAAAAGTACAGAAGCAGAATGTTTCCTCCCTGAGCTGCTCCTCTCATTTTTATTTCATTCATTCATGTTTTATGGAAAAGTAAAGAAAATGTCTAAATGTAATTCTAGAAAAACTATGTGGAATAAATCTTTGACTTCCTGTTTCACAGTAAAAGCCTTAATAAGGTCACAGCAGAGTTTTACTTTCCCGCCTTCATGTAATGTTCGATGTGTCACTTCAGTTCAGATTCTGACTGCAGTTTGAACATGTTCGTTCTGTTTTTGGTTGATTGTGTTTGAACACGAAGTCGCAGCTGGAAACAGACGACACATCTGGACACAGACAGACCGTCGGAGCTCCGTCAGTCGGCTCGGGGTGAATGTTACATAACACACACACACACACACACACACACACACACACACGAGTGTCTGAGGAACATTACATGCGGCAGATTCAGCACACTGAATACACTGAACTCTGTACACACACTGTGTGTGTGTGTGTGTGTGTGTGTACACCATGTACTACTCATGTTGTGGGGACATAAATCTGCTTACACATTGTGGGGACTTGTCTTCCTTATGGGGACAAAATGCAAGTCCCCACAACGTACATCATCATGTTTTATGGTGAAGACTTGGCTCAAGGTGGTTAAAGGTTAGGTTAGTCTAATTGGAAGGTCTGTAACTTGTCATCTATTATTGATCTTAGAGATTTTTCACCTTCATCACCAGAGTTCCTCAGTTTCTCTGAAGAGAAAATGAAGATTTGAACCTTTCTTTCGCTGTGTTTTTATTGATCATTGACGTTAACTCACTCGCTGTGTTTTAATCTTTCTGCAGAAACAGAATCTGCAACTTTCATGTTAAAGTTTATTCAAACAAGGTGGCCATGTCCTCAACAATGTCAACAAACAGGGAGAAAGGCGGCGTTATTTGGTGTAATTCTACTGTGAATGGTCATTACAACATGTAAAATACTTTAAAGTAACAGTACTGCAGTGCTCATGTTGTTCGTCCAACCTGCAAAACGTCTAGTTTTATCTTGGCAGGTGCTTTGTGCACATAAGAGTCTTGGGATCGAACCAGCAACACTTTGATTGATGCTCCATTACTGAGGAAATAAAAGACAAAAAACACACCACCTGCTGGTTTTGGCCGAACATCTTAATTCCAGTCTTGAAATAATTGGAAAAATCTCCCCAGGATTCATCTTTGGGATCTAAATTAGTTTCTGGAAGGTCAGGACAGCTGAACTTGAATAACTTTCAGTTTGACACTAAATGTTTTGAACTGATGAAAACAGTGAAAATGAGCAACAACATCATGTAACTCTGACTGTATTACAGGTCCCTAAATGAACTATGTGAGCTCCGACTTAAAGGATCAGTTCAGCCAAAACATCAAAAACCTTTTTACTCATTGACCCCAGAAGCTCCATGCAGATAGTTTCAGTATTGTAGTTTTATCTGCTCAGGCTTTAAAATGTCTGTTTAGTGCAGTAAAAAATACATATATATAATCCACACGACACACAGGAGACGTGTTTTATACGAACTATGTCTCTGGATGGAAAGTAGGGCCGGTTAAACAACATTGCGCACCATTCATTTTATCTGTAAAACTCCTTCTTGTGTTTTAATCTCCAGAAACATTGTGTCCATCAGACTCTGACCGCCTCTCCTGAACTATTTACAGGATCATTTTTGGTGGATTAGTCCTTTAACCTGAATACTGAGCAGCTTTGTAAAGGGTCATAAATGTAAATCTACTGATAGAGTCACAGTGAAACCAGCTGGTTCTGAACTGTGAGTGTGTTGACCTGAATATTACTGACACACACACACACACACACACACCCACACACACACACACCCACACACTAACACACATACACACACACACACACACACACACACACCCACACAAACACACACTAACACACATACACACACACACACACACACCCACACACACACACACACACACACACAGTCATAGCTGCAGATTCTTTCAATGGGGTGAAACTATTTCAGACATTCCTGAGAGCTGATAAAGACTGAAGAGGAGGAGGAGGAGGTGGACGAAGTCCTCACATCTGTTACTTCAGTAAACTTCAGTAAACTTCAGTAAACTAGTACCACAGTGTAGAAATACTCATTCCAAACTTTTCTCAAGTTAAAGCATTAAAGTTCAGCATCAAAACAAAGTTAAAGTAGTATATTATTGGATTCTAATTATTGATCCTGAATGTGTTGATCACTGTATGTTCAGCTGGTGAAGGTGGAGCTCATTTAACGATTTTATATCATGCTGCTAGTTTCATCTGTAGCAATACATCATTGATTATTGATTAGATTTAGTTTTAATAATATGAATCTGTAACGTAACTAAAGCTGTCAAAAGTAGAATATTTACTCTGAGATCTAGAGGAGGGAAATACTCCAGTAAAGTACAACTACCTCAAGTGCTTAAGTACTTGAGTAAAAGTATTTAATTCCACTGGAGAGGATGTGGAGGAGGAGCAGGAGCAGGAGGAGGAGGAGGTGGAGGTGGAGGAGGAAGAGGTGGAGGAGGTAGAGGAGGAGGTGGAGGAGGAAGAGGAGGAGGAGGAAGTGGATGTGGAGGAGGAAGAGGTGGAGGAGGTAGAGGAGGAGGTGGAGGAGGAAGAGGAGGAGGAGGAGGTGGTGGTGGAGGTGGTGGAGGAGGAGGAGGATGTGGAGGAGGAGGAGGAGGAGGAAGAGGAGGAGGAGGATGTGGTGGTGGAGGAGGAGGAGGAAGAGGGGGAGGAGGAGGAGGAAGAGGAGGAGGAGGAGAAGGAGAATGGGAAGAAAAGAGGGAGGAAGACATGAACTTACAGGCTTTACAAACTGGAGATAAACAGGCAGACAGTGTTAACTGTGTACTTTCCCTCTAAAACACTTTGACTGGTAGTGACATGAATCACAAACCTTAATCAATACTGAAGCCTATAGATTGTGCCGTCTGCAGCAGCCAATCACAGAGGTTTGTGCAGCCTGTTGCTGTCGTCAGGACGTCGTTATTCCAACTGATCAAAGGTTCTGTGCACACGTTCGTGGTTTGCTTTTATTAACAAGATTTCAGAAACTCAAAGCTTATTGGTTAGTAGCTTTTCTTAAAGTTGAACTGAAAGTGTTTCCAGGTGTTTCCAGGTGTTGTGGAGTAGTTCTGCATATGAAGTTGATTATTGATCAATTGACAGTCCACAGTTATTTTGAAGAACAATAACATGACATTTGCTGAGATTTATGATGAAGTGTTTTAGGGCAGTCCAGCACCAACAGCTGGACTGTTGTAGACCGTAGCGGTGACGGCACCAACCTGTCACTCAAGGCCGTAGTGCATTGTGGGATACACTTCAATTGTGAATCCAGTGTGAGTCAAGCTTACTGTGTTGGGACACACCTGTCTTCTACCTGCACAGTGTCCCTCATGAGTTGACAGCGTGACAGCAGAGTGACGAGAAATTAGTGGCATTCCCCTTTAAATGTCCCCGTGGAGTCTCTCTTTATGGTCAGTGTTTGATTCTTTGAGCTCAAGCAAACATGT
This sequence comes from Lateolabrax maculatus, assembly GCA_031216445.1. Taxonomy (NCBI): domain Eukaryota; kingdom Metazoa; phylum Chordata; class Actinopteri; order Acropomatiformes; family Lateolabracidae; genus Lateolabrax; species Lateolabrax maculatus. The sequence goes on from CM062201.1 coordinate 27,477,958, forward strand.
TAAATGTATTTTCTGCCTATTTGCAAAGATCATTTTTTTATGTTTAAAATCTTCTCCTTCACAGAGTGTCTGAGTGTGTCAGTCAGTGAACACTGAACAAAAACCACTTCAGGAGTCTTAAGCCACATGTAGGACTCAGGACCCGACAGTGAACGCCTCAACGTACTAAAACATTAGGAGAGGATCACTTCACAGTCAGTGTGGACGTCACACACACCAACACACCGACCCAAAAATACACAAAACATTTAAACCAGCACACACACACACACACACACACACACACACTGAGGGACTTACGTTTGGAGTCCTTTACAGTTTTCAGAGCTGCCTGCAGTCGCTCCAACATGATGATCAGACCGGAGCAGAAACAACCAAAAACAAGAAACTACACCTGCCTGTCTGTCTGTCTGACTGTCTGTCTGTCTCTCTGTCTGTCTGTCTGTCTGTCTGACTGTCTGACTGTCTGAGGCAGGTTGTGCCCCTGAAAGTGGATGACCGAGACTGATTATAAACTGGAGAGAGAGACAACAGTGTGTGTGTGTGTGTGTGTGGGGGGGGGGGGGGGGCGTGTCCAACAGAGAGCAGAGAGAGGTGGGAGGGAACTGAAACACTCACACAGGAGGAGGAATGTTAACAGAAGAGATTATTGTTTTATGTCTTCAGAGGAGAGAACGATGTGTTCGAGTGCTCTTTAACTGTGTTGTAAAGCTCGTTGTTCCTTCCAGTGGAACACAAACAGAAGCTCAGGTGCTGCTTTAATCAACCAGAGACTCATTATGACTGCATGTGAACACATTTACAGTCTGAGCGCTGTCGGCGCCCTCTGCAGGCTGCTGAGGTCATCACAGCCACGACACGAACAAACAACATCCTGATGATTTATGTGTTCTTACAGTCGTTCCTGATACCAACAGGTCTTCATCTACTCTTATTCTCATCATCATCCTCTCAGAGTAAATCCTGTCCCTCCTCCTCCTCCTCCTCCTCTACATCTGTCTTACAGCTTTAGTTCCTCCACAGATTACAGTTTGTCCAGTGAAAACCTTGTATCTCCACATGTGTTGATGGTGAATGTTTGTGATGAAGTGAAGGATGAAGAGTTCCTTTATGTGCTGAGAAAATTCTCCTTCTGAAGCTAAAGAAACTGTTCCAACCCTCTGGGATCAGCTGGAAAATACATCGATGTCTTAAACATCTAGAGCAGTAAAATGCAACAGACACATGAATGCAGCAGGAATATTAATCCAGAAACATCAGAGATAATAAAACACTGAAAGGAACTCTTTACTGCAGCAGGAACTCTTTACTGCAGCAGGAGGACTTTACTTTAACTAGTATAACTACATGAAGTTGATAATACTATATATAATGATAATAATATAATACTTTTACTGCAGTGAGGTTTGAATGCAGGACTTTAACTTGTACTGGAGTATTTTCACAGTGTGTGTCAGTCCACCCTACACACACTGGATGCACACGGCTCCTAACAGTCTACCTCTTCGAAGTGGTATTCAGAGCCCAGTGTATCCCACAATGCACCACAGCCATGTTATCACTACTGCTAACTGCTGTTTTGTAGGTGAAGTGAGAATAAACTAAGTCACAGAAAATGTTATGCCATGCTTGAAATCTAAACAGGTTTGATAAATAAAGGTATGGCTAAAGGTCTTTACGTGTCTCAAAAAGGGTCCCAGGAGGTGGACCCCTGTCCAGAACCACCTCTAATCACAGACTTATTGGACACTATCTCCACCATTGCATTTATCTTTCAAATCTATAAGCTTTAACTTTTTTTTAACACCTAAAAATAATTCTAGAGGCTGTAATCACAACCAGAGTTTCAGTCACCATCATGCTAGAAACTCTATAAAAGTCCATAAATCTTTTGAACTTAATGGATGTATTTGGCATCAAAAGCAGCACCTCATCTTTTCAGAACTCTCTGGTATCTGATTATCATCATGGAAAACACATAAACTCGCCTGGGAATCACACAAATAAGACGCTCTTTATAACTTCAGCTGTTGCATCTTAATCATCAAACGACCACATTTTCTTCAGCATCATAAAAACTGTCCCAGAACATTTACAGAATCATTCACATGTAAAATGTTTCTAAGTGGCCCAACTTATTATGACTACATGACATCACTCACCCCCACTGGTCACTTCCTGAGAGGCGATGACAAATCCAAAGCCTTCTCCCGGCCGCCTCCTCAGCTCCACCTCCACTGTCTTTACGCCTCCTCTTCCATCCTTGGCCACTGCTCCTAGTGCTCCTCCTCCACTTCCCCCTCTGATAGGAGGAGGGCCACCGGCACTCTCCTCTACTCCCAGCAAATCACGAGGCTCCAAGGGCAACGCCACAGGAACTGAGTCCAGGAAGCTGGTGCTCTGGATGAGGGCCGAGGCTGGGGGCCCGTTAGGCGTCAGGGCAGGAGGGGTCCCTGGAACACAAGGAGGGGAAAGACTGATACAAGCAGGATGACAAGGAGGAGACAGACTAATTGGAGCAGACAGACGAGGCGGACTCGATTAGTGTAAGTGGCAGCGTAAAGCGGGAAGTCACCTGCACGAGGCAGGACAGCAGTTACCTTGGTGAGTCCCTGGGGCTGGTAGGTGTCCCTCCTGGGGACTCTCCAGGGCCAAGCCAGCCTGGTTGAGTTGGGGGACCAAGGCACCCGTGGATGGGGAAGGCAAGTCGGCTAAAGTTGGGTGGTAGGGGGGGGAGGGGGTGACCAGGCCATGTGGGGAGGGGAGGGGCTTGTAAAAGTTTGGGGTGACAACTGGGGAAGAGATGAGACCTGGGGGGGGGGGGGGTAAAAAGTTATTCATTGTTTTTGTTGGTTCACAGAAACAGTTTTTATTGGTGCCCTATAATCAAATTTATTCTAATTTATTAGAGTCAATGTTCAGGAGTACCTCCTCTGTGGACCAGTAGTACCACCTCTCCCTGTTTGGTGTGTTCTTGCAGGACTCTCTGGACCTGAGGAAAGAAATGTATTTTTAATGGTTTTAAATGGGAACTTATATAGCGAACTGTATCCTAAATCCAGTTTCAGAAGATTTTCCATCTTGGTGAAAGCGACAGAAGCCAATAAACAAACATCAACACAACTCATCTTATCTTCTAATCTACTGTTCACACGTATGGACTCAAACACTGGAACATGATAATATTCATTGTGAAATCAAAATCAAAATAACATCCTGCCACCATCAACTGCATCTCAGCACTCAAAAGCCACCCAGTGGTGCAAACCGGGGTAGTTGAGAAAGGTTCAACTGTATGTAAATGTCTTCTGGATCAGCCAGTCGTGCTCATTCTGATTCCCCCAGAAACAAAAGCAAGAGTTTTTCATGCAGCTACGTAAAAAACGTAGTTTACCTGGACACATCAGCCATGGAATGAACTGGTTTGTTGTGGGCCAGTATAGTGGGAACAGGAGAACATGGCTCTCAAGCTCTCTAGGAACTTCGGTTCTTTCTTTTGTTGTTGTCCACAAACATCTTCAGGGCAGCCACAGAAGTTTATGGTCATGTTGAAACATTTCCAACTTGGGCTGTCATGTCCTCAGCTTCATTTGTAACACTGTTCATGTCCACTTCTAATGACTTTCTGTTCAGTGTGAACGTCTCTGTCTCCGTCATTTTACATTGTTAAAGGGCCAATTACTGCTACTTTGACAGGAAACATCTTTGTTGTCTTGACTGACTTCTCCTTTGGGGATCAACTCCACAATCGTGACGTACATGAAACTGGTCTTCGTGCCTCACGCGCAACACTGTCTAAAGGTCTCAGTATGCTTCAAACAGCATAGTTTGTCTGCCAGGTTCTTACACCACTTTTCTAATGGTGGGTTTGGGGGCAACTGTGCCTGTCAATTTCTAACTTTCTGAAGCAGACAGTCTGACAATCAACAACTACGTCCGTCACTTATAAACGTGTAATCAACTGACATGAATTTCTTCGAGGAGACTCTCTGTGCTCCTTGTCACATAGATCAGGAAGACAGTGGGTGGCAGCCAAGACAAGGCTACAACAGGACATCCACATCAGATAGGAACACTGAAGATGTGGTCGGACCACACTTATACATGCACTTCTTCTCTTTAAAATGGTTGCTCCTGAAACCCATGTTAGATTCTGGAGCCTTTACAAGACTACCTTGACCCCGACTAGCTGGATGTCGGATTATCTTTTACCTGAGAGAAGCTGAGGCTCTGGACGTCTGCTCCGTTGATCTTCACTATAGCGTCCCCCGGCTGCAGCGAGGGGCAGTGCCTTCGATCCCAGACCCGCCTCACCACCGCCAGCTGACCTCCTTGGCCCCCCGCTGTCACACTGAACCCCAGACCCCCACTCTCACTGCGCCCGAGGGCCACCGGCACAAGTTCCCTACTGGGAGTTGACCCTGGCGACCCTGCCCCGAGGGGGAGCACCAGCCCTGGGTTTCCCCGGGAGGCTGGGGACAGCGCTTGGTGATTGGCTGGACAGCCGTTAAAGCCACAGGATGGGAGGTCTCTGGGTGGGGTCAGGGCAAGGGCAGTCTGGGGCATCGGAGGGCGCTGCACAGGAGCGCCAGGAGGTGTGGAGGAGGGGGGGTTGTTAGCAATGGTGGGGCTGGAGGAACTTTGGAGGAGGCCTGTCTCTGGCTGAGAGAGCGGCAGTTTGGACAGAGTGTGGGAGGATGAGGAGGTGATGGGGAGCGTGGAGGAGGAGATGGGGAGTGTGGATGTCGACAAGTCGCTCTCTGAAGACTTGGAGCTCTGATGGTGGAGGAGGGAGGAGGAGGAGAAGGTGGGGAGGGTGCTACTGTTGTAGCGAATCAGAGAAGACCTGCGAGGAGGAGGAGCAGTAAATTATCACTGATTCTAGACCTCAGATTAACCGCTTTATTGTTTATTGGATTAGATATTACCATGGCAACAAAAACTCTCACTCAGGTCCATATGGATAATGTAGTATAAAAGCAAACAGTATTGAAATACTGCAGTTTCCCCTCCAATCGGTCACCTGCGATAAAATGAGGTGGCAGAATGACTCAAATGCTTAATGAAGCTCCTCTCACCTTCGTGTTCCAGCGTTGGACAGGCCACCATCAGAGTCACTGTGAATGGCTGCTGTCCTCTCTGGAGGGGGTGGTGGACACAGTGGGGGGTCAGAGGAAGTTGGCGTCGGCGGGCCTGTCAGCCCATTTGTCATTGGCTGCGCAGCGTAGGAGGGCGGGGTTTGGCCCAGTCCTGGATTTCCGAGTAAGGGAGTTATTATTAGACTGACAAGTAGATTATAAAGTGTGTGTTTAATTCTCTGTAGATATTTAACAAAGCAGGTGTCCATTAAACACTTGAAAGAAGGTTTATGGATAAATCCAGAATAATGAGACATTGGGTAGCTGATTGATTGGATATTAATTTAAAAACAAAAACAGAAACATCCACTCTGGACTTGATTTTATTGGTTCAAAGTCTGACAGCTTTTCTAACTTTAGCGCATCACGTCTGTGAGTTTCTGGTTAAAATATCATCCTCCCGACCTGGCGTGCTGCCGTTGGCGTCCATCGTGCGGCTGTAGGTGAGGTGTGTCAGGCCGCGCTTCACATTGGGGGGGTTAGACGGCTCGCTGGGAGTCTGTGGCTGTTGAAGGCATAAAAGTCAGATACAAGGTGAGTGAGTTATACAGGGTTATAACACAACCACTAAAACAGTAAATAGGATATATATACAGCACCGTCTCCAGACTCTGTTTGGGACATCCATCGGGGTTATACAGCATCGGGTATCCTCTCCTCAGCACCACGTCCACACTCTGACCCATCGGCACTGACTTCAGCATCTCCACCACCTCTTTATGGGAGCGACCCAACACACAGCTGTCGTTGATGTAGACCAAGATGTCAGCTGGAGGACCACAGACCAGGAGACACGGTCAGTCTACACGCTGTTAAATCACAATCTGACATGTTCAGCTGTCGGGGTAAGAAGGAAGTGCAGGTGGACGGTCAGACTGGGGTCATGTCAGCAGTAATGAGGCGTTGTGCCGGACTGCGGTGGTGTTAAGGTGTTGATCTACAACTTATGAGTCAATCTGCATCCCAACCCTCAGCTACGCACCTGAGGTCGCAGATAGAAGCGACCAAAATGTGTTTACTTTGCAGGGCGTCTGCATTCACCCTCGAAGATTTGATATACTTCAAAAAGGACGTTGACAGCAGACACAAACGTGGCTTCACTTCATCAGGGTGTTTGTAAGCGTTTAACTAAGTGTTGATCTGAATCATCAGTTTTTGAAACTTGTACGTTGGCTGTAGTTTTTATTACTCCAGTTTTTTTAAACTTTTCCGAGTGTTTCTGGAGATTTTACTCGTTTCTTCTGATTTCTGTTAGTTTTCTTCTCTTCTACAGTTTTTCCTCGGACTGTTTTCTCTTTTCGTTCTTTTCTCTGCAGCTTGCTGTGTTGAGGAGTTTTCTGCTGAAACTCTCGGCTCTCTTTCCCAGCAGATTTCATGAACTGTGTGTGTGTTACATTCCTGACTATTTATCCTCAGTGCACGTGAGCAGGTCTGACAGTGTGGGAGAGAAAGGAGGCTGTGTGTTGGACAGATTAAAGTGTGTGTGTGTGTGTGTGTGTGTGTGTGTGTGTGTGTGTGTGTGTGGATTAGTTGTAGATCATGAGATTGTGTCCCTGAGAAAAACAAAGACCTGAGAACCAAACAGCAACATAATCCTCCAGGGAGAGTGAGCATGTACTTAAACTGTTTTATAACTACTAAATATACCACAACTATCTGTGTATTTCTAACAGTAACAGACATATTAGAGCAGAGCAGACGTTGGCGACCTGTCAAATGCAGGTGGAACTAATACCATCACTCACTGCTGAGCCTCATTAGTGTTATTAGTTCCTGCTGTGACGAGTCAAACTGTCCACAGGGAAAACAAGAATCTGATTCAACTGGAAACTTTAAAGGAATCAAAGTGGTCTGATGAGGGCAGGACAGAGGAGGAGTAAAGCAGGTCAGCGTGGCGGTCAGATCCAGACTCTGGAGTCTGTCAGTACAGCAGAGATTCTTGTTTTGTGTGTAAAAAGTTTTATGTTTTATTTTCACTCCAGAAACCGTTGAGTAAAATTCCCCTGCTATCATCACCACTGTGCTCAGAGGTCAGACCGGCCTGCTGGGAGGAGGAGAGTTTAAGATTTCAGCACCTGTTGAGTTCAGTGGTCTGTTCATTGATCAGAAACACCTGCAGCACCACTGTAACATCATCAGCATTAACATTATGTCCAAGTCATCGTCTCCCTCGAGCTCCCGACTCTCTTCACTGTCAGTCTTTCTTTTAACACTGAACTCTGGACTGTTGACTTGACTAGCACACCTGAAGCTCAGGCTAATGACCGAAAGCACGGGCAGGGACTTTTAAAGTATGAAAATAGTATTTGTACTGTATTTTCGTTTTAAATGTATTTCACAGAAGCAGATTGAGCACGGAGAAGGGACAAGTCTGAAGAGGTCAAACTTATAGAAGTTATAGGAGGAACTCTGAGGGAGCAGCAGAAGGTTTATAATGTAGCTTGATTTAGAAAATGTACATAGTAATAATATACCTATTAAAATGTACTTATTAATAATATAACTATTAATAATGTACATTATTATTAACTTCCCTCTTTCAATTTGAACATCATTTATCAGGAGTTTATTTTGTGTTTTGGCTGCAGGCTGAAAGAAGGTGAGTTTGTTCACCTCTTTATAAACAGTCCCAGTACCTGTGTTCAGTGCTGGTGGTCCTCCAGGTGTGACACTGTACACCTGGAGAAACTCTCTGGGTCGACTTCCCCCGACGATGTTGAAGCCAAAACCTCGAGGACCTTTAGACAGCCGAGTGTGGATGGAGTAACCCTTCAACTGACTGGGCTGCTCAGTGAACTCTGGGACTGAGACAGAGGACAGGTGAGGACAGGTGAGGACAGGTGAGGTGTGGTGAGATCAGGTGAGGACAGGTGAGGACAGGGACCAGGTGAGATCAGGTGTGGAGGAGAGGTGACAATCAAAAAAAAAGCCAGTTGAAGACAGGTGAGGACAACAGTGAGTATTCACTGTGTCTCATCCATACAGTAGTAAATTGTTGTTGTGAGGATTAAATCTGAGTAGCAGAGTGGAGATATCCTGACCTACATTTCCCATAATGCAGCTGGATAGTGTCTGTCATCAGACTGTATGGGAGACATCTGGAGTCTGATGACATCACTATGACATCACTGGGGTTAGAGCCATTGGTGGAAGAAGTAAAATTAGTTTCTTAGTTAGTTCTTGTTGGGAACCGTGATGGAATTTTCTGGTCGCCTGTCTGTCTCTGGTCGCCTGTCTGTCTCTAGTCGCCTGCCTGTCTCTGGTCTCTGGTCGTCTGTCTGTCTCTGGTCGTCTGTCTGTCTCTGGTCGCCTGTCTGTCTCTGGTCGCCTGCCTGTCTCTGGTCGCCTGTCTGTCTCTGGTCGTCTGCCTGTCTCTGGTCGCCTGTCTGTCTCTAGTCGCCTGCCTGTCTCTGGTCTCTGGTCGTCTGTCTGTCTCTGGTCGCCTGTCTGTCTCTGGTCGTCTGCCTGTCTCTGGTCGCCTGTCTGTCTCTAGTCGCCTGTCTGTCTCTGGTCGCCTGCCTGTCTCTGGTCTCTGGTCGCCTGTCTGTCTCTGGTCGCCTGCCTGTCTCTGGTCTCTAGTCGCCTGTCTGTCTCTGGTCGCCTGCCTGTCTCTGGTCTCTAATCGCCTGTCTGTCTCTGGTCGCCTGCCTGTCTCTGGTCTCTGGTCGCCTGCCTGTCTCTGGTCGCCTGCCTGTCTCTGGTCTCTAGTCGCCTGTCTGTCTCTGGTCGCCTGCCTGTCTCTGGTCTCTAGTCGCCTGCCTGTCTCTGGTCTCTGGTCGCATGCCTGTCTCTGGTCGCCTGTCTGTCTCTAGTCGCCTGCCTGTCTCTGGTCTCTAGTCGCCTGTCTGTCTCTAGTCATGCCTGTCTCTGGTCTCTGGTCGCCTGCCTGTCTCTGGTCGCCTGCCTGTCTCTGGTCGCCTGCCTGTCTCTGGTCTCTGGTCGCCTGTCTGTCTCTAGTCGCCTGCCTGTCTCTGGTCGCCTGCCTGTCTCTGGTCGCCTGTCTGTCTCTACTAGCCTGCCTGTCTCTGGTCTCTAGTCGCCTGTCTGTCTGTAGTCGCCTGTCTGTCTCTAGTCGCCTGCCTGTCTCTGGTCTCTGGTCGCCTGTCTGTCTCTGGTCTCTAGTCGCCTGCCTGTCTCTAGTCGCCTGCCTGTCTCTGGTCTCTGGTCGCCTGCCTGTCTCTGGTCGCCTGCCTGTCTCTGGTCTCTGGTCACCTGCCTGTCTCTGGTCTCTGGTCGCCTGCCTGTCTCTGGTCTCTAGTCGCCTGTCTGTCTCTAGTCGCCTGTCTGTCTCTAGTCGCCTGCCTGTCTCTGGTCTCTGGTCGCCTGTCTGTCTCTGGTCGCCTGTCTGTCTCTAGTCGCCTGCCTGTCTCTGGTCTCTGGTCGCATGCCTGTCTCTGGTCGCCTG
>CM062201.1:27495000-27505000 GCA_031216445.1 Lateolabrax maculatus
TCCAGAGAGAAAAACTCCTCAATGGACACAAAGTTGTAGTCCACACCTGAGATCTCCCCGTCCCGAGGCTGCCGGGTCGTACCTGCAGAGCGGACAGCGTGATGTCATCACTGAGGGACAGAGCTGTAGTCCTGTTACAGGCTACGGACTCCAACATACAGAGGTAATTACTGAATGTAAATACGTTGATTATTGCTAAAAACCATCAGTAGAATCAAACATTTAAATCTGAAGGATTCTAAACTTAAGGTTCTGTAATCAGAACATGAAGAGGTCTCACTCTGTCAGTTTGTTTGGAAACCAAAACAACTTTTACACTCTGTTCTGTGTGTGCGTGTGTGTGTGTGTGTGTGTGTAAACTTAAGTATATTTCCCCTGATAACCAAACTGCTCTCAACTTTTCCAGTGCAGCACTGTGTGTGCAGCAATAGTACAAACACACACTGTTTAAACACCACTAACATGTTTAGTCCACTTCCTATAATCATTAACAGAGTTCATCAACACTTTTTACATCCAGAGGACAGAAACCTGCAGCTGCTCTGATCCTTTAACCAGTGTAACCAGTGTCACAGTAACACTGCAGACTGGGACCAGGGTTACCAGTACTGTGTGTTTTACCAGAACTCTCAAAATATAGAATGTATGTGCAGGATCTAGGTTGACTTAACAGACTGTGTGTGTGTGTATATACAGGTGTGTGTGTGTGTGAGTATAGGTGTGTCTTACAGGGTACAGCCCGCAGGTACAGGTTCTCTCTGATGAGCTGCTGCAGCTGACTGTCCATGGAGCCTGGAGTGAAACACTTACTGAGGTACAACCTGAGGTCCTTACAGAGGGACGAACCTGAGACACAGACAGACAGACAGGCAGGCAGGCAGGCAGGCAGGCATTAACATTAACAATTTTCATTATTAAGCAACCTGCAGATTATTTTTGTTATAATTTCACAAAGCCCTCAAATGACAATAAGTCTGAAGCATTAAGACACTCGGTTTACTGTCAGATGTGACAAATACTTTTTGCTGAAAAATTACTGAAATAAATATACAAAACATACAAAATCTGCGAATCAGTGCAAAGTAAATAAACTGTTTATCTATGACATAAACTAAAGGTATCATAAAATAAAACACCAGAAAAAACAACGAGAACGTCAAACAGTCATTAACGAAGCAAAAGAAATAAATGTTTAACGCGTCCACGGACCTGGTGAGACAGTCTTGATTCTGATTGGATGAGGACAGGAGTTGAGGACTCCTCTGACATCACCAAGGGTCATCCCTAAAACAGGCGTCCCCCCGATCTCTAAGATGATGTCGGCCACAGTGGCCCCGCCCCCGTGGGCCGCAGTGACAAATGGGAACTCGCCGTAGTCTGCCCCGCCCCCGATGGCCAGACCCAGCTCTCCGGAGCCGCCGCCCAGCGGGACGAAGCTCTCCTGGACCTGAGACACAAACATGGAGGACGGGGTGACGTGAATGTAACCCTGGAAGAGTTTAACTATTCAAAGTTCCTTTCAGGTATTAAAACCTTCATTGTTACCTTGGAGCGCCAGTGCAGCTTTTTCACTGTCGCTTTAGACATGGCGGCCGAGCTGCAGACAGGAAGAAACAAACAAAGTTACTGAGCGTGCTCAATAACACCTGCTGTTCATACAACACTGTTTTAATTTTCAACTGGCTCATATTTACATTTCATCTGAAGTTAAAGGTGTCCGTTCACACCTTCCTAAATACCTATGCACACTGTAAGCCTCAGTACACACAGGTAAATACACTGTGAACACCTGTAGATACCTGCACACACCTGTACAACATCTTACATTTCTCTTTACACCTGTAAACATGTGCATGTGTAGGCCTGTACACATCGGTGAATACCGACGAACACCTGGAAACACTAATAAACACCTGTTCACATGCATTCACACTGTTCACACCTTTAAACACCCATCGGAACATGTAAAGACCTGTTCACACCTCTAGACACCTGTTCACCCCTGTAAAGACCTGTTCACATCTGCAGACACCTGTTCACCCATGTTAAGACCTGTTCACACCTGGAAACAGCTTCCTTACTCAGATTTGTCGTCAGTCTGCTTCTTTAACAACACACCCAAACTTGTTAAGAACCTGCAGACAACAGTTACAAACACAAGTAAACTATTGTGAACATCTGCACACATATTTTACTTTGAAACACCTTTTGGACACCTGTTCACACCTGTTCACACCCATAAGCTCCAGTGAACACCTCCAAACATCTGTTTGTAGCTGTAAACACTTGGACCTCTGGACATCCTTTGGCACACACAGACACCTATTCACAGCTGTAGACATCCTTAGACATCTGTTCACACCTGTGAACATCTTATGTGGAACAATTTAGGAAATTAAACTTAATGTTATTAAACTACTTAATTATAAATATAAGTACTTTATGAAGAAAAAACTTCTGGAAAGGAAGGATCTTTTCCCCCTTGCTTCCTCACTACCTAACTAGGAAGCTGTTGAACATCCTCACAACTGAAGAAGAACACTTCCTCTTCTCCTCACTAACAAGGACATTTCTTTACCTCTTCACCATCTAACTAGGAAGCATCTTTTTCCCCATTTCCTTATTAGAGAGCTCTTTTTCTTCCTCTCTAACTAAGAAGCTTCTCAACCAAACTCCAGGAAGTAAAGCAACACTTCAGAAACTGAGCCAACAGTCGAGTTTCTGTTCTGTCTGTGGTTTTAATTTGTCTCCTAGCAACAGTAAAACGTTGGGATGAAATGTTTAATCAGCAGAGCTGCAGGAACAGTTTCCTGTGTTCTCCGAGTGTTTGGGATCAGTTCCTCCACCAACTCATCCACTGTGCTTCAGTTTCAGAGAACAGCAGATGGTGGCAGACAGCAGGGAGCCACACACACACACACACACACACACACACACACATTGTATACACACAAACACAAATACATACACACCAGCCACTGACACCATTTCATTTATACACAATCAGACCCACAGGGGAACACACACACACACACACACACACACACACACACACACACACACACACACACTGCTAGACGTCATGCATCAAATATGGATGAGCATATGTGAAGGTGGGAGTCAGAGAAGAAACAACAACCACATCCCTGAGCAGCCATTCAAACAATCTGAGACTTTAAACTGTTAATATAACTGATTATATAAAAACACGAGGAAGGAAGTTTTCTAGGATGTGAGGATGTAACGCAGCTTCCTAAAGGCTGGAAGTAAAGATGCATCCTACTAAGGCAGTGAGGAAACAAAGATGCTAAAGAAGAAGGTAGAGAAGCATTCTGGTAATGAAGTACGAAGGTAAAAAGCATCCTAGTTATGTAGTGAGGAGGTATAACAAATGTCTAGCTGGGAAGCAAGGACTTATTAAACAAGCTTCCTTGTCAGAGAGCATGGAGGTAGAGAAGCTCCCTCGTTAGGTGTAAGGAAGAAAGAGTCTAACAAGGACTTAGGTATTGAAGAGGTAAAGAAGCGCCCTAGTTAGGCAGTGAGGAGATAAAAAAGCTCCCTAGATTGGTAGTGTGGAAGAATCTTCCTAGTTAGGTAGCAAGGAGGTAATAAACCTTCCTAGTAAGGAAGTCAAGATGTAGGCTAATTCATCTTTTGAGTTAGGTAGTTAGTTGAAGAAGCTTCCTAGTAATGAATTAAGATAGTAGAGAGGTTTCCTAGTTAGGGAAGTAAAGAATATTTCTTATTGAGAGCATGAAGGGAAAGTAGCTTCCAAGTAAGGAAGCATAGAGGAAAAAAAGCTTTGTTGCCACATTGAGTAATGAGGAGGTAAGGAAGCTTCTGACTTTTGATAAGGAGATAAAGTAGCATCCTAATTAAGTAAGTGGAGAAAAAGGAAGCTTCCTTTTTAGAAAGTGAGGATGTGAAGGAGCGTCCTTGCTGTGTATTGAGGAGGTAAAGAAGCTTCCTTGTTAGGGAGTGAGGAGGTAAAGAAGCGTCCTCGCTGTGTGTTGAGGAGATGAGGAGTCTAGTTTGTAAATGGATCCGGGGGCTGAGTGCTGCTCTTCGGTCGGAGACGGGGGGGTGCAGTGATACTCGTCTCAGTGAGGTCGACGTGCTGCTATTTACACATCATTAACACATGCTCGCTCGCCCCAACTCTCTCTCTGTCACTTCCTGTCTGTCACCTCGTTCACTTCAGCCGCTCACACGCCAAAATAAAAGACTTTTACAAGATTGAGTGATTGGACACATGAATGTGTGTGTGTGTGTGTGTGTGTGTGTGTGTGTGTGTGTGTGTGTAGTACCTCTATAGATGAATGCTGTGGGTTGGTGTGTGTTCAGCTGCCATATCCAGACTCTCAGTGTTTCTGTTGGTTCCTCTCTCTCCTCTCTCTCGTAATGTCTCTCGCCCCTCTCTCTCTCTCTCTGATAAGACTAGTCAGAGTACAGAGTGTGATGTAAGTCACCGTGTGTTTAGGGAGTGGACTGCATTACTCTCTCTATGTACGCTGTTTAAAGGAATGTTGGCATTAATGAGTGAGTGTGTGTGTGAGTGTTAGTGAGTGTGTGTGAGTGAGTGTGTGTGTGAGAGAGTGTGAGTGAGTGTGTGTGTTTTCGATCTATAGAAACTGTCTACGTGTCAATCATAAATCATATGACCTTCAGTGAGTATTTCTGTAAAACTCTGTGGGAGCGATGGTGGGACACACAAGCAGAAGCCACTACTGTGGACTGTGATAGGCTCATACACCTGTCAATCAAATAATGTAATATGGCTGTAATGACTCCTTAATGGGACATTTATTGTGAAAGTCTCCCCTCAGAAGAACAAGCTCAGTGAATCTGCTGAGAGCTGAACTTAAATGAGGTTTCTCATTCACTTCAATGTAGTCACTTTGATCACAGCAGCATCTGGTGGACGGTAGAGGAACTGCAGCGGCTGACTGGTTCAGCCCACAGACTGTATATAAAGATGGACGACATGACAGTCAAAACACCTCCATCACCCCCTGGTGGCTGGTTCCAGTATAGATCATAAAGTACACGATGGTTTCTGTCTTTTTAGGTACATAACACGCTGAGTTCAAGTGTTCATCTGATAGGTTCGGTTCTAATTAGTTATCTGATGCTATAAAACGTTAGCTCACTACGTTCACCAATCAGACGGCTGCTGCAAGCCGTCCACAACATCTTCGCACAAGTGCCAGAAACCTTTCACATGTACGAAATGCTCAGCAGCCTCTCAGCTCACTGTAAGTGCTGACAGGACCGTCACAGAGCAGAGTCAGAGACACACCTGGTGAGTTTACCTGGATAATACTATAACAGATGACCTGAACTGTCTCAGCTCTCAAACAACACACGCTGTTCGAAGGCCTGAACACACCTCATCATCTGAGACGGATCCTACAGGATCACAGAGCAGCGTTCAGTAACAGAAGCAGACTGGATGATGTGTTTGCAGCTCTGTAGATTCAGACTTTTACACTGTGAGTGGATTTATATTCAGCAGGTCATATGTAGGTCACACACACACACACACACTCACTCTCACTCTCACACACACACACACACACACTCACACTCTCACACACACACACACACACACTCACACTCTCACACACACACACACACACTCACACTCTCACACACACACACTCACACACACACACACACACACACACACACTCACACTCTCACACACACACACACACACACTCACACTCTCACACACACACACACACACACTCACACTCTCACACACACACACACACACTCACTCTCACACACACACACACACACTGACACACACTCACTCACACACACACACTCACACACACACACTCACTCTCACTCTCACACACACACACACACACTCACACTCTCACACACACACACACACACTCACACTCTCACACACACACACTCACACACACACACACACACACACACACTCACACTCTCACACACACACACACACTCACACTCTCACACACACACACACACTCACTCTCACACACACACACACACTGACACACACTCACTCACACACACACACTCACACACACACACTCACTCTCACTCTCACACACACACACACACACACACTCACACTCTCACACACACACACACTCACACTCTCACACACACACACACACTCACTCTCACACACACACTGACACACACTCACTCACACACACACACTCACACACACACACTCACTCTCACTCTCACACACACACACACACACTCACACTCACACTCACACTCTCACACACACACACACACACACTCACACTCTCACACACACACACTCACACACACACACACACACACTGACACACACTCACTCACACACACACACTCACACACACACACTCACTCTCACTCTCACACACACACACACACACACTCACACTCTCACACATACACACTCACACACTCACACACTCTCACACACACACACACTGACACACACTCACTCTCACACACACACACACTGACACACACTCACTCTCACACTCTCACACTCACTCAGATCATCGTACTGTATGTGTGGATGTTCGTTTCACTGTGGCCTCATTTTCTTTGTTTTTCTGTCTAACTGTATGTAGCCTATTTTCATCGTGTGAGTGTGTGTGTGTGTGTGTGTGTGTGTGTGTGTGTGTGTGTGTGTGTGTGGTCAGCTGGATGCTGACTGACATTTCCAGCGTCTGTAACGAGGCTGCAGATCTTCAGACTGTGAACCAGCTCTGAAACAGTCAAACAGGATAAACTGAGAGAGCAGCCTGTAAAAGCGACCCCCCCCCCGCTCATCAGAGGTCTTCTGAACACAACAACGTGCACCGGCACATCTTCACTAGAGACGATACGACAGGAACCGAGGATCAGACCTGATTTGCTGCCAGTCAACAAGCAGCAGACATGTTGTCGTTCTGCACTTCACTCTCTGTGTGATGATGATGAAGATGATGATGATGATATATCAGGGTTTAGGCTAACTTCAGCGTCGTTATTGGACTGGATTAAACTCGTCTCTTCACTTCACATTTTAGAAACTCTTCATGTGTAAAAATCTGAATCTGTAAAGTAACTAAAGCTGTCAGATAAATGTAGAGAAGTAAAAAGTTAGTTACCTTCCCCCGCTGCTGGAAGTTTAACATCAGATTCACAAATGTTTAGTTGCAGAGCAGGAATTTGTTCTTCGTTCTCGCTCGTCGGCTCCTCAGATGAACCTGAGCAGAAACTTGTTCCAGCAGCTGTTGGATGAACAAACGCTGCGTTCGCTTTGAAGAAGAAAATCTCATTTGGTTCGGTCGGCTCTGAGCTGTCGCGTAGAAGATCTTTGATATAAAAGACTACAAGTCCCAGAGGAGCGTGGGAGTCAGTAAATCAGTGTTTGTTGTATGAATGATGTGTTTGAGATAAGAGCTGCGAGCCTCCAGGTGAACCGTGTGATCCCGACAGGATGGCGCTGTAAAACACCGAGCGTGCTGATTCAAATGGATTCTACTTCCTGTTCCCCGTCAGCGCCACAGCAGAGACTCTGAAACTAACTGCAGATAAACACGAGGAATCTCACTGAAGGGAACAAAACTCAGAGTCAGACTGGAGGATCCTGACGTTTACCTGACAGCTGTTGTTACTTTACAAAGTCCGATTTTACACAGAAAACACAGAACATGAAGCTGAACTCTTGTGATGATGGTTGGACTCATTTTTCCTGTAAAATCATTTCCTGGCTGCAGCTTCTCAGATGTGAAGATTTGCTGCTTTTCCTTTGAATGATTTGAATCATGTGAATGTGTTTTAATAATGTTGAGCTTTGGACTGGAGCATTGTGAAGGTGTCACTTTGGGCTCTGGCTCATCGTGACGCCATTTCTCACTATTTTCACTATTGTTACAAAGCAAAGGATCAATGGATCAATGGAGAAAATAATCAGCAGATGGATCCAGAATGAAAATAATCATCAGCTGCAGTCCGATACAAAACAGTTCAAAATGAGCTCCAACAGTAAAATCCTGCTTTTCCATGAATGATGAGGAATAATAATCTAATGATAGAATATATAATAGTACAACAGGCACAGGGGACATTTTACTGTGGAAATACTTTAACTACATGTTACTGATTATACTCACAGACTTTTACTGAGGAACAGTTTCACTGCAGGACTTTTACTGTAACACAGTATTTACAGTGTGTATTAGTACTTTTACTGTAACACAGTATTTACAGTGTGTATTAGTACTTTTACTATAACAGAGTATTTACAGTGTGTATTAGTACTTTTACTCCAGTAAAGGACCTGAGTACCCCCCCCCCCCCCCCAAATGTAAAGTATATCCTTGTATCTCCACATTAAAGCAGCTTTGTTGGATGAAAACTCTTCTTCTTCTCTCAGAGGTAGACGCTCAGATTGACTCCACTCCGCTCTCATCATCAACAGTAAATATGAAGCTGCAGTCGGTTAGCTTAGCTTAGCATAAAGGTCCCAGTCTGCAGAGACAGACGACGACATTTTGTCAACTAAGCAGGTGATTGTAAACAGGAATAACAGCGCTGTGCGTGTACGCTTCTTCTTCTCTCCTCTGACGTCACCAGCTGAAGGAGGTCGGAGGTCGGAGGTCGCTGCGCATGGCGGGAACACGGGAGTCTGGAGCCGCGGTGATGAAGATGATGGAGGATGAGGAGCGGCTCTGTGTTGGTGCTTCCTGTCTGGGAACACTGAGCGTCTCTGACAGCAGCTGTCAGCCTGAATCTCGTGGGGTCTCTGATGACATCATCACCACACAGGACGGACACACTGATGATGTCATCAGCAGGTGGTCGCCATGGAAACGGAGGAAGGCATCAAACCCAGCTCTGCCAGGGGTCAAAGGTCAGGAGATCTTCCTCTCAAGAAGAGAGCCGGCGGAGCGACGGCTGCTTCACCCTGATCGCACGCAGCGCAGAGCCACCTCCTTACACACACTTCACTTCCTCACTCCTCACTCCCCAGATCTGTTCATCGCTCCTCCATCCTGCCTCCTTTCCTCGCCTTCTCCCCCTCATCTCCTCCTCCCCTTCCCCCTCCTACCCTCTTCTTCTCTACACCATCAGCACCTCCTCTTCTTTACACCATCATCGCCTCCTCTTCTTTATTCCATCAGCACCTCCTCTTCTTTACACCATCAGCACCTCCTCTTCTTTACACCATCAGCTCCTCCTCTTCTTTACTCCATCACACACCACTCATTCATCAGGATAAAACAGCTTCTCCTCATCATTGACTTCATGAGGTCACGTGATCACGGACGTGTCACGACAGTGGTGAGCTACAGGCAGGAGGCACCACCCAGCTGCATTGTGGGAAATGTAGGATCCAGTGTTTCTGGTATGAAATGTTGATATGTGTGTTAGTGGCTCGCTGAAACACCAGCCTGACCTCAGAGAGGAGAACTACAACACAGGGACAATATGTAGAAGACATGAAACCATCTGTAACGCCTCCTCAGAAGTCACCTACAGTGTCACCTCCTCCTCCTGCATACACACACCTCCGCTCCTTCTGTTTACCTCTCACTTTGTTCTACTTCTTCCTGATAGTTCACCTCTTCACCACTTTACTCCTTCGTACACCATCGATAGGCCACCTCCTCTCCTACATCATGTCCTCACTTCCTCCTTTCCGCACTGTCCTCCTTCTCTCACTCCTTCTGTTATTCTCAACAATGTATAGTCTGTAAACACGTAATGTTCCTTTAGTTCAAATAAACAGAACACATGTACAATAATACACCACATCGTCTCCTTAATGAAGCATCTACTGTAACCTGCTCCTCCTGCACGCATGCTACACCTCCTCCTCTCTACTAATACACAGTACCCCCCCCCCCAGCCAATATATTACATACCTTTTGTGTAATATATTTATGCCCTCACTTTATGGTACTCCTTCCTGATAATTCACCTCCTCTAACATCACTTTTACTCCTTAATAACACCTCCTCTC
>CM062201.1:27510000-27622500 GCA_031216445.1 Lateolabrax maculatus
AGAGACACACACACTATAACACACACAGAGACACACACACACTATAACACACACTATAACACACACACAGAGACACACACTATAACACACACACAGAGACACACACACTATAACACACACAGAGACACACACACTATAACACACACACAGAGACACACACACTATAACACACACTATAACACACACACAGATACACACACACACTATAACACACACAGAGAGACACACACACACTATAACACACACACAGAGACACACACACTATAACACACACAGAGACACACACACACTATAACACACACTATAACACACACACAGAGACACACACTATAACACACACACAGAGACACACACACTATAACACACACACAGAGACACACACACTATAACAAACACAGAAACACACACACTATAACACACACAGAGACACACACACTATAACACACACACAGAGACACACACACTATAACACACACTATAACACACACACAGATACACACACACACTATAACACACACAGAGAGACACACACACACTATAACACACACACAGAGACACACACACTATAACACACACAGAGACACACACACACTATAACACACACTATAACACACACACAGAGACACACACACTATAACACACACAGAGACACACACACTATAACACACACACAGAGACACACACACACTATAACAAACACTATAACACACACACAGAGACACACTATAACACACACACAGAGACACACACTATAACACACACACACAGACACACACACACTATAACAAACACTATAACACACACACAGAGACACACACTATAACACACACACACAGACACACACACTATAACACACACACAGAGACACACACACTATAACACACACACAGAGACACACACACTATAACACACACACAGAGACACACACACAGAGACACACACACTATAACACAAAGAGACACACACACTATAACACACACACAGAGACACACACACTATAACACACGCACACACAGACACACACACACTATAACACACAGAGACACACACACACACTATAACACACACACAGAAACACACACACTATAACACAGAGACACACACACACACTATAACACACACACAGAGACACACACACAGAGACACACACACTATAACACAAAGAGACACACACACTATAACACACACACAGAGACACACACACTATAACACACGCACACACAGACACACACACACTATAACACACAGAGACACACACACACACTATAACACACACACAGAAACACACACACTATAACACAGAGACACACACACACACTATAACACACACACAGAGACACACACACACACTATAACACACACACACAGACACACACACTATAACACAGAGAGACACACACACACACAGAAACACACACACTATAACACAGAGACACACACACACTATAACACACACAGAGACACACACACACACTATAACACACACACAGACACACACACTATAACACAGAGACACACACACACACTATAACACACACACAGACACACACACTATAACACACAGAGACACACACACACACTATAACACACACACAGAAACACACACACTATAACACAGAGACACACACACACACTATAACACACACACAGAGACACACACACACACTATAACACACACACACAGAGACACACACACACACTATAACACACACAGAAACACACACACTATAACACAGAGACACACACACACACACTATAACACACACACAGACACACACTATAACACACAATGACACACACACACACACCCACACACACACACACACACACACACACACTATAACACACACAGAGACACACACACTATAACACACACACAGAGACACACACACTATAACACACACTATAACACACACACAGATACACACACACACTATAACACACACAGAGAGACACACACACACTATAACACACACTATAACACACACACAGAGACACACACACTATAACACACACAGAGACACACACACTATAACACACACACAGAGACACACACACACTATAACAAACACTATAACACACACACAGAGACACACTATAACACACACACAGAGACACACACTATAACACACACACAGAGACACACACACACTATAACAAACACTATAACACACACACAGAGACACACACTATAACACACACACACAGACACACACACTATAACACACACACAGAGACACACACACTATAACACACACACAGAGACACACACACTATAACACACACACTATAACACAAAGAGACACACACACTATAACACACACACAGAGACACACACACTATAACACACGCACACACAGACACACACACACTATAACACACAGAGACACACACACACACTATAACACACACACAGAAACACACACACTATAACACAGAGACACACACACACACTATAACACACACACAGAGACACACACACACACTATAACACACACTCACAGACACACACACTATAACACAGAGAGACACACACACACACAGAAACACACACACTATAACACAGAGACACACACACACTATAACACACACACAGACACACACACTATAACACAGAGACACACACACACACTATAACACACACACAGACACACACACTATAACACACAGAGACACACACACACACTATAACACACACACAGAAACACACACACTATAACACACAGAGACACACACACACACTATAACACACAGAGACACACACACACACTATAACACACACACACAGAGACACACACACACACACTATAACACACACAGAAACACACACACTATAACACAGAGACACACACACACACACTATAACACACACACAGACACACACTATAACACACAATGACACACACACACACACCCACACACACACACACACACACACACACACTACATCCTGTCTTCTCTGATCTGATGGAGACAGAAAGAGTTTTTATCTCTTTTACTATCATCTATTGTCAGAGTGGAAGAAAGAGGAGGTGAAGAGAAAAACATTAGGAAGGAAGCAGGTGGATAAGAAGAAGAAGGAGGAGGAGAGAAAGATGTAAAGAAGGAGGAGAAAGAGAGGAAGCAGGGAAAGACATCAATATGTAGATGAGACAGAGGAAGAGATAAGGAGATGGACACAGGGAATAAGGAGGTAGAGAAGGAGAGAAGGAGGAGGAGGATAGGAAGGATGGAAAGAGGATGTGAAGAATGAACGGAAGATTTAGGGGATGAAGAGAAAGAAAAGAGGAGGTAGAAGAGGAGGAGCAAGGCATAGTAAATAAAAGAAGAAATGAGGAGAGCAGGAACATGGATGAAGTAAAACAATAGAGAGAGAAGGTAAAAGAAGGAGAAGAAGGAAAGTGAAAGAAGGTGAGAAGGAGAAGAGACACGAAGAGGAGAGGAAAAAGGTTGATAAGGATGAGGTGGACAGGTGTGACAGACAGGTGTGTGTCAGACAGGTGTGACAGACAGGTGTGTATGTCAGACAGGTGTGACAGACAGGTGTGACAGACAGGTGTGTATGTCAGACAGGTGTGACAGACAGGTGTGACAGACAGGTGTGTGTGTCAGACAGGTGTGACAGACAGGTGTGACAGATAGGTGTGTGTGTCAGACAGGTGTGACAGACAGGTGTGTGTGACAGGTGTGTGTGTCAGACAGGTGTGACAGACAGGTGTGTGTGACAGGTGTGACAGACAGGTGTGTGTGTCAGACAGGTGCGACAGACAGGTGTGTGTGTCAGACAGGTGTGACAGACAGGTGTGTGTGACATGTGTGTGTGTCAGACAGGTGTGACAGACAGGTGTGTGTGACAGGTGTGACAGACAGGTGTGTGTGTCAGACAGGTGCGACAGACAGGTGTGTGTGTCAGACAGGTGTGACAGACAGGTGTGACAGACAGGTGTGTGTGACAGGTGTGACAGACAGGTGTGTGTGACAGACAGGTGTGTGTGTCAGACAGGTGTGTCAGACAGGTGTGACAGACAGGTGTGTGTGTCAGACAGGTGTGACAGACAGGTGTGACAGACAGGTGTGTGTGTCAGACAGGTGTGACAGACAGGTGTGACAGACAGGTGTGTGTGTCAGACAGGTGTGACAGACAGGTGTGTGTGACAGGTGTGACAGACAGGTGTGTGTGACAGACAGGTGTGTGTGTCAGACAGGTGTGTCAGACAGGTGTGACAGACAGGTGTGTGTGTCAGACAGGTGTGACAGACAGGCAAGAAGTGCAATCCGAAGAGCTGAAGACTAAGGAAACATTTTGTTTTCTTGTACATTCATTTGTTCTCTTTTCTTTTCCTTGTATATTTGTTGTGGATATTTTGAGTTCCAAAGCTAATCTGGGTTCTAATGAAAACTTTGATTAAAATGAAACTGAACAAACCTTTATGAATATATATTGTCAATGATACTTTTTGTAAATATGTGGTTGTGTGTTTTGTCTTACTGCTCTAACGGAGCATTTGAGTTCACTACTGTAGGATCCTGGGTCTCAGACATGTTGGAGAACCTAGATATTGTCCAGTGAAAACCTCGTATCTCCACGTGTTGATGGTGAATGTTTGTGATGAAGTGAAGGATGAAGAGTTCCTTTATGTGCTGAGAAAATTCTCCTTCTGAAGCTAAAGAAACTGTTTCAACCCTCTGGGATCAGCTGGAAGAAGCATCGTCACAGAGCTGTAAACAGGCTGTTTTTCTGTCGACTTTTCAGAGATACGAGTTTCTCGCAGGAACATAGTGACACCAGACCTTACAGACGAGACTGAGGGCAGCAGGTCAGTTTACTTCTTGACTTTGTGTTGAAATTGAACTTCAAGACTTCATCAACCAGCAGATTATAATGTAATACACCAACCTGTGTGTGTGTGTGTGTGGGTGTGGGTGTGTGTTTGTGTGTGTGAGTGTGTGTGTGTAGTGTGTGTGTGTGTGGTGTGTGTGTGTGTTTGTGTGTGAGTGTGTGTTTGTGTGTGTGTGTGTGAGTGAGTGAGTGAGTGAGTGTGTGTGTGTTTGTGTGTGCGTGCGTGTAGTGTGTGTGTGGTGTGTGTGTGAGTGAGTGTGAGGTTTGTGTGTGTGGTGTGTGTGTGCTGTGTGGTGTGTGTGTGTGTGTGTGTGTGTGGTGTGTGTGTGTGTGTGTGTGTGTGGTGTGTGTGTCTCAGTGAAGGTCGATGTTTCATCATCAGCCTCTTGAAGCTTTAATAGACATCAGGGTGGACGGAGCGCAGCAGTGTGTAGTGAACACACAGGTTTAAGCTGCAGGTTCATCTTTCATATCAAATGTTTTCCACATTATTCTTGTCAATAAAAAGAGAATGAAGAAATAATAATTAGTCCACAGTCTTTTTCTGCGTGGGACCAAAGGGTTAAAAAAAAGTGTCCATGTGAGGAAATATTTACAAAACCAACATTTTAAAATAATCATCTTTATTCAGAGAGAACAGTTCCTTTTATCTAAATCTTTTAAATAATAAAACCTCCTGCAGTCAGATTTCTATTCTCTCTGCGCCTTTAATTCTCCAGCTGACCCCCCCCCCACCCCCCCCCCCCCCCCCCACACACACACACACACACACACACACACACACACACACACACTCACCGGACTCACACACACACCCTCACTCACACACACACACACACACACACACTCTGAGCTGTTCTATTTAATCCCCAGTTGGGAGAGAGAGGGCGGTCGAGAGACACTGACAGACACGCACAGAGAGAGAGAGAGAGAGAGTCAGATTAGTGAACCGAAGCTGAAGAAAGAAGCAGAATTTCTCTCCTCTGTTTTTTGATTTATTTAATTTCTTCTCATTTTTTTCCTCCAGTTGGATGTAAAGCAATGAACGGATGAACCGATGAACTGATGAACCGATCGGCAGCTGCTGCTGCAGAAGAAGAGAAGAAGTGGACTCTTGAGAAATAAATTTGTCAGCGGCTGAAATGTGGAGTTGATCGTGTTTGTGAATCAGAAGAAGAAGAAGCTGATGAGGATCAAAGAGCCGATCGATTAAAGATGATTATTGGTGTTTGGAGCTGAGAGTGAAACGCAGCGGAGATGTACGAGGAGAGAAACAGAAGTAAGAGATGTGCTTTTATTCTGATCAGCTGATTGATTGATTTACACTTCAATGTATTGATTTACAGTTAAATCAGACCAGTCAGAGAATCGATCACAGTTTCACTGTTTTTCTGCTTTGGCTCACTTTCAGTTTGAAACATCTTCTTATTTTACCCACAAACCATCAGTGAGGCGTAAACATCATGTCACAGTTTATCAGAACGTAAACAGATAAACAGGAAGTGATCAGGTGGGGAAACAAATGTTCATGCAGGGGAACAGTAAGCTTTCAGCTCTGGTTCTCTCAGAGAACCAGATATCAGTTACTGCACAGCCACAACTTTACTGCTGATACTTTAACTACATGAAGCTGAGAATACTTCTGTACTTTACTGCTGATACTTTAACTACATGAAGCTGAGAATACTTCTGTACTTTACTGCTGATAAATACTACTTTTTGTCAGCTCTGAACAGTCGTTAGATCCTGCAGAGCGACCTCCTGTTGCCCCTGAGTGGTGAAATGTTTGGTTGGCGGTCCCACCATGAGACTATGCGTTCCTAGTGTTACCGATGCTTCAGGTGTATTTCCTCAGTCAGATCAGAGTTCAGGTGTGTCCAGGTGACTTCAGTTCCACCAGAGAACAAGTTTTCCTTGTCCTCCTATCTTGGGACCCCACAGGGGGTCCCCCCCCACCAGGTTGGGGACCACCCGGACTGAAACTGGACCTGTAGAGACATAAACATAAGGGACAGGCTTGGATGTTAAATACAAACCCCTTTAATGTTGTGGTGGACAGGTGCACACCTGTGTGTCCCACTGTGACCTCTGACCTCAGTCTGGGGTCAGAGGTCACGACCTCCATCATGTAGAGAGCGACTCAGTTTAATACTCCAGATCCTGACGGGGGATCAGACTTCCTGCTCTCTGCTCGCTGAATTAAGATGGCCTCCGCGGACCTTCTGATAACGTTGTCATGGAAATGAGCATTAACACATGTGACATCATTGGTTACCGTGGCAGCAGAGTTAATCCGCCCTTTTGTTCTGTCCATGAAACAAATCTTATTTTAACTTAATCTGAACCTCAAAGAAATCTTTAAAGTGAGTTTAACCCTGATGCAGCCAGAGACGACATGACACCCCCGTCCCCACTCTGTCTCTCAGTGAACATCTGTGGACATCTGTGGACCGGGAGGCTGCTGAGGTCTTACTGGGCTCACTAAGTGCACTTTATAATTACATTTTTTGAACCTCTGGCACAGTGCGATACATCCTTTAACTAATAACTTAAAATTGCAGTCATTGTGCACACATCGCTGCACACTTGTGTGCACATGAACTGAACAGTCTGTGTCCTACACAGCAGAGGACACAGAACCAAACAGGACTGGATTTCGGAGGAGACCACGCCGTCTTCAGCGGCTTCTGTTGGCCCTTTGTTGGAGCACCAGGATTTAATGAAGATTTATGAAAGTAAAAGCAATTTAATGGAGCAGAGAATCGTTGTTTGTTGTTGGAGCAGCTGATAACCGGACCGTTTGTTAACACTAAAGTAAATGTAGTGTTGTAGATGGGAACCTTTACTGTGATGACGTGAGATGACAGAACAGCTTCTACAGGATCTGCTGGACACACTGAGCTCTTTAACAGCCAATCCTTTAACAGTGCTTCTACGTTACATTAGAGTATATTAACATACGTGTGTTTGTCACCACAGTGATGGAGGCTTGTTTACTTTGTCTATAAACAGGTATACAACACCTGTAACCATGGTAACTGTACACATCAAAGATGGTTACAATTAAAAATCGGAGGAAAATGAGAGAAAAACATCACAGTTTAAAACTCAAGTCTAAAGTCTAAAACTAAAATATTTTTTACATGTTAACATCTGGTCATGTGTCTGTATCTGTACAGCTGATATCAGATGATGATATGGGACATGGTGATGAATTGATCAGGCTTCACTATTAACAGCATCACTGCTGCTGCTGCTGCTGCGAGTCTGTGATCTGAGCAGAGAAGAAGAAGAAAATCTGGCCCAACATTCACTAAATGAACTGATGACCTTCCAGCTGGACCAGGCTTGAGGGCAGTGTGACACACATGACCACACACACACACACACACACACACACCATCATCACACACACACACACACACACACACACACACGTTTATTTAAGTCACTTTCGGGGACATTACATAGACTTAGATTCATTTCCTGGAGACCGACCCTAACCATAACCACTACTTGTATAACCTTAATCTTAACCTTAACCACTGACCCAAAAATCAACTTTTTTTCCACTTGGGGACAAAGCTTTTGTCCCTAGTTGCACAAGCTGTCCCTGATTAAATGGTCTTTAGTCTGAAATGTGTCCCTGTAGGTGGCCTAAATCAGACTCACACACACACATCATCTTCACACATTTTTACAATTTATTCATGTCCACATAAAGGACACACATATTAAAAGGTGCAGTAGAGTAAATTCACACATATAGGTCTTCACAATACAAAATAGTACTAAGTACTAAGTTTCAGCGGTACAAGTAGCAGCCTGTCCACCATATGTGGCGGCTGCTGATGATAGCAGAGACAGCAGTACTTTGCAAGCCCCTTTTGAGCATCCCAAGTTGTTGAAGCCCTCTTACGACCAACCTGTGAGTCCTGTGAGTATAACTCAGCTCTGAGATGGTATTTAGGAGTGGTTGGTATTTAATGACTGTGGTCATAAAGGCTTCCTCTGGACTAGAGTCAACGGTGCCGGCCACCTTTAAAACAAACACTACAACATCTGGTGTAATGGCAGACAGATGTGAAAAATCACCTGGGTTACTATTGCAGAGATGGAACATCACATGTATATGAACATGATGACAGTTTGATATGTCCTTTGCTATGAGCTTCACTGTTGTGTCATGAAATGCTATGTACATTCTTTTGTCAGCATGACAGCTATTCAAGATGTGTGACATCATTTCAATGATCTGCTCTTTTTCATTGATGCAAACAATGATGGACTTTGGAAATCAGATAGAAAGGTTGAGTCTGGTGGGAAGGACTTGTGTGACAAGATCCTCATCAAGCACAGTGTTCAGTGGATGACATGCAAGTTTTCCCTGAAGTTTAAGTCCAGTCCAGTGTTGCTGTTGTTGTTGTTGGCGTAAATCTTTAAGAGTTTGCCGGGTACCTGAAGGTGTTGGCAGATGACTGTGTCCACCGTATGTGGCTGTCCAAGGACACTCCAGTTCAGGCACAAAGATCATTCAGATCCGGCCAATCTGACCAGACCCTGAAACCAGCAGAGTGGGTTTCTGGTTTCCACCTGGGTTTTCTTCTGAATCCAATCGCCTCTCTTGAGGTCCATAAACAGGGAGGTAATTTTTCAGCATATTCAGAAAGTGGAAAATCTGAATGCTAGGAATGGATCCATGCCATGTCTGGTACCCCCAGCCCTCCCTCCCACTGGGGATGTAAAATAATATCACGGGTGCTGTGTTTGTTGAGTCCAAGTCACTTGCATACTAAGCTCACTGTTTCATCGTTCATTTCACTTAACACTTTCTGTTGAAAATGGACGTTGGGGAACAGATGTCTGATAACTTCCAACGTCATAGTCAGAGGCAGTGGGCATCCCTCAATCAAGTCCAACCTGAGTGTGAACTCAGACAAGATGATGTGAACTTGCTCTTTCCATTCTCCTGCAATGTTGATTTTATGTCCAGGATAAGTGAATGTCTCATACATGTATGGGTTTTGTTGCTATTGTGAACACAGGGTATGTATCAGCATTTGAACGGTACCAACGGTACAAAGAAGAATCTGTCCTGGTGAGCATGTTCTTAATCACATTCTCTTTTCTAGCTGGACATCATCTGCATCACCCTGTATCGGGTTGGGGGAGATCACACAGTGGTGCGGAACTCTGACACATCCATTTTAACCATTGTTTGATGGCAAATATAAAATGAACCGCACTCCGTGGACAGCCAGTTCTAATGCCTATCTGAAGAGGTCCTGGGTGAGGTCCATTCTGCTGAGACAGTGGAAGGACGTACTGCTGGAAGGCCGGGTCTGTTAGCTCCCATCCCGGTAGATGTTCATGGGAGGGGTCATGGGATAGTCGTGCCTCCGGGGCAGATTCTCCTAGTGAGTAGTGCCTGTTTGTATGCAAGCTTGATTGTCGCGCTCATCATATAGTCTACAGAAGCTTGGCATACAGTCATGTTTGCATCACTTCTAGGGACATTAAGTTGACTTACATTTATTCCCTGGAGCTCACCCCTCACCTTTAACCAAGTCTTCACCCTCAAATTTAATGATGTACATTATGGGGACTTGCATTTTGTCCCCATAAGGAAGGCAAGTCCCCACAATGTGACTGTGTAAACAGATTTATGTCCCTACAACATTAGTAATACCCGACCACACACACACACACACAGATACACACACGCATACACAGTTGGAGACAGGGCAGTGAAAAGTAGAAAGTTAACAAGGCGGATGGAGGGTTGTGTGCAAGTGATGGGATGCCCCGTTACACCATCACACACACACACACACACATACACACACACTCTGTTGTCATGATGATGGGAGTTGACTCGGGGTAATTCAGGGATAATTAGTTGGTTCTTGTCGTCCTGCGGGTGAAGCAGCTCCTCCACAGGAAGAAACAACGTGACCCACAGTCATGTGACCTGCACCGTCTAAACCTCAGCTGTTCATTGGACGGATGACAAACCTGCTGGGATGCTGCCAGCTCTGTGTTCAGTGAAAGGAAAAACTTACACTGAGCCGCTGTAGTTGCATCAGTTAACAGTTTCCATCCGAATCTTTTAACCAAATCCTCAAAAAACATGGATTTCTGCTTGTTTCCATCCTATCCCATCAAAACACCACAGAAGACGAGGACACAGCTAGATGACGTCATTAATAGAGGTCCAGTTAAAGCTCCAACAATGAAAACCATGTGGAAAATATTTCTGTTAGTTTCATGTGTTCATGTGAGGAAGGTTACAGCCTCCTCATCGCTCCACACATACCTGGGGCCTCAACTATAACCACTGTCCTACGATAAATAGACTGCATTCATATAGTGCTTGTCTAGTCTACTGACCACTCAAAGCACTTTCCAACACATGTCAACATTCCCCCATTAACACACACATTCATTAACTGATAGCATAATGAAAATGTGCATAATAACATGTGGATGGAGACACGTCTGCTGTCTGCTGGTCTGGTCACCTGACTGCTGACACTCTCAGAAAAGCAACTAACTAACTAAACTAACTTCTGTATTTCAGTTTAATCTAAATGAAACAGGAAATCTAGGAAATCCCGAAACAAAGATGGAGCGAGATGGAGAGAGGGAGAGAGAGAGAGCAGATCATCATGTAATCTCACTGTGCTGTCATCACTGGGTTTATGTGTGTGTGTGTGTGTGTGTGTGTGTGTGTGTGTGTTCAGGGTCCTCAGGTACTAACACATAAATTACGGCCCAGATCACACACACACACACACACACACACACACACATATCTAGGTCACAGCTGTTCACTACAATATTTCTGTTTTTACTTCCTCTGGGAACTGTCACCTCTCTCCTCCTCATCTTCCTCCTCCTCTTCCTCTCAGTTCATTCATCTCCTCTTCCTCATTTAATATTTGACATTGAGGTAAAAAAAACATGGGGTCAGTGGTGGACGAAGTACTAAGATACTTTACTTTGACAAAAGTACCAATATAACAATGTAGAAAAACTCCACTACAAGTCCTGCATTCAAACCTTACTGCAGTAAAAGTATTATCAGCTTCATGTAGTTAAAGTAGTTAAAGTAAAGAGTCCCTGCTGCAGTAAAGTCCTCCTGCTGCAGTAAAGTCTTCCTGCTGCACATGGATATATAAAGAGAACTGGATACAGTGTTGGAGGCGGGGCCTCGTTCATTCCTATGGAAGTTGCTCAGTGGCGCATGAAGCAAACATCCGGGTATTCAGTATGCGGAAGTTTACAGATTTTCCCGCTCTGTTGGGCCCATAGAGCATGCGCACTAGCGTTTCTGTAAGCCCCGCCTCCCAGCCGCTCGCTCTCGGGCTTGTTCACATGACCCGCAGAATAAAGTAACTCTGGATCCAGCTGTTAGTGAACTTTACAGCTTTTAGGACCTAATGATTTAAATAAGGGCTATTCAAGTGTAAGAACTGGGTAGTTGATGTACCTAAAAAAAAATTACCCACTGAGTTACAGACGTCTCTTTCTCAATGTTAGTCAATGGGAAAAAGTCTTTTTGGGCCCAATGGCATCACGTGACGGACCCGGAAGTTGTAATTCCACTGTTTGACCGCTATGTCAAATTGGCTTCAAAGTGTGGTGCACTTCCTGGGGGCTTAAGCCATCCCTCAAGGTTTTTCAGCACCACCTTCCAGAAGGGCAGTACCATAGGACAGTCCCATATGGCATGAAGGAATGTGCCCAGCTCCTTATGACATTTCCAGCATTTATTATCCTGAGTTAATCCCATTTTAAACACTTTCAATGGTGTGAAATAATATCTGTGTACGATCTTATAGTGGATGAACCTACTCCTTGCATCCCTTGCAGCCCAGCCTACATTTGAGATCAAGTCCTGCCATACATCTTCACTAATCTCACCACCTAGATCCTTTTGCCATATTAGTCTCAAGCTTTCACACATTTTTGTATGAATATTTGACATTTTTCTATAAAACAGCGAGGCGGAGTGCAGAGTATGACGACAATTGAGAAATTCTTGGACCTTATTTTCTCCTTCCTCTGCCCATTCTAATCCAAAAGTAGAGCTCACACTACTCTTCAATTGTAAATACTTCCAGAAATCCCCTTTATCTGTTAAATTACATTGTTCTTTAAGGTCCTGAAATGATCTAAGTTACTGGTCCCTGTATAGGTCATTGACAACACGTATCCCTTTTGCCAGCCACGTGCTCCAGAAACATGTCTTTTTCCCTATACATATTGAAGGGTTATTCCATAAAGAAGAATAGCCCTGCTTATACTGTGAGATCCCCAAGATCTTATGTGCTCTTGCCCATGCCCACCGAGAATGTTGTAAGATCAGATTTTCTTCTTCTGTCTGTCTGTCTTTTCTCTTCTGTGATAATAATTCCACAATATTAAATGGAGCTGCAAGTTCCTTCTCGATCTTAACCCAACTAGGGCTTGACCCATACTCTGTCCAGTGATTTGTTAGCTTGTTCATTTCAAACGCTGTGCTATATAATTCCATATTTGGAAGAGCCAGTCCTCCAATATCTCTTGAGGCTCCTCAAAGGAATTCTGGGCTGTTTCCCGTTCCATAAGAAGTCTTTAATCATACGATTATATTGTTTGAAGATCCCGTCAGAGATGGTTACTGGTATCATCATAGAGATGTAATTAAATTGTGGAGCAACTGCCATCTTTATAATATTAATTTTCCCCCATAGAGTGAGGTTTATCAGTTTCCACTTGTCCAGATTTGTCTTAATTTTTTGAATTAAAGGAGCTGTATTAATAGAGATTATATTTTCTAGATCTGAGCATAATCTAATCCCTAGATATTTCATTCCAGATGGGATAACCTTAAACTGGAATGTAGAGATTACCGATTGGTTGTACCCTCTCGATATTGGCATACCTTCAGATTTTTGCCAATTTATTTTATAGCCTGATAATTTTGAAAACGATTCAATTGTTGATAAAACATTAGGGATGGATACTATAGGGTCTTTGATAAGTAATAAAATGTCATCTGCGTACAGAAACAGTTTATGTCCCCCCCGTGACACCCCTTTAATACTAGTTCCTGTCCTAATTGCAGTGGCCAGGGGCTCAAGGAACAACGTAAAAAGTAGAGGACTAAGAGGGTCTCCTTGTTTGGTCCCACGTGTTAGGCCAAAGAAGGGCGATGTCTGTCCATTCGTTATCACTGTCGCCCTGGGATCTGAATAGATCACATTCACCCATTTGATAAAACCGTCCCCAAACCCAAATGTCCCAAGTGTATGCCGCAAAAAGCCCCATTCCACTCTATCGAACGCCTTTTGGGCATCTAAGGAGAAGGCAGCTACTGGGGTGCTTTCATCTCAATTATGCTGTATAAGGTATAAGAGGCGTCTAACATTATCTGAAGACGACCTTCCTTAAATGAATTCCACCTGGTCCGAGTGTATTAAGTGTGGTAGGACACTCTCTAGTCTCCTAGCAAGAGTCTTCGTTAGAATTTTACAATCCACATTGATCAGACTGATAGGTCTAAAACTTCCTGGATCAGTGGGATCTTTATCTTTTTTAACAATTAGGGAGATCAGCGCTTGATTAAATGTTTCTGGTAATTTTCCCAATGAGAATGATTCAGCATACACTCTTTTAAGGATAGGAGCAAGTTTGTCAACATACTTCTTATAATATTCTGAGGGAAAGCCGTCTAGACCAGGAGACTTTCCGACCCTCATTGATGAGATGGCTTTTTTAATCTCCTCTGCTTTTATGGGGCTGTCTAAAAAGTCTTTCTGATCTCCTGACATTTCTGGCAAGTCGATATTTGAGAAAAATGTCTCGTAGTCACCCGCCTCTGGATTGACCTCTGATTTATAAAGTTGGCAAATACTTTATTAATATCCCCTGTGTTTGTCACCAATTCACCTTTCTCGTTTTTAACAGCTGGTATAGCATAACTAGCCTCCTTTTGGTGTATTTGTCTAGCCAGTAGTTTCCCTGATTTTTCACCACTCTCATAATTTTTATGAGAGTGGTGAAAAACTCTCTGTTGGCAGCGTCTTCAACTGCCTGGTGCAGTTCCTCACACTTTATAGCACTTTTCTCTGCTGTTTGACGAAGCTGCTGGTTCTCATCCTCTAACAGAGAGATGCGGGTTTCTGCTTCATCCAGCCGGGTCAATATCCCGTTGACATCCGTTCTCAGACCGGCACTGGCCTCTTTAATTTCGGTCATGTCTGCCTGCAAAGCCGCCAAGAGCTTCCCGACCTGTCCCATCTCTTCTGTAGCTTTCTCCAGGGACTGTTGCATAGCAGCCAAGACGCCTCCACCGTTGAACTCTCCTTTCCCGGTTCCCACCATGTTGCCCGCGCTGTCTGTTAGCTTAGCGCTCGCCTCGCTAGCTTGCAAAGTATTGGTGCTGTATTTTGTTGCTCTGGTTTCCATTAAACACAAGTTACCAGCGCTCTCAATGTAGTTTAAGTGTTAAACTATCGCTTCACCAAGACTTAGAGCACAACCACTCAGATTCAACTAGCAAATTTGGGGTAAATTTGTGGGTTAATCGGGACGTTTCCAACTAGGCGACCATCTTGCTCGGTGATGTCACATGACCCCCAAGTACCTTAAATTTCTACTAAAGTACAGTACTTGAGTGAATGTACTCAGTTACTTTCCACCTCTGTCCTCCTCTCAGCTGTGTTTGTGGTTATGGAATTGTCTGTCTGACAAACCTCAAACTATTTCCTTCACTTGTTCAGATTGATTCAATGGGACTAAACAGTTTTCTGAACACATAAATGGCCAATAAAGCAGATTCTGATTCTGATTCTGATTAATCACTTGGTAACTTCAAGCAACTGCTTAGTAGCTCCATAGCAACCACCTGTTAACACAATAGTAAGATTTCCTATTAACCTAGAAACAACAGTACCCAGCAACCAATCAGAGACTCAGGACTGTAACCATATAATGTACGTAATTATTTCAACTTCATTTCTGAAAAATCTATTATTTTCTGTCTCTAATTACTAAAATACCCCATGAGCTTCGGCCTCTGTTGCCATGGAGAAGAAGTTAATCAGAGGCACAAATCAGAGCAGAAGTGAAAACAAAACATGTCGCCATGGTTACTGAATTCATCCAAAACTGATCCAGAATCTAAAAGTAAAATTAATTTAAGCTGCAGATTGTAAAATTAGTTTTGTAGTCGTAAGGTCATAGTCTTCTTCAGTTTTTATGTCCTCAGGCTTCTTGTACCTCTTTATCGAGGTTGAAGGTAATGTTGCATTTTCTCTGACTGTCTGTGTCCAGGTGCTGGTCGCAATGGTTACACCAACACAGTGGATGGGGAGGAGGGAGGAGGTGAGGGTGAGGAAGAAGAGGAGGGAGGACAGGGGGATGGAGGAGGAGAAGAAGGAGGAGGAGGAGGAGAGGAGAGGGACGCAGAGTGGGACGAAGAGCTGGACGGAGAGGATGAGGGAGGAGTGAGGATGACGAGAACCGACACGCTTCACTCGACCACGAGTTCAACCGGAACACAAAGGAGGAGAGGTCAACACGCTAAGAAACAGGTGAGACAGCACTCTGAGAAACAGGTGAGACAGCACGCTGAGAAACAGGTGAGACAGCATGCTGAGAAACAGGTGAGACAGCACGCTGAGAAACAGGTGAGACAGCACGCTGAGAAACAGGTGAGATAGCATTCTTGCAAAGTAAGAGCACGAGCGTAACACAGAGGAGGAGAGGTCAACACGCTAAGAAACAGGTGAGACAGCACGGTAACAAACTGTCACTACTTTTGGTAGTGAGCTAGTTAGTCTGACATGCTAACATTAGCTGATGGTGAAGTTATTGCCGATAATGATGATGATGATGATGTCACTCTTCCTCCTCAGGTCCAGGGCAGTAATCAGGTCCAGAGAGCTCCCAGAGCGTTATACTGTCTGAAACTCAACAACCCAATCAGACGAGCCGCTCTCTCTATCGTCGAGTGGAAGTATCCTTTACTCTGAACAATCAGCTGTCAGCTTTATACCAGTTTACTGAACTCTTATCTACTAATGATCAATTTAATGATTCATTAGTTAAGATATCGATGATGACTTCACTTGACATTGACACAAAGTTAAACAGAACTGTTGAATCCAAGCAGCTCATTCAGGGCATATTGTCCTGTTTATTCTGCTTTAGGTTGAACAGAGTAGCCAAACGGACCAGTATGGCTGAAACAACCTCCAATGTAGCTTCACAGTTTAATAAAAACAGATGGTGACTTGCTATCAGAGTGATAACAAATGCTATTAAAACAAAGGATTTAATTTAGCCCCGTAGTATGGCAATAATCCAACAGAACACCGTTAGATCATCTGCATAGATGGAGACTTTATTTTGATACAGCCAATCAAATTTTCATAAATCAGTGATGTCAGCGTTGCATCACAGGCAGAGCAGACGGTCAATGAGCCAATCATCAGCTAACCAACACAAGTCAAGTCAAGTCAAGTCAATTTTATTTGTATAGCGCCAAATCATAACAAAAGTTATTTCAAGACGCTTTCACATGGAGTAGGTCTAGGCCATACTCTTTAAAATATTATTTAGAGAGACCCAACAGTTCCCACCATGAGCAGCACTTGGTGACAGTGGCAAGGAAAAACTCCCTTTTAACAGGTAGAAACCTGGAGCAGAACCAGGCTCTGGGTGGAGGACATCTGCATCGACCCAGTTGGGTTGAAAGGGGAAGAGAGAGGGGGAGAGGGGAGACAGAACAGGAGGAGAGACAACAAATCAGACTAATAATAATAACAACTGCAGCAGTGAGTGTGGAGCAGGAACATGGGGGCAGTAGACGGCCTGCAGTCACAGATCCAGACTCTACAGCTCCAGAGGCAGAAATACCTGCAGAAAGTGAGAAGTTAAACAGCAGGTAAACGTACCTGCAAATGTCCCTTCAGTCCACTTAGATGCTGCAGTAGTTCCGTATGAACAATAGCCTACATTTAAACAACACGCTGACCTTATTACGATGACTTACTATGTCAGCTGGACTTTCAGTAATTTGAGACCAGGAGTTCTACATTTAAAACCATGAATTAGGAAACAAATTAAGAGGAAACATGACCTCTGACCCCTTGGGGCTCTGGAATAATCAGATGTCTGAAATGAAAAGAAAGTTTGTATGATTAATAGTTTCTACAGTTTTGTCCCTGTTGAGCTTCCTTAACATGTCTTTCAGGCCGTTTGATATCTTCATTCTTTTAGCCATCTTTGCTAACTGTGTCGCTCTGGGAGTTTCTAAACCGTTTCCTGAGGACGACTCCAACTCCACCAACCACGACCTGGTGAGACCAGCTACACATCTACGCAACTACACAGACACATACTAATTTAAATTAATGAATAAAGAGATGCGATTGGACAGAGTGGCTCAGAGAGTGGGAACAGGTGTGTGTGTTTGTTCCTGCATGTCCGATGTATATAATGTTACAGCTCGTGGTCCCATCACAGTAATACTGGTTAGTGTTGTTGGATTAAAGCTCCACATGCAGCAGACATGTGGAGCTTTGGAGTCATTGGAGGATAGCTAGGCTAGCAGTTTCCCCTGCTTCCAGGCTTAATGCTAAGCTAGGCTAACCCTGCTCCGGACCTATCTCTGATGAAACGGACTTATTTTATATTATGACAGCTGTGTTATACTATCATTGATTATCTGTCTATACAGCAGCCACCACTTCTGTCTGTTGGAAAATAATATCTTCACAAACACTTACATTATGTCTGTTATTAACCAGTTATTACACCTTTGTAAATATAGCAAATGCTACGTGGAGTTTGGTGTAAACTGTTCTTATTGGTTTAAGCTGCTTTTCCAGTGTGAGTGTTCATCTCTGTGAACAGGAAGTAGTTTTATTGTGGAGTGCTTTTATTCAGGATGTTCAGTCAGCTGATGTAAATCTGATGAAACACTCTTCACTGCTCCTGGTGTAAAGGTCAGAGGTCACAGATAGATACAGTAGATGATTGACAGGTCTGTGATCAGATCTGATCAGCTGAGACTCTGAGGAGTTTCTGCTCTGATGGTTCAGCTCTCTCTCTCTCTCTCATCTCTTTGTGTCGATGTCTCTCTACCTTCACTTACAGTTGGATTGTACACACAGTTCATGAAGTCAGTATATATTGAAGTGATGGTGGTGTGTGTGTGTGTTGTTTGCTGCATGCTCACTTTTCTTTCACTTCTTTCACGTGATCACATGAACGAGAACAGCAGATAAACGAGTGCAGGAAAAGAGAACAGAAACATTAGTCCTGAGTTGTATACAGTGAACTGGAGGAAAATGATTTCTGTTAGTGCTTTTAAAGATGTAAAGCTGCAGATTTTCATCACATCAAACCACATGTTTGATGCTGTTTACTGTCGCAGCGTCTGTCCTCACTCTGGGGAGGTTGACAGTGTGAAGGTTGCTGGTTTGATTCCCAGTGTTTCTATTATACAGGTTAAAGAGAGATTAAGAGATGGGGGGGGGGGGGGGGGGGGGGGGGGACATCTGAGGGCAGAGTGTGTTTGTGTGTGTGTACATCTATCTTAGTGAGGACTAGTTTGAATTGTAGGGTCTGGGGCTGATGACATAGTGTCTTCTTCAAAGGGCTGTTTGGAGTTAAGACTTGTGAAGATCTTGAGGTTGAGGTTGGTGTTACACATTTAGTTGTGATGGTTAAGGTGAGGGTGGGGGGGGGCAGGGAATGCATTATGTCAGTGGGAGTCCTCACGAGTACAGAAAGACCAACATCTGTCTGTGTGTTTGCGCAGCAGGGATGATGACAGATTGGTAATCCTCTGAAATGCTCACAAATGCTCCACATGCACGTTTACCAGGTTTCACACACACACACACACACACACACACATACACACACACGCTCGCACACACATGTACACGCGTTCACCCACACTTTATGCATGGACTCAGGACCTCCTGTATTCTGATGTCTGTTATGTATTTTTGCCCCTTTACTTTGCTGTTCATGTACATACAAGCACACAAATGAGAACATTAAAGTCATTGCTTGTACTGGAGGTATATAACACAGTGCACAGTACATTTTAGAGCCAAGACTGGTGGATCACTGAAATACTCGATGCTCTTTGTGTGATATGACTGTTTACCTACATCCAGAATGACAAGAGGCAGCTGATACATGAGGACATATTACACTGTCCGTAAGTGAGCAAGTTTAATCATCACTGGTTTTTGACACAACATGATTTTTTTCCCCATAGAAATAAAAATTCCTCCGTGTCTCCAATGTGTAAAAGAAGAAAGATCAGCGCTTTATAAAAAGTCACCGTGTGTTTCCTACAACAACGTTCATTCAATATGTATAAAAAGAAAAAGTGAGAATGTAGACATAAAGACATGAATTAGTGCAGAATTATAAGAATGCATTATATAAGTATAAGAATACAATATAATAGATATAAAATAAAAACTGTGGTAGGCAGGTGTACAGTAATGATAAAATTAACAAACAGGTTGTGCATTAATAAATAAATATACATACTGTTGTGGTGGTAAAATAAGCTTGTAAATAGGTAGTAAAATGAAGATAATGTATAGTGCAATGTGTGCAGGAATAAACAGGTATTAATAAATATCTACAGAGATGTAAATAGGTAGTAAACAGTAACAGTGCTATTTCTATTTCCTCAGAGGATCTGTTTCCAGAGACTAGAGGAACACAGATTATCAACAGTAAGCCAAACTCCGGAGTAAACACTTATTTCATCTTTGCATTAGTATTGTCGTTAAATAAATCTACAACTTCAAAGAAATATAAACTAGGGATGAACCAATCTGACTTTTTCTCTTCTGGTACTGATTTTCATTTCAAAAACTCACAGTACCATGTAGGGATCAAATGTCCATGCCCTCTGGGAGAGGAAAGGTCACGTTAAACTCTAAAGGGTTCATCCTCTGGAGGACAGGAATATACACTGAAGATATCATGTCCTTTGACAACATCTTGAACCATAGTGTTTGTTCTGTGGTTTAAGTGGAACGTGTTCTCTGTGTTTCAGGAACAAGTGGAGTATGTCTTCCTCATCATCTTCACTGTGGAGACCTTCCTGAAGATCTTGGCCTACGGTCTGGTGATGCACCCCAGCTCCTACATCCGTAACGGCTGGAACCTGCTCGACTTCGTCATTGTCATTGTCGGGTGAGAAACACAAGAACCGATGGATGTGTCGGTTCTCTATTTAGATATTGTTCTGTTTTTAGATGTTGGCTTTGTTTTGAGTCATTGGTTCTCTCTTTAGATCCTGGTTCTCTCTTTAGATCCCGGTTCTCTCTTTAGACCCTGGTTCTCTCTTTAGATCCCGGTTCTCTCTTTAGACCCTGGTTCTGTCTTTAAATCCTGGTTCTCTCTTTAGACACTGGTTCTGTCTTTAAATCCTGGTTCTCTCTTTAGACACTGGTTCTGTCTTTAGATCCTGGTTCTCTCTTTAGACCCTGGTTCTCTCTTTAGACCCTGGTTCTGTCTTTAGATCCTGGTTCACTCTTTAGACCCTGGTTCTGTCTTTAAATCCTGGTTCTCTCTTTAGACACTGGTTCTGTCTTTAAATCCTGGTTCTCTCTTTAGACACTGGTTCTGTCTTTAGATCCTGGTTCACTCTTAAGATCCTGGTTCTCTCACTAGATCCTGGTTCTCTCTTTAGACTTCAGTTCTCACTTTAGACTCCAGTTCTGTCTTTATACCCTGGTTCTCTCTTTAGATCCTGGTTCTCTCTCTAGATCCTGGTTCTCTCTTTAGACTTCAGTTCTCACTTTAGACTCCAGTTCTGTCTTTATACCCTGGTTCTCTCTCTAGATCCTGGTTCTCTCTTTAGACCCTGGTTCTGTCTTTAGATCCTGGTTCACTCTTAAGATCCTGGTTCTCTCACTAGATCCTAGTTCTCTCTTTAGACTCCAGTTCTCGCTTTAGAATCTAGTTTTGTCTTTAGATCCTGGTTCTCTCTTTAGACCCTGGTTCTGTCTTTAGATCCTGGTTCTCTCTTTAGATCCTGGTTCTCTCTTTAGACCCTGGTTCTGTCTTTAGATCCTGGTTCACTCTTAAGATCCTGGTTCTCTCACTAGATCGTAGTTCTCTCTTTAGGCTTCAGTTCTCTCTTTAGAATCCAGTTCTGTCTTTAGACTCCAGTTCAGTTTTTAGACCCTGGTTCTCTCTTTAGATCCTGGTTCTCTCTTTAGACCCTGGTTCTCTCTTTAGATCCTGGTTCTCTCTTTAGACCCTGGTTCTCGGTTTTTGTCCTCTTATGCTCTCTCTCTCTCTCTCTCTCTCTCTCTCTCTCTCGGCTCTGTGTAGTTGAAGCAGTATTTAAAGAGTTGTAGCAGTAAATTGGATTTGACTGCAATAAACTCTGCAGCTT
Organism: Lateolabrax maculatus; assembly: GCA_031216445.1. Taxonomy (NCBI): domain Eukaryota; kingdom Metazoa; phylum Chordata; class Actinopteri; order Acropomatiformes; family Lateolabracidae; genus Lateolabrax; species Lateolabrax maculatus. The sequence goes on from CM062201.1 coordinate 27,532,278, forward strand.
CCTGTCCTGTGGTCAGTGGAGGAACAAACCCTCCAGCGACGCCACAATTTATCTCATTTTAGTGTTTTTGTGTTGAGTGCATGTGACAGCTGACTGTGGTCACTGTACACTGTAACTAAATATAAACATCCACCATCCTACAATGAACCTCAGCTGTCAGCACAGTGAAACAGGGAATTTAACCCCCCACCTCTGGTGCGGAGGATGCCTTGCTGCAGGGCTGCTCTGGTTTTCAGGTGAGAGGAACTGGTTCTCCTCAGGTTCCTGATGGAAATCCGGATGTAGCAGTCTGCAGATGTACTCTTTTTATTAACCACAGAGGCACGTTGCATTCACCAAAGAAGAAGATACAGATCTCATAATAATGACACCCACAGCCTGTCTACCTGTTGCAGCCATAATAACTGATTTCATAGGTTGTTGTGGAAGTCGAGTCAGTTCAGAAGAAGAAACAAAAAAGTTTTAGCCAAATGCTAAGAGATATGTTTTACAGTTTAGTCTAAAAAAACATGCAGTAAGCAGTTCAGAAGAGAGATATCTGTCCTCACGTCCTGTTTTTTATCAGAGAGATATACCAAGAATTATCTTCTGTCTGAACAGTGAAATATTGTGTCGGAGCTGGACAACAAGTCTATCAGGTGAGTCATGTGTCATCAATCAAATATTGATATAACAGTACAAATCTTTACATGACACTGACTGGTGGTGTCTTCTTAAATGGCAAAACTAAAACCATGTTTACTCATCGTTATCTTTTCATTACGACATCTGGAACTGATATAGTTTCAGCGTTCAAATATTCAGATACTTTACTGATGCTGTTATTAACAAATACTTTTACGATGCTGTCACTTAAACTCAATATTCCGCAGATGTTTCAGATTAAAGCGTACCAGAAAAGGGAGGGATTATGTAATTTGAAAAAACTAGCTGTTGTAGAAGAAGCAATCAGATCTTTTACTTTAGTAAGAATACTAATACCACTGTGTAGAAATACTCTGTTACAAGTAAAAGTCCTGCATTCAAAATTTGACTAAAGTAAAAGTACAAAAGAATTAGCATCAAAATGTTCTTTAAGTACCAAAGTGAAAGTACGTATGAGTGGCCCATTACAGAATAATATATATGATATTATTGGATTTCTAATTATTGATCCTGAATGTGTTGATTTTCACTTTAATGTTGCTGCTGATGAAGGTGGAGCTCATTTTAATGATTTTATATACTGCTGGTAGCTTCATCTGTAATAATACATCATCACTGATTATTGATTAGATTTTGTTCTAATAATCTGAATCTGAAAAGTAATTAAAGTTGTTAAATAACTGCAGTGAAATAATAGGTTCAATATTATTATTATAAGCAGAAAATACTCAAGTAAAGTACAAGTACCTCAGAAAATAGGGAGACTTCTTGTATGCTCACATGTGATCACATGTAAAAGATTCTTTAGAAATAAAGGTTTTAATTATTCCTGTGAGTGTTAGAGTCACCTGCTGAGGTCACAGTGAGTCGTGCAGGTGCTGAGCTTCGTCCTCCATGTTGGTCTTTGTCCTCGCTGCAGGACGCTGACGTGACTCGGGACAACCTTGGGGCGATGATGATGAAACCTGTTGTCATGGTAACACTGCCTGAGGACACTCTGTTCCACTTAACAGTCAGAGATGATGCACCGAGAGGCTGCTGTATGTGGGACACTGAGGGTTTCTTTTAGGAGTTTTGTATTTTGACTTGACACAAGGGAAAAATTAACCCTGCACTCTGATTTTTATTTTCGCCAGTTTCCAAATAACCAGATTAGGAGTGTACATGCTAGTTGCACTGAGGTCCTGTACTGTGCTGATGGTGCTTTGAGATACATGCTACTGGTTCTAATGCTAAATTTCATGACTCCATGAGTCCATCCAATAGTTGCTGAGATATTTCAGTCTGGACGATAGTGATGGACTGACCGAGCAACTACTAAAAATAATTATTCAAACATATTAGAGCCATTTGTGTTTATTCGACTAGTTTCATGTATGTTTTATCAGTATTTAAAATCTGGATTTAGATTTGATTTGTCTTCAGTTCACAGCTCCTTCTGGGGATTGTGCAGTTTAATCTTAGATTTGAGTTCACCATTCCTTACAGTTGATCACAATATATTTTTACTTTGCCTTGTATATAGGTTGGGTTGGCAACAGACCAGATCAGAGGAACTGAAATCAGACTGTACAGTGGAAGCAGCGAAACTCACTCAGCTTTACATTTAGGTGGTGGCTGCAGGTTTTGGCTGTACGTGGGACATGAATATCCACTCTGTGATCAGTGTAGAATGCAGTTCCTGACATTATATCTGTGTGAAATGATTTTATTATCCCTGGTATCAATGATAAACAAAACAAAGACCTAAGTCAGACCCACAGTTTACCTTGCATTAAAAATTAAATGTTAAAATGTAAGCTAATTTTATATGGGTTAAGGAAGAAAATACAATGCATATCTGCTCCTATGTTTGTGATTTATTGTTTTTATTGAATTTATTGTATCTATAAATCTACACAGTAACAGCCCTAAAATGCTGAATTCCTTATTCATGGTGTACCTCAGGGCTCAATACTGGGCCTACTCCTATTTTTATTCTAAATTCCCCCTTTTAGGACAAAAGATTCCCAACAACAGGATTTATTTCCACCGTTATGCAGATGATATCGTGCTGTACATCCCTACATCAAGAGTCATCTTCCTTGTGTCACATGTATTTGCTTTGTTTTCAATATCACTTCAAATGTTTGAGCTTTTCTACCTTTTTTATCTTCAATCTGCAGCTTCTTAAACTTTGGTCTCATCTTCTTTTTGTTGTTGTTTGTGTAGGTTGTTCAGTGTCGTCTTGGAGACGATGACTCATAAATCTGGTGAGGTTGCAACCACCCATCACGTGCCGGGGAAACCTGGAGGTCTGGATGTCAAAGCTCTGAGAGCCTTCAGAGTCTTGAGGCCCCTCAGACTGGTTTCTGGAGTCCCCAGTGAGTTTACTGGACTCCATGGAGAGTGTGTGAGTGTCTGTCCTGTATGATTGTCCACGTGTAAAGTTTTGTGTGTCTGTCAGGTCTGCAGATCGTGTTGAACTCCATCATGAAGGCAATGGTTCCTCTGCTCCACATTGCTCTGTTGGTTCTCTTCGTCATCATCATCTACGCCATCATCGGTCTCGAGCTCTTCATAGGACGCATGCACAAGACTTGCTACTATATAGGAACAGGTACACATATTTTAATGTGCTAAAATTTAAAATATTTAAGGAAATATCAAATTAACTTAATAAAATACGAGGCCAGGAAATGATCAAAATCCCAAACAAGCAAAAAGGTTCAAATTATCAGTTAGTTACCACTAGTGCAGGAATCTGACACCTATGCAGATCAAATGAAACTCTTGCCAGGTCTGATGGAATCTTTTAACAATAATCTGACACTTTGTCGGTTGTTTTCCAGATAATTATGTGGAGGATGACCCGGTGCCGTGTGCATTTGCCGGTCACGGTCGTCAGTGCGTCATTAACGGCACAGAGTGTCGGGGGAGGTGGGACGGTCCCAATGGGGGAATCACTAACTTCGACAACTTCTTCTTTGCCATGTTGACCGTGTTCCAGTGCATCACTATGGAGGGATGGACTGACGTCCTCTACTGGGTAAAAGGGTGTCAGGCTGTTGTTATCATGTCTCACTTTCTGTACTTGTATGTAATCAAGACTGGTAATGTTTTCTTGTGTGTGCAGATGAATGATGCCATTGGGTTCGAGCTGCCCTGGGTTTATTTTGTCAGTCTGGTGATTTTCGGATCATTCTTCGTTCTCAACCTGGTTCTGGGTGTCCTCAGCGGGTTTGTCATCTTTCACAACAGAAAAAACTCATGTTCCAACAAAGAAAAGACATTCATATTCTGAAAATGAAACCAGAGAATTGTTATAGTTCCACAGGTCTGTTGAGACTTTCTAGTGCGCGTATGAGGTTTAAATATTATTTGAATCTCGTGTGAACATTGCAGAGAGTTCAGTAAGGAGAGGGAGAAGGCGAAAGCTCGGGGAGACTTCCAGAAGCTGAGGGAGAAGCAGCAGATGGAGGAGGATCTGTGTGGATACATGGACTGGATCACTCAGGCTGAGGACATGGACGAACTGGACGAGGACGGAAACCCACGTAAGACAGACACAGTGTGTGTGTGTGTGTGTGCGTTTGTCTCATTGTGTAGGTATATATTTTCCTCTGATTTGTTCCTTCAGATCTGCAGTTTGACATTTTAAAACACGAGAGCTACAAGACTCATTTATTCACAGTTAATTAAAGAAATCACTCAGTGACAACAAGTTAATGGATGTCAATTAATGAAGCCAATTAAAACAAATTAGTCAATCAGTGAAGTTAATGAGGCAGCGAGAGCTATAACATCATTTCTAATTAAAACACGGACTGATTCCTGTCTGAGAAAGTTAATGAACGTCAGTTAATGAAGCCAATTAAAATAAATACTGTGTGTGTTTATTTCTGCTTCTGTTTTTGTTTTTCCTTCAGTGAATGAAATGGAATGTGTCCCTGTTGAACTGCTGTGTATTTTATTCGGAAAATAAAGAGATTTTTTCTTCTTATCTCTCTGTCAGGTCCATCTCTGGGCGATCTGTCAGATAAGAAAAGAGGGAAGTTCGGATGGTTCAGTCACTCCAATGAAACTCACGGTGAAACCTTGTTAATTGTTATCACATATATCAGATCTTTGTGTATCATCACACACACACACACACACACACAGAGTATGTGCTGCAGGAGTGTGTGTGTTCATTCCTCTTTTCTAAATGTAGAAAGACTTCAGTCTGTCCCTGTTTAATATCTGGGTCTCTCATATTTATCTGACCCTGTTTCTAACCGGGAGGTTTCTCTCTCTCCGTCACTTAGCTGGATTCAGTTCAGTGAAACTTTACTGACATGAAGTTAAAATAAGAAAAACATTCAAACATCTACAGCACATGAACAGAGGACGCTTAGTCACAAAGTGTGCAGTGGATCAGCGGTGATGAAAAAGAAAAGTGTGATAAATGTTATGTACACATTACACATACATATTATATGGTATGTACAGTATATAAATAGCATACTAATATAGTATAAAAACATTTGTGTGCTATTGATACATAAAAAATACTGTTTATATAATAATCAGTTTAGGAAATAATCGTATATGACACACATGTGCTGTCCATAATAATGATAAATAATAATAGCCTAATGAATCTAAAGATTCAGAATTGTATTATTAATGTATTAATGCTATTCAAATGGCATTTAGTTTCATTAATGACAACCTTACAACTTAATAATAGATGGTGTCGTATTTGCCGCTTTATTAAAATGAGCTCTGTGCTTTATAGCCTTCTGTTGGACTGAAATCCAATCGTAGCATCTTTTCAGGAGAAATTCTAAAGACAGATTCAATGATTTATTTTTCAGAAACATGTAGAAGAAGACATGATGTGTTTCAGCCCTGAATAGTGTCTGCAGAGCCTGCTCCCTGGCTGTATGCAGCTCCAACAACCTGCACTTTGTATAAATGACTCGTTGATGCTCCTGAATCTGACAGTAATAACAGACTCAACTGAGTGTGTCAACATGTTGGACAGTTAGGGGACTCTGGTGACAGACATCTTAGCAAGGACACTGAAACTGGAGCAGTGGGATAATTACTGATGTTACATGTAAAGTGGTGAGGCTCAGTCAGTTACATCTGTCTGTCTGTTCCTGTCTGTCAGCGAGTCTTCCTGCCAGTGAAACAGCATCTGAAAACACTGTGAACATCGACGAGGAACACACCAACTGCTGCCAGGCCTGCTGGTAACACACACACACACACACACACACACACACACACACACACACTTTATTTGAGTCCTTCAACTACAAGAATACAGGATTCAAACCATTCCTGATGTATTAAACAACTCAGACTTCCTGTTACAGCTGAGGTATTCCAGGTCCCCTCCCACTGTCCTGCACACAAACCGATTGGTTTATCTCGCTTTCCAGGATGTCAGACATCCTGTAGTTAAGTTTCTACTAAATTTTCTACTGACGTTTCTGATGTTTCAAGGATGTTTTCTGTCAGTAAGTTTTGAGTTTGTCAAACTCTTACTGCAATGTGGGAATAAAATGGCACTGGTTTTCTCCCGTGTAGTGAATCATAGCAACTGACAACCGATGCCTCACCCGACGTTCCCGACATGTTCCAGAGGTCAGACTGTCAGTAACGTTCCCGATCTCCTTCCTGCTCGCCACAGGATGAACCCTTTAGATTTGAAAGACTCCATCATCTTTCCTGTAGTGCACCCTCAAGACAAACTTTACATGTTTAGGTTTTTGAACTAACTTCAGTTTCGTTTCAGCTCACGGATGATGAAGATCAGCTGCTGGTGAGTTCACTGATTGTCGGACATTCAGGGGAGCGCTTTTTACCCCACACACTTCAATTTAATGGCTAACTGTCTTCCTCTCTTTCAGTCGGACGCTGCGTCGCTGGAATCGAGTCTGTCGCAGGAATTGTCGAACTGCTGTCAAATCGGTGACATTCTATTGGCTGGTTCTGCTGCTCGTCTTCCTCAACACCTCCCTCAGTGCCTCCGAGCACTACAACCAACCCGATTGGCTGACACAAGTCCAAGGTAACGACACACACTGTACTCAGATCTTTTACTGCAGTAAAAGAACCAATACCACAGTGTAGAAATACACATATAAGTAAACTCTTATTCATTCAAACTTACTTAGTAAAACAAAAGCATCAAAATACATTCAAGTACCAAAAGTAAAAGTAAAGTAATACTATATCTGATATTATTGACATTAATGAATTAATCACTTTAATCTTACAGCTGGTGAAGGTGGAGCTCATTTTAATGACTATATCCTGCTGGTAGTTTCATCGGTAATAATACATCATCATTGATTATTGATTAGATTTAGTTTTAATAATCTCAATGGTAGAATTAACTAAGTACATTTACTGTAGTACAGCTTTGAGGTACTTGCACTTTACTTGAGTATTTCTATTTAGTGCTACTTTAGACTTCCTCTCTAACAGTTATATACCATAAAAGAGAATCCTTGTACAAAATGGGGAATGTGATGGTAATTTATTAACATAACTGGGAAATTGCCCCAACATTTTGTGAGTCAAATGTTTTCTGATCAGTTAAGCTCAAGATTATCAACATTAAATTAAACTAATAATTAATTGAAGAATTGAATAACTAGATCTAAGGATTAATGTTACAGATGGGAAAAGCTTGAGACTTAAAAACGTAAAACAAAGAAAAAAGAGGAGATATCCATCAAACAGATGAAGGTGTTGAAGAAAAAAAGCCGTCTTTCTCTGCAGACATCGCCAACAAGGTGCTGCTGTCTCTGTTCACGGTGGAGATGCTGCTGAAGATGTACAGCCTGGGTCTGGCTCATTACTTTGTGGCGTTCTTTAACCGCTTCGACTGCTTCGTTGTGTGTGGTGGCATCATGGAGACCATCCTGGTGGAGCTGGAAATCATGCCTCCTCTGGGGATCTCGGTGCTGCGCTGCGTCCGCCTGTTGAGGATCTTCAAAGTGACACGGTGAGAAAACATGTCTGAAGCAGGTGTTCGCACAGCTCTTTACTCAGTCATGTCTGATGTCACTCTGTGTCTGCTCAGCCATTGGACAGCTTTGTCCAATCTGGTGGCGTCCCTGCTGAACTCCATGAAGTCCATCGCCTCCCTGCTGCTCCTCCTCTTCCTCTTCCTCATCATCTTCGCTCTGCTCGGCATGCAGCTTTTCGGAGGGAAGTTCAACTTCGACGAGACGCAGACCAAACGCAGCACCTTCGATGCCTTCCCACAGGCGCTGCTCACCTGCTTCCAGGTAACACACCTGAAGCTCAGGGTTTCATTTGACCCACACCGCCTGGTATGGTCCTGGTATGATCCTGGTATGATCCTGGTATATGCCTGGTACAGTCCTGGCACTGTTGTGGTACGGTCCTGGTACTGTCTTGGTACTGTCCTGGTATGGTCCAGGTCTCGTCCTGGTCTTATCTGGATTAGACTGACTTAGATTTCGCAGATGTACCTAATAAAGTGGACACTGAATGTAGTTTCTAACACAAATCAACAGGCATCTTTGATACTGACACATGAAGAGCTTGTTATTTGTGGATCAGGACGTTTATCACTGCCTGTAGTTAAAGAGGGAAACCCAGCCTGCACGACACCAGACCAAAGTTTAACTTGACTTGGTTTGTTGGCATTGAACTGCAGATGGTAACTGGAACAAACTTTGTGATGCCAAATAGAATTATATATACAACAAATAAATCACTATTTTGCACAGAGCTGCTGAACATCTGATACCACAGCAGTCTGGATCCCAGACTGAGCTCTCTGTTTAAAGGGGGAGAAGAAATGAATGTGATCAATAGATGATCAGTGATCAGTGATGTCACAGCTGATTCTGGTGTTGACTGTGTGCAGATCCTGACAGGTGAGGACTGGAATGTGGTGATGTATGATGGCATCATGGCGTACGGAGGCCCTGTGTTTCCAGGGATGATCGTCTGTGTTTACTTCGTCATCCTCTTCATCTGCGGTAACTGTATCCTTCACCTGCAGCCTGAGAACACCTGAGAACACCTGTAAACACGTGGAGGAAAGTTCTAGTTCTGCAGTAACTGATATCTGGTTCTCTGTGACATTATTAGATTGTTGATCCTGAAGCATCAATGTTAAAGCAGCATGTTCCTGTTGCTGCAGGATGATGTTCGATGATGTTTGTCAGGTTTTTCACAAAAGTAAGATTTCACATCAGAGTCAGATTTACAACAACAATCTTAACAACTCCCAGTAGAACGCCTCCAAACTTCCTTCTCTTTAAGAAAACAAAGTATTCTGTATGAAAACTGTGCTCGAAGTTGTTGCGTGTTCTTAGCGTGTCAGACATCCTGCTGAACGTCTTCTTGGCCATCGCAGTGGACAACCTGGCAGGAGGAGACGGAGACGACAAGAAGAAAGAGTGAGTGATGGAGGGATGGAGGGGGGAGTGATGGACGGAAAGAAGGGGGTAGGTTCTTATTTCCTGTCTTTCCTGTTGTTTCTCCAGAGAGAAGACGGAGGGAGCAGAGGAGGAGGAGGAGGCTGAAGGAGAAGAAGAAGTGAAGGTGAACCCGGAGGTTGACTTTAGTCTCTAATGTTAACTGAGAGTCCGTCGGTCTGACGGTGGTTTGTCCCTGCAGGTGGACATCGACGAAGACACGGAGTACGAGGAGGAAGAGGAGCTTCCAGAAGGAGAAGAGGGTCAGTCGCCGTCACAGACGTGATGTGAAGGATTGGATTTGGTTATCAATATATTCATATTGCTTTTTAAAGGATTTTGTTTAAATGAAACTTTATTTGTGATTTCTACAGAATCAGATGAAATCAAACTGGTGAATTTATGTTTGTTGATGTTTTCATAACCAAAACAGCAGCTCATGTGACCTGATTTTATCCAGTAATATTAAAAAAGAATCATGCTGATAGTTATTGATAACAGCTACACAGTTTATGGAAATAATGACAAACTGTGATCAGTTCCAGCGTCAAGAGAGCTCGACCTTTCACACCCAGACACTGTTGAAACCAAACAAAACTCCTGTTTTATCCTTCGCCTCCCATCCTCCTCCTCTTCTCCTCTTCTCATCTTCTCATCTTCTCCTGCTCCCCTACTCCCCTCCTCTTCTCTTGTCAGATGGGGGAGTCCAATTAAAGATGGCCGACTTGGCTCCTCCTAAAGAGAAGATTCTTCCAATCCCAGAAGGCAGTGCGTTCTTCTGCCTCAGCAAAACGAACCCGTGAGTGACAATCTAACTGTTAGCATTAGCATTAGCATGACAGGCCCTCTGAATGTCTTAACACCTTCACCTCAATCTCCCTCTCTCTCTCTCTCTCTCTCTCTCTCTCCCTCTCCCTCTCTCTCTCTCTCTCTCCCTCTCTCTCCCTCTCTCCCCCTCTCTCCCTGTCTCTGTCTCTCCCTCTCTCTCTCTCTCTCCCTGTCTCTGTCTCTCCCTCTCTCTCTCTCTCTCCCTGTCTCTGTCTCTCCCTCTCTCTCTCTCTCTCCCTGTCTCTGTCTCTCCCTCTCTCTCTCTCTCTCTCCAGTATCCGTGTGGGCTGTCACACTCTGATCCACCACCACATCTTCACCAACCTCATCCTCGTCTTCATCATCCTCAGCAGCTGCTCATTGGCTGCTGAGGATCCAATCAGAGCCCACTCCTTCAGGAACAACGTGAGTCTCAAACATTTTTCTTGTTTTTGTTGCAAACGGTTTTGATTGGTTCCTGGTGTGAAGTAGAGCGACATCACTCAGTCGAATCACGAAAGTTCAAATTAAATCTGCTCAAAAACTAGCATTGGCTAGCTATCATTGCTAAGCTAACGATGGAAGAAAAATCCTCGTCATCGCACTGATGGTGATGATGAGGAGGATGGTGATGTCGGCCTTCAGCAGATTACACAGCAGAAGTGGGTCAGTGACTAACCGGGTTAAAGAGGAAACACATGGAGAGAAAATCACCAGTTTACTGTTTGATCAAACACACACACACACACACACACACACACAGGTTTGTACTTCTATACTTCTGAGGACATTCATTAACCCCCCCGCCCCCTTACTCTAACCTGAACCTTAAAATCAAGTCTGAACCCTCAAACAGCCTTTGAAGAGTCCTCACTTTCCAAACACGTCCTCACTCCCTTGGTCCAAAACTCACATTGGTTCTCACAAAGATAGATGGACAAGCACTCAAACACACACACACTCGGTGGGCAGCAGCTGTCTTCATGCAAGACGTAGCAATTAGCAGCAGCTGAGGAAAGAAATTACTTCTAACATACAATCAACACACACGCACACACACACAGTATGAACACACACACACACACGCAAACTGTATGAACACACACACCCACACACACACTGTATGCACACGCACACACACACATGCTGTATGCACACACACACACACACACACACACACACACACTGTTTGCACACACACACACACCCGCGCACACACACAACGTCAGCTCTGTATTAACCAGCTCATTTCTGGATAAATCTTAAAGGATAATTAAGTTAAGATTTGTTTTGTTGTTCATCATTTGTAGTTTGAGCGGTCGAGAAACAATCAGCTGATCAGATCGGATCTCTTTACCTGATCTGTCATATTGATTCACATGTTACCTGTTTGGTACCTGTCATACTTTAACACCTGTGACTGTTGGAAGGACTTGAAGACCCAAAAGGTTTTAACAGACCATTTCAAACTGTAGGACTCGAAACAACATTTACAAAGTAAACACACTTGACCTGGTGACTTAAAACGTGTCCCCTCTACAGACGTACCTGTCCTCTCTACAGACGTACCTGTCCTCTCTACAGACGTACCTGTCTTGATGGGGGACTTGACAGTCTTAATGTTAGACCTATTGGTCTTGACTTGTAAACTTTTGGTCTTCACTTGGGGCTTATCTGTTTTAGGACGTACCTGTTCACACTTGGGACTTGCCTGTCTTGACAAATGAAGACATGTCCTGTATAAGGTCCAAGTGTGTGTTTGTGTGTATTTAGCGGTGTGTGTGTTTGTGTGTATTGATCAGTGTTTGTGTGTTTCCTTTTGTAGATCCTGGGTTATGCGGACTACGCCTTCACCTCCATCTTCACAGTGGAGATTCTGTTAAAGGTAAAAAGCTCAGTTTGGTTGGGATGTTCCACCTCTTGTTCTCTGGGTTTAATGCTGGCGTCCTCTCTGTGTGTCAGATGACGGTCCACGGAGCGTTCCTCCATCAGGGCTCCTTCTGCAGAAACTGGTTCAACCTGCTGGATCTGCTGGTCGTCAGCGTCTCGCTGGTCTCCTTCTTCCTTCAGTCAGTATCAAAATCTGGTTCCTTTCTCAACATTAGCAGCCAACAGCTGTCAGGGTCAGCCAAGAGGAGGCGTATGTTCACCTCACAGACAAAAACAGTATCGTACAGGCGGCTTCAGGTGGAACTCTGTGGAATATATACAGTATATCCAAAAGTAATGCTAACCCCTGAGGAGCTTCTCGTCCGACAGAGACAAACCAAGGTTAATGTTAGTTAATCCATTCAGGCAACAAAGGCAGTGATGAACGTCATCACCAGCGTACTACAAAAGCTTCTGTTTAGGGAACTTTAACAAGCTTTTAAATTATTAAAATGATGAAATGTTGCCATCAGGGGTCAGTATTAAGCAGCTGGTCATGTGTATAACGAGCAGGGACCAGACTACTTCCTATGGTTTGAGTGTATTAGATATCAGCAGGTGTAGATTCAAAGATCTGGTTCTTCTGGGTTTAATCTCTTCAGTGTGTTGGATCATCTGATCCGATAATAACAGAGATAGAGATCTAAAAACAACAATCCTTCTGTTGCTACTGAAATAATCCTGCAGACCTAAAATCTTTCAATGTTTTCTGATGTTGTTTGTTCTGATTGTTTTCATCGGATGATCCAAACTCTTCAGTTATTTGTGAGATAAATGCAGCTGTAATTTAAATGGTCAAAAAACATCTATGCTGCCCTCTGCTGGGAGAAAACAACAACTACAATTATGGAAGAAGTACTCAGGTCTTTCACTCAAATAAAAGTACAAAATGATTAGTGCTAAAAAAAAAAAAAACACTTAAATTACCAAAACTGAAAGTACTCATGCAGAATAATATATATGTTATTGGATTAACTAATTATTGATTCTGAATGAGTTGATCACTTTAATGTTGCAGCTGGTGAAGGTGGAGCTCATTTTAATGACTTTATATGCTGCTGCTGGTTTGTTCTGTAATGATAAATCATCAATTATTGATTAGATTTAGTTTCAATGATCTGAATCTGTAAAGTAACTAAAGAAGTCAGATAAATGTAGTGGAGTAATATTTCCCTCTGAGATCTGGTGGGGTAGAAGTAGAAAGTTGAAAACAGATTTAAAGTAGATCCACCTCTCTGACTGCAGCTGTTTTCTGACCTGTAGACTGACTCTGTGTTTGCTCTGTAGTTCGAGTGCGATCTCGGTGGTGAAGATCCTCAGAGTCCTGCGGGTGCTCAGACCTCTGAGGGCCATCAACAGAGCCAAAGGACTCAAGGTAACTTCACAGCGACCGTTTGTGTAGTTAAAACTTGGAGCCAATCACTGAGCGGTGTCACAGCCCTATATAATTCATTACCTTTTTTTAAAAAAAAAAATCTAACTTAATTTATGGCAAAAAAATCCTGTGATTCTTGACAAAAGAAAAGTGTGTTCCAAATTCACAGGATGTAATTATTCTAGAATAACTTTTGACCCCGGGACAGACTATCATCACAGTCAGAAGTCAGGCCCAGCAGTTAGTCAGGACCGTTTTGGGTCATATTAATAAACAAGTCACTCAGGCTGATGTCAGATGATGAAACATAGTCAACATGAAAGATGTAAACCCTGTGTGTGTGTGTGTGTGTGTGTGTGTGTGTGTGTGTGTTGCAGCATGTGGTCCAGTGTGTGTTTGTGGCCATCAGGACAATCGGGAACATCATGATCGTCACAACTCTGCTGCAGTTCATGTTCGCCTGCATCGGAGTGCAACTCTTCAAGGTTAGACTGCAGAAGAAGAAAGTCTTAGATTCTTCTTCTGTCCTCTCAGATTCATCTGGTGACCCTTCGGAAGGCCCCGACCCCTAGGTTAGGAACCCCTGGACTAAACTACCAGACTGTATATATCAGACTGTCACCACCTGGAGCAGCTACAGCAGGAAAAAACCTGTTTAAAGTTCAACTTCAAAATAAAGTTCCTGCGTCAGGACATCTTTATGTCCCCTGTGACGACCCACTTCCTGTTTTTGACTCACCTTATTTACATTTTAATCGATTGATTGAGTCACATGTTTCCTTGTTTGTGTTTCAGGGTAAATTTTATCGCTGCACAGATGAAGCCAAACACACTCCTGAACAGTGCAAGTGAGTTTCCACCTGATCGCCTCTTCTAATCGACAACTTTAGTTCTGAATACTGAGGCATGACATCACTGTGTGTGTGTGTGTGTGTGTGTCCGTGCATGCATTCGTGCGTGTGTGTGTGTGTGTTCAGAGGGACCTTCGTGGTGTATAAAGATGGAGACGTGAACCATCCGATGGTCAGAGAGAGAATCTGGCAGAACAGCGACTTTAACTTTGATAATGTGTTGATGGGGATGATGGCGCTCTTCACCGTCTCCACCTTCGAGGGCTGGCCCGCGTGAGTGGCATTCAATTCAAACAACCTTATTAACAAGACAGTCCTGCTACAGAGCAGGACCAGATTGATGTTTAACCCCTCCCCCTCCAGTCTGCTGTATAAAGCCATTGACGCTAACGGGGAGAACTCGGGTCCCATCTACAACTACCGAGTGGAGATCTCCATCTTCTTCATCGTCTATATCATCATCATTGCCTTCTTCATGATGAACATCTTTGTGGGTTTTGTCATCATCACCTTCAGAGAGCAGGGAGAGCAGGAGTACAAGAACTGTGAGCTAGACAAGAACCAGGTAAACACCTTATTATTAAAAACACGTTCACCTCAAACATCCAGATTAAAGATGAAATCAACTCAGAAACCAGAGAGCAAAGAATTTTCCTGTTTCTAAGTTTCCTTCAGTCTCACAGTGATCAGTGATGGTTTTCTGTCCATCCACGGGGACACTGCAGACAAGAGCTGCTGTCTGCTGGTTCACTCTCTAATGGACACACCTGACTACAGGGGCATTAAAACAGGAGAAACACTGGGCTGAAGCCCACCGTTAACTCACTGTTTCCACGTCTCTCCCCTCCAGCGTCAGTGTGTAGAGTACGCTCTGAAGGCTCAGCCTCTGAAACTTTACATCCCCAAGAATCCAGTTCAGTACAAGTTCTGGTCCATCATCAACTCGACAGGATTCGAGTACGTCATGTTTGTCCTGATCCTGCTCAACACCGTCACTCTGGCTGTTCAGGTGAGTTCAAAGATCTTGTGGAAAGTATTCCCCTGTCGAACACTCTGTGTAAAGAAGAAGAAGAGATGATGGATCCTGGTTAGTTCAGCGGATGTTTTTCTCCTGCAGCACTACGAGCAGTCGAAACATTTCAGCCACATCATGGACATCCTCAACATGGTGTTTACTGGACTCTTCACTGTGGAGATGCTGCTGAAGCTGCTCGCGCTCAGGCTCAGGGTGAGGAAACCAAACACACCTGATATAAAAACTCATCAGCTGTTGCTTCAGGTCACATGTTCCTTCTTCACACTGTAGTTTATTCTGACTCAGTCCCTCACACACCGTCCTGCTGCCCCGAACAGTCACTACAGCACCACGTGTGGATTCATCCGCCGCTGGAAATAGTCCCCAACAAAAGCACCTGCACTTTCCTCCTGTTTGTTTGATAAAACTCACAGCGAGCAGCTGTTTGAAACATGAAACTATATATTTATGAAGAGAATTTAAAGATCAGTGTCAATTCAGCAGGAACCAATGAGGTTGGAGGTGAGAGCCACAGACAGGAAGTCAGGACAGACTAACATGTTGTTGGTCTGATGCACAAAAGAGAAACTAGGACACCAGACTTCAGCTAAAAGACATGTTGGTTTTTTAATATGACAATGAGCATCAGATAAATGTGATCAAAATCTTTTGTTAAAAATAATAATAATTATAAATACTAAATAATAATGGTTCTGATGCTTCAGGGAATTATTCCCCTTCTGGGAGTTGACCTTTGACCCTGTGAAGTGCCCTACAGTAAATCTGTTGTTTATTACGATGTGTGTCTCGTGTCTCTCCACAGCATTACTTTGTCGACGCATGGAACTCGTTCGACGCTCTGATCGTAGTCGGCAGTGTCGTCGATATTGTCGTCACAGAGTTCAGCGTGAGTACAAACACATCTGATTGACTGTTGGGAGTATCCAGATGTTGCTGCTGGTGAAGTTTGATCATTCAGTTCATTTATGCCGTTCGGTTGTTTAGCAGCAGAGGTGATGACTTCCAGTTCATCAGTGTGGTCTGTTCACCACGCTGCCCCCTGCTGTTACTCACAGGAACGACTCTTCTTCTTCACATCATTAATATGTGTGTAATGTACATGCATGTATAAAAGTTAAGTTTTAGATGATGATGCTGTTGCTTTAATGGAGGAAACACATGGAGCTGAACAGCTGAACTGTTTGGGCCATATATGTTCAAAAACTTCTGTTGTTACTGTTCACAGTGAGTAACTTCTGTCTGTCTGTCTGTGTGTCTGTCTGTCTCTCTGCCTGCCTGTCTGTCTGTCTGTCTGTCTGTCTGCCTGCCTGCCTGTCTGCCTGTCTGTCTGCCTGTCCATCTGCCTGTCCATCTGTCTCTCTGCGTGTCTGCCTGTCTGTCTCTCAGAGTGGGGAGGACAGCTCTCGGGTGTCGATCACCTTCTTCCGTCTCTTTCGAGTGATGCGATTGGTCAAGCTGCTGAGTAAAGGGGAGGGGATTCGTACGCTGCTGTGGACGTTCATCAAATCGCTACAGGTCAGGGGCGGGGCTAACCAAGGGGGTGGGGCTAACTGGTGCTGCCTTGTTCCAGGGCAGCACAGCAGCAGTCTAACCTCCTCTCTGTGTCTTCAGGCTCTGCCGTACGTCGCTCTGCTCATCGCCATGATCTTCTTCATCTACGCTGTCATCGGGATGCAGGTGAGGTCACACACAGGTGATCCTGCAGGGGGCACACCTTTAGTTTCAGCTCAGATATTAAAAAGCTTAGAAATCTGTGTCACTTAGTTCACTTAGTTATGAAACAGATCCGCCTGCTGTTAGACGAGTCAACTTATCTGAGAACAACTAGTTAATGAACTGCAACCAGATTAAATGTCCACTCAGTAAAAATTCTAACTGCTACCTGTCTCTCTGTCTGTCTGTCTCTCTATCTGTCTGTCTGCATGTCTGTCTGTCTCTCTGTCTGTCTGTCTGCCTGCCTGCCTGCCTGTCTGTCTCTCTGTCTGTCTGTCTGCCTGTCTGTCTGTCAGACGTTTGGGAAGGTAGCGATGCAGGCTCACACTCAGATCAACAGAAACAACAACTTCCAGACTTTTCCTCAGGCTGTTCTCCTCCTCTTCAGGTGAGATTCTTATTTTTTCTATGTATGTCTCCGTCTCCTCGTCCTCTTCCTCCTCCTCCTCCTCCTCGTCCTCCTCCTCCTCGTCGTAATCGTCCTCTTCCTCCTCCTCCTCCATACAGCTGTATGTTTGTATGTCCGCAGGTGTGCTACAGGTGAAGCGTGGCAGGAGATTATGTTGGCCAGTCTCCCAGGTAAACGCTGTGACCCCGAGTCGGACTATGAACCAGGGGAAGAGTTCAGCTGCGGCAGCAACTTCGCCATTGTTTATTTCATCAGCTTCTTCATGCTGTGTGCTTTCCTGGTCAGAACAAAGAAACACACACACACAGACACACACACACACTCTAAGTCCTAACGCTTAATGATTTATATTGTGGGGACTTGTCCCCAGAAGGGAGGTGAGTCCCCACAACGTGTGTAAAGAAGTAATAGACCTGTACACAAACACTGATTGTCTCCTGCAGATCATCAACCTGTTCGTCGCCGTCATCATGGACAACTTTGACTATCTGACACGTGATTGGTCGATTCTGGGGCCACATCACCTGGATGAGTTTAAGAGGATCTGGTCTGAATATGATCCAGAGGCCAAGTATGTTTGTTCTCCAGCTCCTCCAGAGATCTGTTTAGCCTAGCTTAGCACAAAGACAGGAAGCAGGGGAAACTAGTTTTTTTTTTTTTTTTTTTTTTTACTTTATTTATCACAAACGTGAAATTATTTCTCCGCATTTAACCCATCCAGTGGCACCTGTACAAACACACACATGCACATGGTCACACAAGGAGACAGGTGCCATATTCACACTGGAGCGGTGGGCAGCAGTTCACAGCGCCCAGGGAGCAATTGAGGGTGCGGTGCTCAAGGGCACCTCGGCCGTGGCAAGTAGGTGGGCTGCCACCCCACCAGCTGTCAGTCCACCAATCTTTTTTGGGGGGGAGAGCGGGGATCGAACCTCCAACCTTGGGTTATTGGACGACCCTGCTCTACCACTGAGCCACGGCCGCCCCTAGTTATCATAATGCAGAATAATTTTGATACTTTAAAAGCATTTTGTTGCTCATACATACAGTACAATTTTGAATTCAGTACTTTCACTTGTAATGATGTGTTTTTATACTGCTTTATTGCTACTTTTACTAAAAGACTTGAATACTTCTTCCACCACTGTTATATTGTAATGTTCTTTTATTCTCATATGAAGGTTGTATAAAAGTTGGATGTTGTGACTCAGTTGGCATTGTACTGTGTTCTACTGTATAACAATTTAGTGTATTGTATTATAATGTATTTAATTGTATTATGTTATAACTTTGTGTATTGTATTATAATGTATTGTATTTTCTTCTCTCAGAGGTCGTATAAAGCACCTGGACGTTGTGGCTCTGCTCAGGAGGATTCAGCCTCCTCTGGGTTTTGGGAAACTCTGTCCTCACAGAGTGGCCTGTAAGGTAAAATATACCACACTGAGTACTGTAGGTATTACACGGACACATGTATGTCATGTAGGAACCATCTTATTTAAATTGGAGGTGATTTTTATGTTGAACTCAATGAATATTCATCCCTGAGCGTTCACATCACACAGCTCTTCTCCGGTTCTCCGCTCTGCTTTATTCACCGAACACCTCAGATAAATAAGTTGGTTCACTTAAAGCCACAGAGCTTAAAACAGATTTTGTTTGGATGTGTTAATGGATGTGTCGGGGTTGTCCATTAGTCTGTTCATTGTGAGAAATTTATATTTCTGCAGTGGGGAGACGTCTGTAGAGTAACAGACTCCTCTTCCTTTTCCTCTCTCAGCGCCTTGTAGCGATGAACATGCCTCTGAACTCTGACGGGATGGTGACCTTTAACGCCACGCTCTTCGCTCTGGTTCGCACAGCCCTCAAGATCAAGACTGAAGGTATCGGATTGGTCCAGTGCAGCGGGCTGTTGATGATGTCACTGTGTTGTGATAAATGTTGCGTTGATGGTTGAGATGGAAAGATTTCCACGTTAACACTTTCAGGTGTATGATTCCAGAGTTGGTCGTGAGAAGATTAACACTTGATAATATTTAATAATATCAGCGTTAGATGAAGTGCCGGCGTCCATGTTTGTTTGTTTTCAGACACATCAGAGCCCGTCATAATCACATCTTAGACGTTGACTCGAACGCTGTTTACACGTTGGAAAAGTTTACAATAACTCTGACATGACTTCAACCTAGCACTAACATAATTTATGCGCGCTGCTGCTAGGTAACCCTGACCAGGAGAACGAGGAGCTGAGGGGTATCATCAAGAAGATCTGGAAGAGAATGAAACCAAAACTACTGGATGAAGTAATACCACCACATGAAGGTACAAACACTACTGATACTACAACAAACACTACTGATACTACAACAAACACTACTGATACTACAACAAACACTACTACTGCTGCTTGGAGTACACCTGTCTCACCTGTCTCACCTGTCTCACCTGTTCCACCTGTCTCACCTGTCCTGCCTGTTTCTCAGAGGAGGAAGTGACAGTGGGGAAGTTTTATGCAACCTTCCTGATTCAGGATTACTTCAGGAAGTTCAGGAAAAGGAAAGAGAAAGGAGATCTGACCGGAGAGTCCGACACCACCAACCCATCTGCTATCCAGGTCTGTCTGTCCGCCTGACTGTCTCTCTGTGTGTCTTTGTGTCTCTCTGTCTGTCTCTCAGTCTCTCTGTGTGTCTGTGTGTCTCTCTGTCCCTGTCTCTGTCTGTCTCTCTGTGTGTCTGTGTGTCTCTCTGTCCCTGTCTCTGTCTGTCTCTCTGTGTGTCTGTCTCTCTGTCTGTCTGCCTGTGTGTCTGTCTGCCTGTGTTTCTGTCCGTTAAATTGTGTGTGTGTGTTTGTTTGCAGCTGTGTAAAGCCGGTCTCAAGACTCTGCAGGATCTGGGTCCAGAAATGCGTCTGGCTCTAAACGAGGACTTTGAGGAGGATGAGGAGGAGGTTATGATGGAGGACGAAGAGGTGGAGGAGGACGCTGCATATAAGGTGTTTATTAACACACAGTTTATTAACACAGTTGTTTATTAACACGCTGTTTATTAACACTGTGTCTCTCTGTGTCTTTGTCTCTCTGTCTCTCTCTGTCTCTGCAGGGGGAAAACGGGTTTGGACCAGAAAAAGATCGCCGTGGTTCAATTTTGACCACGCCCACTGGTAAACCTTCACATTAAATCATGTGATATCTGACATCATCATGTTACCATGGTTACAGGAGGTTAATTACATTGTGAAGGAGATAAAAACAGTTTCAACATTTAAAATGTGAAAATATTTTAAATGTCCCCCCCAGGTCCTGGTGGAGTCGTCGGGGACGGCAGCGTGTCTAACGGAGGTCTGATCCACCGGGTCGGTTCTGTCACTAAGGTGCCAAACGGCAGCGAACACGACGAACACGTTCGCCGTGGAGACAACATGAGGTCATCCGTCAATCATCACCATCACCGCCGCCCATCAGTGAAGAACGGGCTGCTGGACCACGCCCACAAGAGGCCGTCGTACTACAAACATGGAAGGTACGCCGCCGCACCGCGGAGCTCTGGGAAGAAACAGTTCTGCAATAAAAACATCTGCAGTCATACACATGAACTGTCCTCCAGCTGTGTGTTTACTCATTATAATACAATTATCATTTTGTACAAACTGTTGTTGTCACATGAGATTCCTAATATTTCTAGAACATAATAAATAATAATCAAATTTTAACATCAAACCATGAAAGACTGCTTGTTACTGGAGCTTTTAGCCTCATCTTGTGACCTTCTTCAGCAGATGGAGTTTGTGTATAAATATACATAATAATAATATATAAACCCCCTGTTAAAGTGGTCGTATGTGTTGTTATCATAGGACCTAAATATGAAACTTTGGTCACATAATAACGACTAAAACGTCTCCATAACAACTCCATCTGATGAAGAAGTCCATGAGGAGTGCCTAAAAGCTTTGGAAAACAACAAGTAAGTTGGAGTAATGATAAAACCTGAGGAACAAACTGGGGCTGCTTACATTTAAAAGATTAAGGATTAAAGAGACAGTGTCTCTCTGCAGTTTTTCTAACGTCCACCAGGTGATGCTGTGACCAAGCTATAGGGGCCAGGTTAGTTTGATTGACAGGTGTCTCAGCCAATCACACTCTCTTGTTCTGCAGGAGGGACTCAAGGGAAAGACACTGGAGGAACGGAGACGTGGAGGCGTACGGAGAGCAGGGTTACTACAGCAGAGAAGAAGACAACGACAGCATCACCTCCAGAGACAGGTACACTGACAGACAGGTGGACAGACAGGTAGACAGACAGACAGACAGGTCCAATGAAGGACATACAGGTACACTGACAGACAGACAGACAGACAGACAGACAGACAGGTGGACAGACAGACAGATAGACCTGTGTGTGTTCATGTGTGTGTGTCTTTGCAGACATTACCCCGACGAGTCTCCTCTGTACAGAGACCACTACGATGGCCACGCCCCCTACAACAACGGTAGCTATGGTAACGGATACAACGAGGGCAGGAGGACGACCCGGAGACGCCTACTTCCTGCCACGCCCACAGGTGAGAGGATGTCTCTCTTTTTACCTGAAAACATACTGTGATGTCACAGCTGATCACATTTAAGACATTAGGAGTTGAAAAGACATAAAGACGAGATTCAGTAACTAGATGCGAGATATTTTGGATTGTATTGATTTCTATCAGATCTGAATCAAACACACATGAGCTGTCACTCATGTGACATCATCACTGACACCTGAGAGGGTGCGTTTGTTTCATTGTTGTCCGTCAGGTCGGAAACCGTCATTTAACATCCAGTGTCTGAGGAGGCAGGGCAGCAGCGACGACCTGCCCATCCCCGGGACGTACCACCCCACCTCCCCGCCACGCCGCACACGCACACAGGTAACACACACATGTAACACACACGCAGGTAACGCACACGCAGGTTACACACACAGGTAACACACACACAGGTAACACATGTACCCTTCCTCTCCTCCTCCTCAGCAGACGTTCAGCAGTTATGAGTCTCGTCAATCCTCTGGTCGCTCCTCTGCGGCCTCCTCGGCATCCTGGGCGAACCCGTGTCCTCGCCGCGGTCGCCTCCTCTACGCTCCTCTCATCCTGGTGGAGGAGGAAGGCAGCCCACCCTGGGGGGGAGCGGGAGGGGGAGGAGTCGGAGGAGGAGAAGGGAAGAAGGGAGGAGCAGGAAAAGGTGAGGAGACTGTCCTAGAGGGATCAGTGCAACGCTTTGCAGCATAGCTTCAATGTAAATATTTTAGCAGATTCCAGCGATCACCATGTGACAGTCCAACATAGGAGCGATCAATAGTCCAAGAAGCCTCTGAGTCAGACAAGATCAATGGAAATAAGCTATCAACTTGTTACTGTTGTCATGTCCCGTACTGTAGTAAAGGGCAAGCTATTCTAATCCTTTACTCACTCTGCTCACAATGATGTATTTCAGTTCTCCCAGATGTTTCCTGTTTGCTGCTGTTTCTAAATAATAAAATCCAATGCATCCTGTGGAGTTTTCAAATTAAAAGCCTACCAGCAGCAGGATAAGGATTATGTCTTCGAGCTGCTGGGAAGCTTTTAATGTGAATGAGTTTCATTGACAGTAAAATAACAACAATCAGAAGAACGACAAAGTAGAATTGTTGTTTATCACAGTGTGACTCAACGTAGCTACATGCTAACAGCATGTTGCTGTGTTTCAGGCGTCAGTGTGACAGGCGCAGCACCCAGACATGCCTGGTACGGTGGCCCTGCAGGGACATCAGGTAGGACAAAGTTTTAAAATGGAAACTTGTCTCTTGTTACATATACATACATTACATACATATAACATGAGTCTGTTATCTGAAGGTGTCATGTGACTCTTGTGTTGTAGCTCCGCCTCCGTACCGGGCGTACACCACCCTCAGAGTTCCCTCGCAGCTCGGCGCTCAGCTCACCGAGAAACGAGGATCAGCCGACAGTCTGGTGGAGGCGGTGAGGAAACATTGATCAATTACTGATATTGATCAGTAGCTTTCTGTCAGACCGTAGTCACTGATTCTGCGGTCTTCTTCTGCAGGTTCTCATCTCAGAGGGTCTCGGCCTTTACGCTCGGGATCCCAAGTTCGTGGCGTTTGCGAAGCGGGAGATTGCTGACGCGTGTCACATGACGGTGGACGAGATGGAGTCTGCCGCCAGCGACCTGCTCGGCACGGGGAGCCATGGTTTGCTCGCCAACGCCGCAGCCGACCCCGCTGCGCTGTACAGTGATGAGGAACCAATCAGGATGGGCCGCGATGAAGACGAGCTGGCTGACGAGATGACCTGCATGACGTCATTCTGACGCTCTGGACCAATCAGGGATAAGACTGATAGGAATCAGTAATTGACAGGACATTTGACTAATTAGGTGACAAAACAGAGAGGAGGGCGGGGTTTAACCAAAGTAATATTGACTTTCACCAATGGGAAGAGAGATAATAAAGGTTAAAAGTCATCATGGCGGTAATTTGGTTGTTTCATGGACAGATTTTAGATGAGAGAGGAGGAAGATTAGAAAAAAAGAAGTTAGGATAAAGCGACAAGGAATGAAGGAGGTATAATAAGGAAGGTGTGCAGGATGTTGGGTTGAAGAAAGGACAAAAAGAAAAATGGAAGAAGAAAGGATGGCGACCAAAAGGAGTGATGAAAAAAAGCAACTGCGTTTCTGAGTCGACTCAGGAAAAAATGAAAATGGCCGCCAGCAGAGTGTCACTCAGTGCTGTCGTGTTATCATGGTAACACAGTTACCTTGGTGGACGCCACTAAGCTGCACAGAATCACACTTTACCCACAATGCACTGATGACAGTTTTACAGGTTGTGTTGTCGTTGTCTCCCAGTCAGCCAGCTGAACAAAGGGTAGCGCTGTGCAGCAGCTCACTGAACACTGATGACCCTCACAAGTATTACCCATCTACACTGCTACCATGTTGGCTGCTATCCAAAGGTTTCTCATTACTGTTGCAAACATTTCAGATAATTATTAAAAAACTTGATAAAATATGCAACAAAATACGGAAACAAATTAATTACAGCGACTAACGAGTTTAAATGTCAAAGCTGAAGAAGCAAAAACCAAAGAGGAACAAACCTCTTTCTGTCTCAGATCCAGATGGATTGTATTCAGTCAGCTCAGTGTGATCTTGTTGGCTCGGACGTTTTATATCAGAACCGCTCATGTATTGTAATGCTGTTAAATGATGTGTTAACTTCCTGCTCTGTGGCTTGTGGAGGATTACTTTTCTTTTATTAATATGTATTTTTATTTTCATAAATGAAGGTTTTGTCTTTAAACAGACTGAACTGAAAAGACAGTTTTTTCTCTTTGTTGTTTTTTTTTTATTGGACTGGAGAAACTGAGTGTTTGTTCAGTGTGTTCATGTTCTTTTTTTAAATGGTTGACATTTTTTATTCCTTCTGGCAGAAAGAACTGGATTTATTTTGTCTGTTAACTTCTCGATAGTCGGCTGGTGTTTATGTCTGTCTGAATTTATTCTGTGTCTGTCATCTTTTAGTTTTTCTTTCCGACAGTTTCCTAGCAGTTAAGGGCTTTTCGATTCCACGCCTGGATTCCCCCAAATCCTCCTCAGATGTTCAGAAGTACTGCGTTCAACTGAGAAACAACTCTGTCTGAACCCACATTTACCTCAAATAAAGACTGACGACAAGCTGCTGTTTGACTCCTCAACGTTTTTTCAAACCTTGTTTTCCTCTGTTGTTCGTCTGTCAAACGGCTCACAAATATTGTTTAATTAAAACAGATCAGTTATTTTCTAAAACAGCCAAAGTAAAACCAGAATTACAACCTCATTCAAAACCCCACTGACATTTTCTAATAATAATTAAATAACTAATTGTAATAACTCAAGACCTTCCAAACAGGACGTTGTGTGCCTTCATATGTTTAGATCAGTAAGCTGTTATATGAAAAATGATCAGATATCGTTGTTTATTAATTAGCAATGTTTTGATGGTGGCCTTTAACAAACACCATTTCCCATAAATTCTCACGTGTTCCTGGGAGTTGTAGTTTTTCCAGTGCTGATTGTTTAACTCTGTTAAAATACGAAGGTCTCAGTTTCTTAAAGCAACTTGATTTTTCTCAGAAAGACGATGAAAGAAACATTGAATGAGAGACAGGAAGTGATGTCATGACTCCAGCAGAAATACTGAAACATCTGCAGTCACAAGTTACTGTTACTTAGCTATGATTGGACAATCAGTGTTCAGGGGAACGGTTTAGCTAAGGGTCAGGTTAGTCAGAAAGGACTGACGGTCTCACCGTGGAGGTGTTGAGTCCGGACCGGGTCACAGACCGGGTCGCCAACCGGACTTTAACTGCAAACATGCTGCGACTTAAGCCATAATAAAACGCATTGTGACCCGTCACCATGACGATTGTAACGGTAGGATGAGCAGCTGATCCCAGAGCTGTGCAGGAGAACTGATCGAATACCCCCATCTCTACGTTACATTATAAAACTGATCAAATATTTGATCAAATGCAGGTGAAGCTGATCACAAGCAGCAGATGTCAAACTACACAACAGAACACAGTCCCACTTCCTGTGCAGAAAGGAAGGTGAAAGTCAGAGCACTTCCTGGTTGCTGAGGTCTGACCTGCTCTCAGCAGCTCCCCCAGACTCAGTTTGACCTGAAAGACTTTAATTACAGAGGTTCAACATCTGGACACAGTCCTCACATCTGTGTGTGACGTCCAGAGGCTCAGCAACATCAGTCATGTGACTTTGAAGAAAACTCAGCTCCACTTCAGTTTACTAACTGTTCATTTATTCTTTCTTTTCATAATGGTCTGTCTCTTTTGAGGCTGAGGAACATTTCCCAGAGTATGTGCTCTAATTTAACACTAGAATATATTTATTATATATCTGATATAATATTATATCTAATATATGTTTAAAGGCTTTACTGTTTGGTGATATTATTATTATTATTATTATTATTATGGCAGCTGTTTGACTCCTTCAGGAACGAAATACTAAATCCATCTTTATATCTTCATTTAACTAAATACATCTTCCCTTAAACAGTCAAATATTTAATCTGAAAAAATATTAAATTGACCTCAAAAGCAACCCGGAGGAAAAGGTAAACATCTGCAACTCCATAACAAACTGGGCAAAACCCCATCTGCTGATGAAGATCATGTGACGTGATTAAAAGCTCCAGAACAGCTGAAGGTGAGATTGTTGTGTCAACTTTCAATATCAACCATATGGACAGTTTCTTTTCTTTTTTGGCCTCATTCGTGAATGAAGACTGAATGAAAATTGTCTTTTTAACTTTCAGTGGAACACTGTCTTCTGATTGGTGGGTTTCAGTCAGCAGTTACAACCATTTCAAGGTATTTAAAGGTGGAGTTTCAGTGATGTCACCTGGGGTCATCGGGTGTCTCGGGTCTTTCAACAATCAGACAGGTAGCACTACCACCTTCAGTTCCCAGTCCTGTGCCGTCGTGAGCAGGCTAGTAAAGGCGGTCCTGGCAGCTGCTGTTGGCTTCTTCCCCAGCCTTGCTGAAAGCAACGGTCTTCTTTGCTGGGTGGAGTAGCTTGCACTGGCTGATCCCATCGAGATGGTGTCCATTATGGCCTTCAGGACTTGGTCATTGCGCCAGCATTAGCGCTTCTCACCCAGGGCTTTCAGCAGCTGAGGATATGCAGCTGATGATGAGACGGCATAGAGAGAGGAGGTCAGAACCCCGTCAACAGTAACCCTGGTTCAGAAAGCTCAGAAATGGCTGTAAGTTCTTGTCAACTTTTACAGTAGAGCAATAAAAAAGCATCCTGCCTGGAAACATCACAAATTGGCATGGGGTGTGCATGGCCAAGGACAGGAGCAGGTGATTAAAACTGCTCGGTACATCATTGGTCCCCATCTACCGAGCAGCAGTGATATCAGTGAGGTGCCTGCAGACACCAAAGATATTAAAAGACCAAACTCAGCCCAGCAACAGCCTGTTCACCTGCTGCTGTTTGACAGGAGATACAGAAGTATCAGCTGCCGTACCACCAGACTACAGAGCAGCTTTTTTCCTCCTTAACTCATCCTCCTCACTCTACCAGAAAAATAGATTTTTCTTATCTAGCAAACGGGACTACAACGGACATTTCTTTGTACAACCTTGTGTTGTAAAATAAATTAACTTTGTACCGGGCTGCCGGGGTTCAGACAGAGCAGTTTTTATGTTTTCTATCTCTTGTGCTGCATTAATGTGTTATTTTATCTAATAAGAAGACTGTCAGTAAAACTACAGCCTACAACACAAACTGATCATTATAAGCTTAATTTATTACTGGACTGTTGGATTAGACTGACTTAGTTTTAACTCTGCTTAAATGTATTTATTAACATATGTGAAATGTCAGACAGAGAAGACTAGTGCTGATAACATGGGTTACAGATTAGATATAGATTAACGAGGATTTACAGGACAAAATCTTAAAACTCATCTTTTTAGCATAATTTTCCCTTAAAGTGTGTTTATCAAAACGTTATTTGATTTTTAAGAGTTATCCATTTTATTGTTTTATTGTAGATGATTATTTGCTTTGTGTTTGTGTTGCATTTTATGTATAAATTGTGGTACAGCAATAAAGTTTCTTCTTTGTGTTATTATTATTATGATTAATGGACAGTGAGATCACACAGATGCCTGTCTGTAAATCTATGTGATAAATGTATACTGTAGATGGATTAAATATACAGATATATATACACACACACAGACAGTATATATATATATATATATATATACACTTTATATACATACATATATTTACATGTCTTTAAATCTTAATATAAATGAACATACATTTATAATAAGTCAAGTCAAGTCAATTTTATTTGTATAGCGCCAAATAATAAAAGTTATCTCAAGACGCTTTTCACATAGAGTAGGTCTAAACCACACTCTTTAAAATATTATTTACAGAGACCCAACAGTTCCCACCATGAGCAGCACTTGGTGACAGTGGAAAGAAAAACTCCCTTTAACAGGTAGAAACCTGGAGCAGAACCAGGCTCTGGGTGGGCGGACATCTGCCTCCACCCAGTTGGGTTGAAAGAGGAGGAGAGAGGGGGAGAGGGGAGACAGAACAAGAGGAGAGACAACAAATCAGACTAATAATAATAACAACTGCAGCAGTGAGTGTGGAGCAGGAACATGGGGGCAGTAGACGGTCTGCAGTCACAGATCCAGAATCTACAGCTCCAGAGGCATAAACACCTGCAGGAAGAGAGAAGGCGAAAAAACACAGAAAGCACAAGAACTACTGGGAAGAACGTGTATTAGTGGGATAAGAATGCATATGGATAGAGAGGGAGAGGAGGAGAGAGAAGCTCAGTGCATCATGGGAAATCCCCCGGCAGTATAAGCCTATAACAGCATAACTAAGGGATGGTTCAGGACTCACCTGAGCCAGCCCTAACTATAAGCTTTATCAAAGAGGAACGTTTTTAGCATATTCTTAAACGAAGAGAGGGTGTCTGCCTCCTGAACCCAAATTGGGAGCTGATTCCACAGGAGAGGAGCTTGATAACTAAAGGCTCTGGATCCTGTTCTACTTTTAGAGACTAGGTACCACAAGTAACCCTGCATTCAGTGAGTGTAGAGCTCTAGTGGGGTAATACAGTACTATGAGCTCTTTAAGATATAATGGTGCCTGACCATTAAGAGCTTTGTAGGTGAGGAGGAAGATTTTAAATTGTATTCTGGATTTTACAGGGAGCCAGTGCAGAGAAGCTCATATTGGAGAAATATGTTCTCTTTTGCTGGTTCCTGTCAGTACACGTGCAGCAGCATTCTGGATCAGCTGGAGAGTCTTTAGAGACTTATCGGGGCAGCCCGATAATAAGGAATTACAATAATCCAACCTAGAAGTAACAAATGCATGGACTAGTTTTTCTGCATTTTTGAGACAGGATGTGCCTGATTTTTACAATATTACATAAGTGGAAGAAGGCAGTCCTTGAAGTCTGTTTTATATGGGTATTAAAGGACATGTCCTGATCAAAGGTTACTCCTAGATTCCTAACAGCGGTGCTAGAGGCCAGGGCAATGCCATCTAGAGTAACTATATCTATAGATAATGCGTCTCGCAGGTCTTTAGGACCCAGAACAATAACTTCAGTTTTGTCTGAGTTTAACAGCAGAAAATTGCAGGTCATCCAGTCTTTTATGTCCTTAATACATGCCTGAAGCTTGGCTAACGTATCGGTTTCATCTGGCTTTCATCTGGTTTTATCAGTATAATTGAGTATCATCTGCATAGCAGTGAAAGTTTATGGAGTGTTTCCTAATAATATTACCTAAAGGAAGCATATACAAGGTAAATAAAAGTGGTCCAAGCACTGAACCTTGTGGAACTCCGTGACTAACTTTCGAATGCACGGAGGATTCATCATTTACATGGACAAACTGAAATCTATCTGATAAATATGACTGAAACCAGCTCAGTGCGGGTCCTTTGACGCCAATTAAATGCTCCAGTCTCTGTAATAGGATACAATGGTCAATGGTGCGAAAGCGGCACTAAGATATAACAGAACAAGTACAGTGACAAATCCTTTGTCTGACGCAATCAAAAGGTTGTTTGTCACTTTCACCAGTGCTGTCTCTGTGCTATGATGCTCCCTAAATCCTGACTGAAAATCCTCAAATAAACTATTGCTGTTTAGAAAGTCACATAACTGATTGAGGACCACTTTCTCAAGGACTTTGGAGAGAAAGGGAAGGTTAGATATAGGTCTATAATTGGCTAAAACCCCTGGATCAAGCGTAGGCTTTTTAAGAAAAGGTTTAATCACAGCTACTTTGTAGGACTGTGGTACATATCCTGTTAATAAAGACAGATTGATCATGTCTAGTAAAGAAGTGCTAACTAAGGGTAAAACTTCTTTAAGCAACCTGGTTGGGATGGGGTCTAAGAGGCAGGTTGTTGGTTTAGACGAAAAAATCATTGAAGTTAGTTGGTGAAGGTCAATTGGAGAAAAACAGTCTAAATATAAATCTGGTTCTACAGCTGCTTCTGAGGTTTCTGTACTCGAAGATATATCTGAACTGGCTGAGGGCACAAGATGATGAATTTCTTCTCTAATAGTTAGAATTTTATCATCAAAGAAGCTCATGAAGTTATTACTGCTGAGAGCTCTGGGAATACATGGCTCAACAGAGCTCTGACTCTGTGTCAGCCTGGCTACAGTGCTGAAAAAAAACCTAGGGTTGTTCTTATGTTCCTCTATTAGTGAGGCGTAATAGGCTCCTCTGGCATTACGGAGGGCCTTCCTGTATGTTCTAAGACTATCTTGCCAAACTAAATGAGTTTCCTCCAGTTTGGTGGAACGCCATTTCCTTTCTAATTTTCGAGATGTTTCTTTTAATTTGCGGGTTAAGGAGTTATACCATGGAGCCTCTTTTGTTTTATTATCTTCTTTTTCACTAAAGTTAGCACAGGAGTCCTCCGTTATATTGAGACATGGCATTGAATTAAATGCAGATGGAATCACTTCTTTAAATTTAGCTACAGCACTATCAGACAGGCATCTACTAAAGGAATGTTTGCCTAATGGCCTGTAGTCCAGTCATATAAATTTAAAAGTTATTAAATAATGGTCTGATAAGACCTGATTTTGTGGGAAGACTATTAAATGTTCAATTTCGATTCCATATGACAGAACAAGATCGAGGGTGTGGTTAAAACAATGAGTGGGTTTGTTTACACTCTGACAGAAACCAATCGAATCAAATAGTGAGATAAACGCAGAACTAAGGCTATCATTATCGACGTCCACATGAATATTAAAATCACCTACATCCCAGAATGTGGTCCAATGATCTACGAGGCCCACATCGTTTGCTGGACACCTCGACAGCCAGCGGTTGAATGACGACATGCGGCTGTACATGTCATCACTGGTCAGGTTTGGCAGGTCCAGAGAAAACTATGGAGTCCGACATTGTCTTTGCGTAGTTACACACCGACTCCACATTCATTTTGGTGACTTCCGATTGGCGTAATTGGGAGTCATTACCGCCGACGTGAATTACGATTTTACTGTATTTACGTTTGTCTTTTGCCAGCAGTTTTAAATATGACTCAACATCACCCGCTCTAGCCCCGGGGAGACACCTCACTATGGCCGCTGGTGTTGTTAATTTCACATTTCACAGGATCGAGCTGTCAGTGATCAGAGTTTGTTTCTCAGCGGGTGAGTCGCTGAGGGGGGAGAGTCTGTTGGAAACATGAAGGGGTCGGTGGTGAACCGGGGGTCTCTGCCTCCTTCAGACAGTCACCCAGCCGCCCTGAGGGGGGACGGCCAGGAGGAGCTGCACCGGGTCACCACGGAAACTAACAAACCTGATCAGCTGTGAGATTAACAAAAAGTCTCTAAAAGAAGGAGAGAGCTGTGAGTGTTTAAATGAACAGCGGGTAGTTAGCTGCTCCGATGAAGAAGATAACCAGGTTAACTGTTTTGAGTGAGAGCAGCAAAAACACACAGTACAGAGACGCCGGCAACCGGAAATGATACGATACGCTTACCGCAGCACGTCAGCACGACAAATAGAACACAATGTAGATATCCTATTTCTCCTTCATACATCACATGATATATTTACGTCATCATCATCATCACGTCAACACCTCCTACTACCATGATGACGCAATCACTAACCCCCCATTTCCGTTTTTAATCTGATAAAAATGTTTTTCAGTGAATTCAAATCTGTGTTCACATTATATAAATGACATATATAACATGTCTCTTTAACCCTTTAAGCTCCTCTGAGCTGCTGAAGCCTCTGAATACAAATTAACAGGAAAAAAAAAATAAACCTCCTCCCTCCTCCTCCATCACCCCTCAACACATCCCCCCAGTCCCCCCCCTCCTCCCTCCATCTCCTCCCCCCTCCCCTCCTCAGTCCTCCCCCTCCTCCCTCCATCTCCTCTCTCTCTTCTCGACAGGCGGCAGGATGGACGTCGTAAATCAGGTACAAACATTCAGTGTGTTTTTGCGGATTTCTTCATCATGTCTTCATC
This sequence comes from Lateolabrax maculatus, assembly GCA_031216445.1. Classification (NCBI taxonomy): domain Eukaryota; kingdom Metazoa; phylum Chordata; class Actinopteri; order Acropomatiformes; family Lateolabracidae; genus Lateolabrax; species Lateolabrax maculatus. Next base: position 27,564,578 of record CM062201.1, read on the forward strand.
ATATCTTCATCGTGTGTTCCTGTGTTGTATTCGCGGCTCGGGGTGTGTTCGCGCTGTGTTTCGGGGCGGCCCGACGGGGATCCATGTTTGTGTTTGTGTCCCGGTGAAGCGTCCGTGTGTCGGGCCGCAGCTCGGAGAGATTCAACATCAGGTGCACCAGAACCAGATCCAGAACCAGATCCAGAACCAGAGACATCAGACACCAGATCTCAGACGCTCATCCATCAAACATCAGGATGCTGCGTCTGTCTGTTTCTTCTGCAGCTCAGCCTTTAATATGTGCTGATGCTTCATCATCCTCATCCTCATCATAATTATATAATGATGACGATGATGAGGATGATGATGATGATATCATAATAACGATCACGATACAGATATCTGTCCGGGTTCTGGGGGTGCTCGGGGTGTTTCGGGGCTGTCACGTGTTTGGGAGGAGGACTGCGGGATGTTTTGACAGGGAGGAGGTCTGTGGGTGTTTCAGCCCTGCGCGCTGCCTGCAGGAGATCTGAAAGAAAAACACGAACTGTCGGTAAACATCATCGTTTCAGCAGCTCCGTGTTCGCGTGGTGACACGATATTCCTCCTGTGCGCGTGTGTGCGCGCGTGTCTGTGTGTGTAAAATGGCAGCCGAGGAGGAGGAGGAGGAGGAGGAGGGTTTCCTCTCCTCCGGGATGCTGCTGCTGATGCTGATGCTGTTTTTGCGGGTCTAACCGGATCTGGTTTTGCATCTTCTCTCTGTTTCCCCGCCAACCTGCCGCCCAGTTATTAACCCGGTTATAACCCGGGTTCACCCGTGTTCACCTGCTCCTCTTCCTCAGCAGCAGCTGCCGCTGTAAGATGGAGACCGAGAGAAAAACACCCAGTTTGGACAGAATATTCATATTCAGATAGCCTGCTCCATGATATATTAATATTATGACCAAACTATAATGTTCATATAATGTTACTATAATACTCCCATAATATTACTATAATGTTACTATAACACTCCAATATTACTATATTACTATAATACGCCCATATTACTATAATATTACTATAATGTTACTATAATACTCCCGTAATATTACTATAATACTATTTTTCTATTAAACTTGTGCTTCGAGTTATTTTATGGAAGTGATGTGTTCATTATGTAATATTATGTAAATAGAGATTATTGTTATTACAGTTATACAGATATTTGATATATTTTGGCCTCGGTACATTCACAGAATGTTCCTCTGCAGTTTAGTGACTTTTTGAATGGACTCTGGTATCATCAACAGAAACAGGCACAGTGTAGTAACTGATCTAAAATCTGAATATTTAATCACATCAGACTGAATTCTGAGAAGAAATATTGATCTGTTTGTTTGAACACGGTCTGTCTGTCGGTATCATCTAAAATAAACAGATTATGTTCAGACTGACTGCAGGTCTGTTTACTGACATCCTGCAGAGATCTTGTTGTCTTGTTTGGGTGGAATATTCCTGTTAAATAATCTTCCTTTATAGATAATCTTCATTTATAATCAAAGCAGCAGAGTTGACTAAGCAGTAGTCGGAGCAGTAACACTGCTTCCTGTCGCCACTGGAAGTTGTAACGCTGCTTCCTGTGGTCATAGGATGTTGTAACTCTGCTTCCTGTTTCCACTGGAAGTTGTAACACTGCTTCCTGTGGTCACTGGATGTCCTAACTCTGCTTCCTGCCTTTGGATAGACAGATCTCCTAAGGGAAGCATCTGGCAGTACACTTCCTCATACACACATAAAGAGAAAATCCCTCAGTTGTAACATTACAAGTGTTGAAATTTGATTTGATTATGGCCTTATAGAGTACAAATGAGTTTATACGTGTAGTGGGAAAGTTCCCACTACAATATCATTATTGGGTACTTAATTCAATTTTATTTCTGTATTATTTTTAATTGTCAGATTTTATTTTCCTCATTGCCTGCTGACATGTTTGAATCCTGGTTCAACCATGTTCGGCCCTTTGTAACTCTGTTTTGAAAGGTTTTGTATTTATAATGTTTTCCAGGGAGTGCTGGTTGATCATGGTGGCAGCACTGTGATTTTATGAGTGAATAAAGTCGAACCACAAACTGACAATAGATCTGCTCTCTCTCCTCTCTGCAGCTGGTGGCCCAGGGTCAGTTCAGGGTGTTGAAGGTTCCTCTGGGCTTCATTAAGGCCTTACAGTGGGTGAGTTCATCAGACCAACACCTCCACTTACATTTGTTTTCTATGTAAGCTGAACTGTGAGCATAAGTCAGTCCATGGTGGGACAGATATCCATTTACCTGATCACATTCACAATGATGAAGACAGTAAAAATGTCCACAAGAAAGAGACTCCCACCACACACACGGCTGTGTTACGGTACAAAAGGTTAAAACATTAAAAACTTTGTCCTGCTATGTTTTTTTGTAATAGGGGACAATGAAAGTATGTCCACTCTCTTTCTCTACTTCTTGTCTTATTTCTTTGAGCCTTCAGCAGTAAAACTATCAATATCAAAGGACTCCAACAAGACACAACATCGGTCTTTATGCAGAGACATGTTGCTGTTCCTCCTAAACATATCCCTAAACGTATCCCTCTTTCTAACAAACTACATTCTGAAAATGTCTTCAAAATGTTCCCAGAATATTGTAATTTTTCCCCCAGTATTTCTAGAAATCTTCTAAAAATTCTTCCAACACATTCTGAAAAGGTTCCCAAAATAATTAGGATGTTTCTAAATCATCTGGAAGTGATTTTAAAATGTTCTGAAAATGTCCCCAAAACACTTTAAGAAAATTCTGAAGAGACAGCAATCTTTTTGTTTTCACAGCGACGACACATGAATCCTGTCTGATAGATAACTCACCAAACATGAAACTCCTGCTGATGTGCCCTTCAGCAACACACTGAAGCCCCCAAAGCTCCACACAAACAAACACATCACATTACCCATGAGCACACTGAGAGGAGAATATGAGTCACTGTGCAGGCTGAGTGTTCATATATGTGTGGTATTAAATAATAAACACACACACACAGTGCCAAGCAGGGATTGGACAGAAAGTCTGACTGTGACCATCTGCTCTCTGTGTGTGATGATGGTGATGGTGGTGAAGGTGGTGATGGTGGTGATGGTGATGATGTACTATGGAGCAGTTGAGCAGGGCACTAACACTGTGAGGTTGTCGGTTAGATTCCTCACTGAGCTGCTGCAGTTTAAAGCGTCACACTGTGACTCTGAGTCTCTATAGATAGAAGTGATGATGAGTCATCATCATCCTGCAGGAGCTTCACTCTTTGTTCTTCACAAAATAACACTTCCCCTGCTTAAATCCCCTGATTTAAAAAACATGTAATTCAAGCCACAGTAAGAATAGGCAGGGTGTTCCTAAATTCCCATTAGTAACAATTTATTTTACTGGTTTATTCCTTCTAATCTCCTCTGGATTTTCTCTATAATTTCCTGAAAGAACCTTGTGTATAACCTGTAAATTCTGCAGGTTCTGTTGGTAAGTGTGTTCTGATTATAGATGTTTGTTAAAAACAGAACCACATGATAAAATGCAGTTTGACACAGAAAACTTAAACGTTCCTAGTGTGATTGTAACAGGACCTGGCGGGTTAGCTGATAAATATTATAGATGCAATATATTATCTTCTAAATGGGCAACTGCCCCCGGGCTCCAGACCCTCAGGGGCATTTTGTTTGGTAATTTGATTTACTGCAAACTAATTAGCAATTAATCTTATTATTATTAATAAGTTGTGACATTGTATTCATCATTAAAGCACAACCGAGGGGCAACCTCCAGGTCTGAAGAGTGAAACCAATGCAGACGTGCCTTAAACCTGCAGGATGAACTGTAACTTTATTGATCATCAGGTCAACAGGTTAACGTATCCAACACTTTGGTTCGTGGCCAAATACCTGCAGAACTGATGACATCATCATCCTCAGCTGGACTCTATGTTTACTTCTAATTAGCAAATGTGAACATTAAACCTGCCAAACATCAGTATGTTAGTGCTGCTGATGATAAGATATTTTCATGTTAAGAAGGTCTGCTTTATTACTTACAATTTTTTTGTTGCTCCTCCTCCAGTTCTTCGCCATCTTTGCCTTCTCCACCTGTGGCAGTTATTCTGGGATGTTCCGGATGGCGGTGGAGTGTAAGAACCGGACAGACAGTGACCTGAGTATAGAGGTGGAGTTTGAGTATCCATTCAGGTTGGTACAACTCTAATCCCTCCACTAAAACTGATAAGAACCAAAACTTTTGTTTCAGCTGATACTAAACATTAAGTGAAAACAATCAAAGTAAAGACATACATGGATGCAAAGGGACTTGTTCTGTTCAGCGCAAGTTGACGTGAAGGTGCTGCGAGTTGAAAATGACTCCATGAATATACATTTCAGTGACAGGGAAGGCAAAGCAGAAGAAACAAAATAAACTTTAATTGTTTAGAAATTGGGATTATTAAAGAAAGAAAACATCTTCTGTGATGTGAAGTAACTAGTGCTTAACCTGTGGGGGCGCTGCTAAGTTAGCTGCTGAATAACCTGTAATAAGTTAGTAGAATAAGCAATTCGTGCAACCAGAAGTTCAAGCTATACCTTGTGGCGAGCGGCATCTCTGAAAAACAGAAAAGTGAAGTGTGCAACTTTTCTACATGTGGGTGGACGAAGCTATAAAGGTATTTAACACCATGCACTTTGATGGTGATGTCGATAACTTTGATGTAATGAAAGAAAAGTTTCGGCAGTAATGTGAGCCAAGGAGGAACGTAACATACCTGAGACAGGTTTTTCACGAGGGTCCAAGGAAAGAGTGTAATGTATAAGTGACTGACCTGAAAAATGAAGCAAAGGACTGCGAGTTTGGGCATCTCACAGACTCGCTGATAAGAGACCGCAACATGTGTGGAGTCAGTAATGATCAGGTCAGAGCCAGACTGCTCAGGGAACCTGACTTATCATTGAGTAAGGCTGTTGACATCTGCAGAGCTAACAAAGCTACACAAAGCCACCTGAAAGTTTTATTTGTGAAGAAAATGAGGTGGCGGCGAGCAAGCTTAGTAAAATTAAGATGACAAAAAAGCCTAAAGATAGCAGTGTCAGTGATAAAAGTTAATGCTGTAAATGTGGATACAAACATGAATTTAGTGTGTTCACAAGTGTGTTCATGAAAAAAACAACTTCGGTCACATGTGCCAAACAAAGAAACCAAAGGAAAGCTTTCAGAAAATGGAGAGAAATGTTAATGAAATGGAAAGAGAAGAAAGGGAAATGTTTATTGGAGCTATTGAGTCAAAGAAGAGTGGAAAGAAAAAAACGACTCAAACTGAAAAAGAAGATACCACAGAAACAAAACAGAAAATATGGACTGAAGTTCTCAAAGTGAATGGCCAAAAGCTCACATTCAGGTTAGATACTAGTGCAGACTGCCACGTGTTACCGCCTACAACCTTTAGAAAAGTTGCTCAAAAGGATGCTCAGTTGTGGAGTCCAGCTCCAAGTTGATGACATATTCTCGCCACAAGGTGGTGCCATCGAGAATGGCATAGCTGAAGTGTGAGTACAAAACTGAAGTGCATGAGCTGGAATTTCAGATAATAGAAGCCAACTTCTCAGCTATTTGAGGTGGAGATTCCTGCACATAGATGGGATTAATTAAAAGATTCTCCAAGGTGGACAGGGAAGAGGAAACAGACAGATCATGAGGGAATACAAATATGTGTTCAGGGTTGGGGTGTGTACCAGGACAGCATCTCATTTAGATTGATTCAGCTGTAGCTCCAGTTATTCACCCACCCATAAAGGTACCTTTAGAACCAAAAGACAAAGCCAAAAGTGAACTGGAAAGTATGGATTAAAACAGAATTAAGATTAAGATAAAGACAGAACCCACTGACTAAATTAACAGCATGGTCACTGTCCAAAAGCTAAACAAAAAAATAATAATCTGCATTGATCCCCAAGACCTCAACAAAGCCATAACAAGGGGACACTATCCCTTGTTGTTTGCAAAATGCAAAGTTCTTTTCGGTATTGTAGGCAAACCAACTGGCAAATACAATTAGATGAGGACAGTTGTAAGTTATGTACCTGTAACACACCATTTGGTAGGTACAGATTCAAATGGCTTCCCTTTGGTCTCTGACCAGCTTTGGAAGTTTTCCAGAAATGTATTGCTCAAAGACTAGAGGACATGGAAGGAGTTGTGAATGTCACAGACGACCTTCCGGTGTGGGGTGAAGACAAGGATCAACACGACAAAAGGTTAAGACAGCTTCTTGACAGAATAAAGGTTCAAGTCAATTTTATTCATATAGTCCCAAATCATAACAAAAGTTAGAAGAAGTTAAAAGAGTAGGTCTGCACCGTACTCTTTAAAATATTATTTAGAGAGACCCAACAGTTCCACCATGAGCAGCACTTGGTGACAGTGGAAGGAAAAACTCCCTTTAACAGGTAGAAACCTGGAGCAGAACCAGGCTCTGGGTGGGCGGCCATCTGCCTCCACCCAGTTGGGTTGAAAGGGGAAGAGAGAGGGGGAGAGGGGAGAGAGAGGGGGAGGACAGACAACATAATAATCAGACTAATAATAATCAGTGCAGCAGTGAGTGTGGAGCAGGAACATGGGGGCAGTAGACGGCCTGCAGTCACAGATCCAGACTCTACAGCTCCAGAGGCAGAAACACCTGCAGGAAGAGAGAAAGCTCCAAACTACAGGAAGAGGTGGAGTTAGTAACATGCAGTAATGGGATAAGAGAGGAGAGAGGAGCTCAGTGCATCATGGGAAATCCCAGCATAACTAAGGGATGGTTCAGGGCTCACCTGAGCCAGCCCTAACTATAAGCTTTATCAAAAAGGAACGTTTGAAGCAGACTCTTAAATGAAGGAGCCTCAACCTCAAGCTGAACAAAGACAAGTGTAATATTGGAATGACAGAGATACAATATATTGGACATATTCTGAGTGCAGAGTGCCTAAAGCCAGACCAAGAAATGGTCAGAGCAATAATGGGCATGTCACAACCACAGGACAAAGCTGCACTAATGACGAGGTTCTTAGACACGGTGCAGTACCTTTCACAGTTAATCCCAAAAAGACTTGTACGTTGTGGATACACTCAGCAGATCTGCAAGAACAGACTGATCTGTCTGTCTTCTTTCAGCACACCTTCCAGTTTCAGAAGAAGCTCAGTCAAAGAGAGAGCAAGATATGTACTGTTTTGGCCAAGCATGTCCAAAAAAATTGAGGACATTGTGTTGAAGTGTGCCGTATGTAACACTTTCAAAAAGAGCAATGTGAAGAAAACACTTATGTGCCATGACATTCCAGACAGGTCATGGGCAAAACTGGGTGTGGATCTTTTCCCTTTTGATCAAAGTGGATATCTACTGTGTGTAAATTAATACTGGAAGTATCCTGAAATCCAAACAGCCCCAGACAACAAGCAAGCATGTCATCATAGCTCTTCAATCCATGTTTGCAAGACATGGGATCCCAGATGAATTCATGTCAGACAATGGAACACAGTTTTCAAGTGCAGAGTTTAAGCATTTCATAGAAGAGTGGGAGTTAAACCATACAACATCAAGCCCAGGATTCCCACAATCCACTGGTCAAAGCGAATGAGCAATCCGCACTGTAAAAAACTGCTCAAGAAACCACGAGAGAACAGAGGAGACTCATATCTTGCTCTTCTTGAGTACAAAAATGCACCTTTGGATGGAATGAAACTGTCTCCTGCCCAACTGTTGATGGGTTGACGACTGAAAACAAAACTGCCTGCATTTGCTCAGCTTTTAAAACCTAAGCTGTACAGGAAAGTGCATGAACAAATGACAAAGAGGCAGTTAAAACAAAATCTCTATTTTAATTTCCCCAAACTAAAGGAGGGAGAGACAGTTAGGTTCAGAGTTGGAAATATGTTGCAGCCAGCTGTTGTGAAACATATCCTGTTCAGCCACAGTCTTTTGTGATTGATGCACCTGAAGGCAGTACCTTTCAAAGAAACAGAACCAGTAGACACCACCTTTGTGATGCCAGTGCCTGTTCCTTCCCCTGTGAGAGAAACTGTAACACCTTAAGTGACAGCAATTTCAGTAAAGACGCCACACTTTGGTAGACTGATTAAAATGTTATTCACTGTAAATTACAAAAAGTGGAGAAATGTAAAGTTGTGTTAATATTGTTACATTACAGGTAGCAGACTTGGTTAATGTTTGTACTGAGATGAAAGCAACACTGCATAAACATTTGTGATGAACTACATGACATGTCCCAGGATCACAAAACGTATGATCTTAGGACCATTAATGTGATCAAAGTGTTGGACATGAAGACTGACAGCCTTCATCATTAGAACCAAGTTGTTGATGTGGCTAAAAAAGACTGAACTTCACTGAACTTCACTGAAACATTTCAAACTCTTCATTCCTCTTCTTCTCTCTGTCTCAGACTCCACCAAGTGTATTTTGACGCCCCCACCTGTAAGGACGGGAAGACGGAGCGTCTCTTCCTGGTTGGCGACTACTCCTCCTCGGCTGAGTTCTTCGTCACCATTGGGGTCTTCGCCTTCCTCTACTCCACAGCAGCTCTGAGCATCTACGTCTTCTTCTTTGAGAAGTACAAGGAGAACAACAAGGGCCCGCTGATCGTAAGTTTACCAACCTGACAGCATCGCTGACAGATGACCTCTGGGAAATATCACTCATGCACTGTGTGTGTTTAGGACCTGGGTGTGACCGCAGTGTTTGCCTTCATGTGGCTGGTGAGTTCGGCGGCCTGGGCCAAAGGTCTGTCCGATGTGAAGACGGCGACTGATCCGGACGAAGTGATCACTATGATCTCCGCCTGCAACGTTGAGGGGAACCACTGCCGTGAAGTTCACGACCCGGTCATGTCTGGACTCAACACCTCCGTGGTAAGACCGAGCCCAATGACTCCACAGGTCGGGGCTGTTTGGGTTCAAGACAAGACGACATGTCTGCTCTCTGAAGAGGTCATCAGGCAGACTGACCCGTAGAGTCAGACTGGTTACTGTTTGAAATTAGTGGCGATACCTGAGTTTCAGTACTGACACCAAAATTATTCTTTTAGCAAAACAAAAACGTCCACAGGATCCTCCTTCTACTGGATATCTGAGCTCTGTAAGGCTGAGCCCAGACACCCTACAGAGAAAACTACTTTCAGCTGCTTGTACCCGTGATCTCATAGTTCTCAGTTACTACCCAAAGACCACACCTGAAGACAGCAGAGATTGACTGGTCAATCAAGAGCTTCGCCTTCAGGCACAGCTCCTTCTTCACCATGACAGTCAAGTCCAACTGGATAGAAGCAAGGCCTCAGTCCATAGCATCGAGCGATCAAAACCATAGTACCAAAAGTTGGCATTGAATGTCTATTCAGGGTCCTAAACTTGCTTACCAATTCCTTGATCAGATAATTACTTATTTATATCAACAAAACTACCAAATTCTCCAGCTGACCAAGTGTAAAAAAGACAGCTGAAAAAGAATCTGGTTTTAGGTTCATTTGTGATTTACGTGGGATGGGGCCAAATGTGTCCATTGCACCAGGATTCAAAAACCGAAAGTTCATTAATTTTGGCATTGAAACTGAAACTCAGGTAGCGTATTGGCACTAGTAGAGCTGAATCTCAAACGATACCCTATCTGTTTGTTTACCTAAATAGACATTAAGAAATTAATTTACACTCTCCTCTTCCAGGCTTTTGGTTTCATTAACCTGATCCTGTGGGTGGGAAACCTCTGGTTCGTCTTTAAGGAGACGGGCATCATCGCTCCCTTCATGCGAGCACCTCCTCCTGCTCAGGAGAAACCTGCTGCACCAGAAGCCTACGCCCAGCAGGGGGCATACGAACAAGACCCGTACGCCAGCAACCAGGGAGGCTACCAACCTGACTACAGCCAGCAAGGATACAACCAGGTGATCAGCAAAACTGCTTATCAATACTCATAAAAAAGTTTAGATACTGGAACAAAACCTAACTCTAACCCTTGAAAAATACCTTAAACAAAAAATCAATTATGAAAATAGTTGCCAAATAATTTTCTGTCCTAATGGTTTCAGCTCTAAGACAGTAGAGTATAATGTGTAGTATTAGTATAGTATCATAAAATGGAACTGGGAAACAGAAACAGTATATCATTCTGAGTACTGTCAGGCTGCAGTACATTCACCCAGTGAACTGCAGTACTGTTTCCGTGTGTCATGTTGTTTGCTGCTGTGTCTCCTCCAGGATGCAGAGTATGGCCAGCAGGGGGCGCCCACTTCCTTCTCCAATCAGATGTAAACTGACAGGAAGCAGGTGAGTCACAGAAAGTAGAGGCTGGGGTCACTGCCTGATTGGTCCATATAATTAATTAATTTAAGTTCCTTTACATGATAAATGTAGTTTATTGTGACTCAGTCCCACACACACCGTCCTGTTGCCCCAAACACTCACTACAGCACCACATGTGGAATTATCCACCGCTGGAAATAGTCCCCAACAAAAGCACTATTTCCTCCTGTTTGTTTGATAGAAACTACAGTGAACAGCTGTTTGAGGAAATAACTGAGAAAAAAAGAACTGAAAATAGAATAGCACCTACCTCCTGCACCACCATCAGGATTCAGTATAATGTCCATTTGTACTCCATCAGTACGTAACAGTTGCATCACACTAAGTGGAAAACAGAAATACTGTTCTCATCACTAATTATTTCCAGTTATTTCCCATCACTTCTACTTTACTGTTTTTCAGTCTCTTTAAGCGACTGTCAGTGAAACCAAACACTTCCTACAGATGTTTTACACAAAGACTCCCAGCAGCCCGAAGGATATAATCCCTCCCTTTCACCCACATCCGCAGCTGTCAATGTTAGTGATGTTGGAGCCATGAACGAATCATTCGAAAATGTGATGAGTCACTGAATACGACTTTCCATCATCTGTCTTTCACATTATCATTCAGTTTTTATTCCTCGAACATGTCGTCATAATTATCGTTTTCAAAGGTGACTTTTTATGTAGTTTTACTTGCGTCTTTAATATTTTTGTCATAGTTTTTGTTGATGAAATGAAGTCTGATAGTCATTAAATATCAGCTTTTTATTAGAGAGTTTAAAGTGTCTTTCTCTGGAGGTTAAATGGTCCTTTTCATGTTTGTCTTTCCTTCACAGAAAGCACTGGAGTGAACCAACAGTGGGTCGCCTGCAACCTACCCACAGTGCAACACTCCTGTCTGTCTGCAAAGTTAATGGGTGGGGTGGGGGGGTGGCAGGTTAAAAGAGGGGATGTTAAAAGAGAAGATGTTCACTATAATGAATCGATGTGTAAATGATAAAAGAGAGTTATAAATAACAAATCCACAACTTGAAAACGCACCAAAACAACAATGCTGACAAATAGAAAAACCTTCTGAACCAAGTGATGGTCTTGATAAGATTAATTCATATTAAAGTACATAATCTGTGGAGAGAATGTATGTTTGTGTTGTATAGATATCACTTTGAACAGATATATAATATAGACTGAACTGTTTATTCATGTTTCCTATTGAACCCAATGATCCTTCCCCCACCCCCCCACGTTGTATGCCCCGCCTCCCAGATCGTCCAATCATGAGGCAGTTCAGACTGGGTTCACACTGAGACAAATCAGATCCAAATCAGATTCAGAACAGATTTCAACTACAACCAAATAAGAACCAGATCGTACTGGTTCAAAACCAACAACCCTGCGTCCACCAACATCACCTCCCAGCTGTTTGCTGTTTGTCTTGCTGCATGTAAAAATCAACACAGGAAGTGATGTCATCCCGGAGACGCAATAAACCCAGTCTGGACTCCAGCCTCATGGTGAGGCCGGTTGGAAACTGATTTAAAAGGCTCCTCGACATTACAGTTTGCACTGTTTGTGTGTTTGATTATTGGGCTCAGCTGTCTGTAACATTCCTGCTGCTCCTCTCAGATCAGAGTGACTGTTGAGACGAGCACTCGCTGCACAAACCTCCGTCTCAATTATCATCTGAACAAAACCAAGATCAGCTGGTTTCTATTGCAGCTGGTTTTACTTCAAAACCTTTCCTTATAAAATCTAAATGGTAACCATCGCGCACAGTCTTAATGACATCAGTCTTGTTGCTAGTTGCCTGGCAACCGTGCTCTCCTAAATTCAGAGACAGTGAAAATGCTGCATCACTGATCGAGGACTGTTTCTCTGTGTTTGGCATCTTGACAAAGATTTCAGTTTGTTTTATAAAGCTACACAATATGAACACATTAATTAAAGTCCTGTTCAGATGGACCCTCTGCGGTCAATCTGCCTCAGTTACGTACATGGTGATTTATTCGCTAGCCAACGGGTCCCTTCCTGATGGGAACACGACCGACTCTACTGCTGCATTAAGCTGAAGATGCTGCAGCTAGAGTGGTTATCTAGCTTTAGCTGGTGGATGAGCTGTTTCAACTGTCACATTTGTTGACTTACAGAAATAAATCAACACATTTCTTTGATCAAAATTAAAAAACGTGAAGTGATCCTAACAACCATGAACGTGAACAACTCAAACACACTGAATAATCAAGTAAAACAAAATGGACGCCAGAGGAACCTCTGTAAGCTTCCTTTAGACAGGAACAAACCTAAAAAGGAAGCTTCCTGTGTGTCCTACCACCTTAAAGTTTACCCTCCTTTCTCCTAATCATGATAAATTCTTGTGTTTGAGTTTAAATCTTCAGACGGACGTTTGTGTCAGCGTATAACTTGCTGGTTTTTTTATTTGTCTTCTCCTCGGCTCTCAGCCAATCACCTGCAGCTGTGAGCTGTTTTTGTAAAAGTCTTTCTGGAACGTTCTGGGTCTGAAAAATAAGAAAAAAAACTTGATGCTTCTTCTTCTTTAGTTGTTTTTTTGGGGAAAGTGAAGCTGTTTTTAGCGTCGGTATCTTCCTCCGCATGGTGACGTGTTTTCTGCTCGTGTTGTACAGTAACTGATGATCAGTGTGATTCTACTTCCTGTTTTCCTGTACAGGTGTGTGTGTGTGTGTGTGTGTGTGTGTGTGTGCGTGTGTGTGTGTGTGTGTGTGTTTTCTCTCTCATTACCTGTCCATACTTCTTTTATATCACTCTATCACTCGCTGGCTTTTTTTCCCTTTTCTTTCCTTGTTCTCTTCATCACTCTTTACCCGTCTTTATTTTCCCCTCAGTCTCTTCTTATTCTTTTACTTTTTTTATTGCCTCTCCTTTTTCTTCCCCTCCTCTTCTGGTATCATTTCTTTCTCTTTTTTTCCTCCTATGTGGTTCCTTGTCTCCTCCATTTTTCTCCTCCACCTCTTCTTTCCTTCCTCTCTTCTTTCTTTTCCCTTTCAGCTGTCCTTTCGTTCTCTTCCTCCTTGTCCACTCCATCTTTAGCTCCTACTATCGTTCCCTCCTCCTCAATCATTCTTGTTATTCTTCTTCGTGACTCTCCTCTCTGCCTCTGTGATGTAACTTCCTGTGTGATGATATTCAATTCAGCATCAGTAACCATGGCGACAGTGTTGACAGTGATGATGATGTGTGCGTGACATGTTGCTATGGAGACCCCCCCCCCCCCCCCCCCCCCCCCCGCTGTGTTTATTCAGTGTAAAGTTTCAATAAATTACAAACTCGTCTCATTGGGTCTTGAGTCTGTTCCTGTTCAGAGTGAATGAGAGAACCAGTAAACACTTTATCAATACATATACTCCTCATCTCCTCTTTGTCTCCTCCTCGTCTCCTCCCTGCTGTTCCCTCCTCCTTCATCCCACTTTTTCACTCGTCTCCTTCCCATCTCTCCCTGCTCATCTGTTCATCCTCCCTATTCTCCTCTTGCATGCATCCCTCCTCATCTCCCTCCTGCTCCTGCCTCGTCGTTCTGTCTCATAGTTCCTCCTTCTCTCCTCCACCTTCTCCTCACTCAGTGTATCTTCTTCCTCCTTCCTTGGACTCTTCTCCTTTTTCTCTTTTGTGCCACCTTGTCTCCTCTCTCCTCCGTCCTTCTGCCTGTGACCCAGAAATCGATTTCACCTTGAAGGAGGTCTCAGTTACCAAAATGCATTCCCAGGAGCGAGGAGAGAGGAGGTGAGTCGGAGGACCGATGAGCGAGGATGCACAGTTGCGTCCTTTGCAGAAGACTTTTCAGCACCTGTGACGTATGAAAGAGGCGAGGAGAGGAGATGAGGAGAGGAGGCGAGGAAAGGAATCGAGGATGTACAAGAGAAATGAGAAGAGGAGCTTGTCTCCTCTATTGTCTCCTTCTTTGTGTCCTTTCTGCTGCTTTCTCCTCCTCCTATCATTTCTTCCCTCCTCCATTATAGCTCTCCATCTCTTTTTTCCTCCCATCCTTACTCATCTATTATTTTTCCTCTCTGCCTCCCTCTTACTCTTTTTCTCTCTCTCCCCCTTCCATTTCATGGCTCCTCCCTCTCTCCTCACTCAGTATCTCAGTTTTCCACTTCCCTCTCCTTCCTTATCTATTCAGTACCTCCCACCTCCTCTCCTCCGTCATCGCTCCCCCCCCCCCGCTCTGTTATCAGATGCATCGGTGCAGACTGAGTCAGTGTGTGTTCGTGTGTGTGTTCAGCCAGTAGCATGGCGACTCTCAGCCTCCTGCTGCTCAGCACCGCTCTGATCCACACCGCCCAGGTAAGGATGAGAGACACCTACAACACATGCAGAGAGAGAGACGGGCAGAAAGAGAGAGAGACAGGTGGAGAGAGAGAAATTGAATTGAATTTAATTTAATTGAACTGACAGAGAGACAGACAGAGAGAGAGAGACACAGACAGAGAGACAGACAGAGAGAGAGAGACACAGACAGAGAGAGACAGACAAAGAGACAGACAGACAGAGAGACAGACACAGAGAGAGAGAAACAGACAGAGAGAGAGAGACAGACAGACAGAGAGACAGACAGAGAGAGAGAGACACAGACAGAGAGAGACAGACAAAGAGACAGACAGACAGAGAGACAGACAGAGAGAGAGAGAAACAGACAGAGAGAGAGAGACAGACAGACAGAGAGACAGACAGAGAGAGAGACAGACAGAGAGAGAGAGACAGACAGACAGAGAGACAGACAGAGAGAGAAAGACTGTGTGTCGTATATGCTTTTTTATCGTCATGGAGCTGTGTCGTCATGGAAACCTGATAGTGATGCAGAATGATGTCGCTGCTGTTTATCTTCTAACTGTCATCACTGTTGTTGTAGTTTCCATTTGACATATTAATTGTTGGTTTATTGATCAGGTTAATCAGTGCAGAGAGAAACAGAGGCCTTAGTGCGTGTGTGTGTGTGTGTGTGTGTGTGTGTGTGTGTGTGTGTGCGCTGTTGTACATCTATCTTTGTCAGAACCAGTTAGACCATCGGAGTGAGGACATGTTTGGAAAGTGAGGACATGTTTGCCGGTCCTCACTTTCTGAGACACCTTCAGAAAGTTGTTGTTTGAGGGTTCAGACTTGGTTTTAAGGTTCAGGTTAGAATTAAGTTCAGGTTCAGGTCAGGGTAAGGGGGGGGGGGGGTATTATGTTAATTAATGTCCTCACAAGTATAACTGTACAAACATGTGTGTGTGTGTGTGTCTGTGTGTGTGTGTGTGTGCGTGTGTGCGCGCGCGTGTGTGTGTGTGCATGTGTGTGCAGGCTGCTGCTGTAATTGCATTTCAGTTCCTGTCACCATAGCGACTGGAGACGGTAACCCACAGCAACAGGGCCGTATATTACACAGGTTACAGTAGGTCTCATGACACCTAACGGCTGCTCTGTGTGTGTGTGTGTGTGTGTGTGTGTGTTAGCCCTTGTTCATCTCTCCTTGTGAGGACCAATTTGAGTTTCACACACAGTGAGGACATTTGGGGTCACAAAGGGCTGTTTGAAGTTTTTGTATCCAAATCACAATTTCAAATTAATTTAACTTAAATGTAATTAACAGTGTCTGTGAACATTTAAGCTTAATAGCTGTTGATTTCAACACCTATAATGATTGAGAAAAAAACATGTTTGTTCACTGTCAACAAGGCGTAGAGTAAAGGTGGTGGAGGTGTTGCAGTACTCGAGTTTTGTTCAGTTTTGACAGCTAAATGTCTTCAAAGGGAAATCCTCGTGTTTTGTCAACCTGGGTCTTGTTCTCAGAATGGTAGCTGTTTTTACTATGGGAGATCCCTCTGTACCTACATTAGATAATCCAGCTATCAAGTCAGCGCTGACTCTTTCAGTATTGAACCATAAAAACATCTTTCCTGAACCTGAACCAGGAGCTGTTGGGCTCTAAACACAACCATGTGTGAAATAATTAATATGAAATCATGTGTCAGGAGGTAAAGCAACTTTGTTAATGAACGTTTTTCTGAAAACAAAACTGCTGTTAAATATGAGTCATATGTAATTCTGTGGGTTCCCAAGCTTTAAGTGTTGCTGTGGTTGTTTCATAAATTCACACTGAGTTGGACTTGTAATCTTGTTTACGGCAGCACTAGTATGGAAACATTTCTATCATATCCAGCTCTAATTTCTGCAGAAAGATAGTGAGTTCTGCAGGAAGTCAGACAGAGTGATGCTTCTCAGAGGACTCATTACCTCCTCTTCGTCCTCGTCAGACCCTGGCGACACAGATATAAATCTCCTCCTCAGCTGGAGACCCTACATCATAAATCTGTGCTGATTCAGTCTGTGAGATATTACTGTTGCAAATCACTCTGAGCAGCTGCTGAGTCATTTTATCTCTGACAAACACAAATGCTTCAGCAGGAAATTAAAGCGGCTTTATTTTCCACCAGAGTGAATCTGAAGATCAGATATGTTCTGTTAAAAACCAGCACGGCACAGTCTGATGGTCAGTCACTGGAGCTGCACCAACACCATCATCACCATCATCATCATTACTATAGTCTGAAAATCTTGAATATTTATATGTTTTTATATTCCTGTTGTTTTATTATCAGGGTTGTTCAGACTGCTGACTCACTGTTCAGACTGCTTTAGACAGGATTCATCCTGATCAATAACTCTCTCTCTCAGCCTTTCTATATCTCTTTATCTCACTCCATCTTTCTTTCTCTCTTTCACACTAACCACACACACACACACACACACACACACACACACACACAGAGGACCAATCAAATTACAGGAGTCAGGGACAGAACAGCTCGTTACGCTGCCATGGCAACAGCAGGTCTCCCTGGACACTGACAGCATACTCATAACACACACACACACACACACACACACTGTAACACACACACACACACACACACTGTAACACACACACACACACACACACTGTAACACACACACACACACTGTAACACACACACACACACACTGTAACACACACACACACACACACTGTAACACACACACACTGTAACACACACACACACACACACACACACCGTAACACACACACACACACACACTGTAACACACACACACACACACACACACTGTAACACACACACACACACACACAGTAACACACACACTGTAACACACACACACACACACACACCGTAACACACACACACACACACTGTAACACACACACACACACTGTAACACACACACTGTAACACACACACACACACTGTAACACACACACTGTAACACACACACACACAAACTGTAACACACACACACTGTAACACACACGCACACACACACACACACTGTAACACACACACACACTGTCTGTTGTGGGGGGGGAGGGGTTCTTGGTTCTTAAGATTAGCAGATCGCTACAACAACAGACCTTTTTCACAGCAGACATTTTGGTTTGTTATAGCAGCAAAATCACAGGTGGAACTGGTTTAAACACGTTCCATTTAGGAGAAAAAGGATAATTGATGATAGGAGATGGGATACAGCTTCAGTCTCAACACTTTTTGACCATAACACATACACAGTTCTAAATAAGTAATGATTCCTCTTATCTTTAATTTCAAAAATGATCACAAAGAGACCGGAAATAACCAGAAAACGACACAAAACAACCAGAAAGATACTAAAAAGTTCCACAAAAAAGAAGTCAAAGATAAGCAAAATTACCACAAAGGGACATAAAATGATGACAAAGAGAAAAGCAAAAGGAGCACAGGTCAGTCAGGGTGTCCTGCTCCAGGGAGGGGGGGGGGTCTGTATCCTGTGGCCTCTTTGGTCGGCTGCCAAAAAGTTGCAGTTAATCCAAAACAGAGCTAGCAAGCAACACAACACTAACAGCTCTGTGCGACATAATATTGCAAAGTCAACATTGAATAAATGGTGAAAGATATATTTAGTGCAGTAAATGGTGCTCAGTCCCTTTGACAGGTCACAGAATGATGAGACTGACTCATGAGATTTGTTGGGAAATTAAGTGAAATTCAATGTACCATTAAACTGTAATTCCCACTTCTGGCCACAGAAGCTGCTGTTCAGTCTCATTTTAGAGAGAGAATATAGCACTACTCTTCCATCATGCATAATGTGACAGGTGTAAACCCCTTTTCAACCAATCAGCAGTCATCTTCCCTCTAAGCCAAACCCACATATCCATTGAGGTGTCTGAGCTGAGAGATGTCTCTCCCATGTGTGTCCAATGTTTAGATACTTGTGTGGATCCAATGTTTAGATACTTGTGTGGGAAATGTTTAGATAAGCCTATGAGATCAGTTTCAACATGAACTATAGGTTCCACCTTCCCTTTCTGTAAAATAGCCCTGTATGGTTATGAGGTAGGCTCTGAGCCTATCTTGTCACCACACATTAGCTATACCATGAGGCTTTAAAAGGTGTAGTTTGAGTGGAAAACGGGAGAGATTCACATTGGCTTCGGATCTTCTCACAGGCAATCCATGGTGCTTGTTTTGACGCTGTACTTTTTGTAATAAACCTTTTTATACAATTAAGTCGGTGTCAGCGGAGATTTCTTCATCATCATCACATCATCGCTACAGAAGATACAACACCATCCCTAACCCCGCCCCTGTGACTAACAGTGTGCATCATAAAGTGTCTGAAAGAAGTGGGCGTAACCACCGTGATGGCACCCATTGGTTTGCAAACAACCGTTTTGAAGCCTTGAGTTTGGCATTTTGGACGTTGCCATCCTAGTTGCAGCCAATCCCAAGGTAGCCACACCCTAAAGCATACCCTGCTTTATTGTCTATTTTACAGTATCTGAGACCATAATCTAACAAATGAACTTTCTCATAGACATTTATACAATCCGACTTCTTTTTGGAGCCAGTCGAGTCTCCCCCTATTGGCCATTACAAAAAATGCAGATTTAAGGCACTTCCACACTGGCTTCACTTTTCAGACTGGGAGGTTGCTCGTTGGTGTTGAGAAAATTAAAACTATTAACAAAGAAGCAACACCAACAAGTACAGTACGGTATGCTGGTGTCCTGTGTTTTTACTGGTAACTATGCATGCAACAATCCTGTTTGCCAGATCGGTATCAAGTCCAGTACTGGTGTGCGTACATAAAAAAGAAAAAGTTGGGGAAAATAAAACTATTAACAAAGCAGCTGCACCAACAAATACGTGACAGACCATCATCAAAGTCCTGTTGAACCGGTCAGCAACAATTCTACCTGCTTTCGTTGGAATATAAAAATCATGGTTTTGATTCCTGTTTCTCACCAAGACTACCGCCACCAACTGTACCAATGGATGGTGACTTTTCTCAAAGAAGGCTTCATTATTGCAAGGCCACATTTGAAGTTGGCAGCCAAAAATATAGCACTAGACATCATCAGTGCGGCTCTGTCTGACGGCCAGGAGAAGGACGGCTCCACAACCACCTCACAGGAGGTTCAGACCTATGGGACAACACATCACGGCCTGCTCAGATACACAGGTCGCCTGGTGCTCTACGGGAGAGGTTTATGCTCCATTTTCTCTCAACTGTTCAAACGGATGGGACCTTTTTTTAACAGAGGCTTCATTATTGCAAAGCCACATTTGAAGTTGGCAGCCAAAAATATAGCCTCGGACATTATCAGTGCGGCTCTGTCTGACGGCCAGCAACAGGACGGCTCCAAAGCAGCCTCACAAGAGACGGTCTGAAGGTAAAATCTTCGCCACCACCGACTGCCGTACCAGATCCCCTCCACTGACCAGTCTTCCACATGCTGTTGGACAACGCACCACGAAAACCCCCGCCACAGAGAGCCCCGCGAGGCACCAAGACGCCGCACACAGTGCTTCCATCAGCAAGGAGAGGAAGGTGACAGGGCGACTGCTCCTGTAGTAAGGGCTCGACAGGCGACACAGCTTCATGGAACAAAGACATCAGAGCTACATCAGTTCTTCAATCTGGAGGACCATCGTTGAACGGACAAGGCCAGAGGCCAGTCGTGTGTGTGTTTGGTGGCCTGATTCTTGTATTGTTGTGCCGTTGTGTTAAGAATCGATTTCAATAAAGATGAATTTACAGTCTGCTGGTGTCCTGTGTTTTTACTGGTAACTATGCATGCAACAATCCTGTTTGCCAGATCGGTATCAAGTCCAGTACTGGTGTGCGTACATAAAAAAGAAAAAGTTGGGGAAAATAAAACTATTAACAAAGCAGCTGCACCAACAAATACGTGACAGACCATCATCAAAGTCCTGTTGAACCGGTCAGCAACAATTCTACCTGCTTTCGTTGGAATATAAAAATCATGGTTTTGATTCCTGTTTCTCACCAAGACTACCGCCACCAACTGTACCAATGGATGGGGACTTTTCTCAAAGAAGGCTTCATTATTGCAAGGCCACATTTGAAGTTGGCAGCCAAAAATATAGCACTAGACATCATCAGTGCGGCTCTGTCTGACGGCCAGGAGAAGGACGGCTCCACAACCACCTCACAGGAGGTTCAGACCTATGGGACAACACATCACGGCCTGCTCAGATACACAGGTCGCCTGGTGCTCTACGGGAGAGGTTTATGCTCCATTTTCTCTCAACTGTTCAAACGGATGGGACCTTTTTTTAACAGAGGCTTCATTATTGCAAAGCCACATTTGAAGTTGGCAGCCAAAAATATAGCCTCGGACATTATCAGTGCGGCTCTGTCTGACGGCCAGCAACAGGACGGCTCCAAAGCAGCCTCACAAGAGACGGTCTGAAGGTAAAATCTTCGCCACCACCGACTGCCGTACCAGATCCCCTCCACTGACCAGTCTTCCACATGCTGTTGGACAACGCACCACGAAAACCCCCGCCACAGAGAGCCCCGCGAGGCACCAAGACGCCGCACACAGTGCTTCCATCAGCAAGGAGAGGAAGGTGACAGGGCGACTGCTCCTGTAGTAAGGGCTCGACAGGCGACACAGCTTCATGGAACAAAGACATCAGAGCTACATCAGTTCTTCAATCTGGAGGACCATCGTTGAACGGACAAGGCCAGAGGCCAGTCGTGTGTGTGTTTGGTGGCCTGATTCTTGTATTGTTGTGCCGTTGTGTTAAGAATCGATTTCAATAAAGATGAATTTACAGTCTGCTGGTGTCCTGTGTTTTTACTGGTAACTATGCATGCAACAATCCTGTTTGCCAGATCGGTATCAAGTCCAGTACTGGTGTGCGTACATAAAAAAGAAAAAGTTGGGGAAAATAAAACTATTAACAAAGCAGCTGCACCAACAAATACGTGACAGACCATCATCAAAGTCCTGTTGAACCGGTCAGCAACAATTCTACCTGCTTTCGTTGGAATATAAAAATCATGGTTTTGATTCCTGTTTCTCACCAAGACTACCGCCACCAACTGTACCAATGGATGGTGACTTTTCTCAAAGAAGGCTTCATTATTGCAAGGCCACATTTGAAGTTGGCAGCCAAAAATATAGCACTAGACATCATCAGTGCGGCTCTGTCTGACGGCCAGGAGAAGGACGGCTCCACAACCACCTCACAGGAGGTTCAGACCTATGGGACAACACATCACGGCCTGCTCAGATACACAGGTCGCCTGGTGCTCTACGGGAGAGGTTTATGCTCCATTTTCTCTCAACTGTTCAAACGGATGGGACCTTTTTTTAACAGAGGCTTCATTATTGCAAAGCCACATTTGAAGTTGGCAGCCAAAAATATAGCCTCGGACATTATCAGTGCGGCTCTGTCTGACGGCCAGCAACAGGACGGCTCCAAAGCAGCCTCACAAGAGACGGTCTGAAGGTAAAATCTTCGCCACCACCGACTGCCGTACCAGATCCCCTCCACTGACCAGTCTTCCACATGCTGTTGGACAACGCACCACGAAAACCCCCGCCACAGAGAGCCCCGCGAGGCACCAAGACGCCGCACACAGTGCTTCCATCAGCAAGGAGAGGAAGGTGACAGGGCGACTGCTCCTGTAGTAAGGGCTCGACAGGCGACACAGCTTCATGGAACAAAGACATCAGAGCTACATCAGTTCTTCAATCTGGAGGACCATTGTTGAACGGACAAGGCCAGAGGCCAGTTGTGTGTGTGTTTGGTGGCCTGATTCTTGTATTGTTGAGCCGTTGTGTTAAGAATCGATTTCAATAAAGATGAATTTACAGTATGCTAGTGTCCTGTGTGTTCTTACTGGTAACTGTGCATGCAACAATCCTGTTCGCCAGATCGGTATCAATGGCAATATGGACCTTGTTAAGGGATCAGTTGCTGGCCATGGCATAACTGGTCCACATGAAATACATTTTTTTTTGTCTGGGTCATTATTAAACTTTATTCCACAACCTTGTCATCATCCAGAGGCCTGTAAGCTGATAAGAGATGGGAATGTGGAAACACCAGTCTGGAGCTGTAAACCCAATGCTTCTCCCGGGTGTCCAGTTAGTGTTTTATAATCTCTAAAATGGTGTTTTCTTATTATTTTACAGGACTTTAATGCTCCTTCGCCCTTTCGTTGATGCCACTTCTTTTAATAATAGTCGCAATATCCTGTCATCATGGGGGCCGGTTTAGGGAGGAGTCTGTGGGCGTGACATATACATAAACCGAGCTGATTGGTTGAACAGGGGTGTGGCACCTGCCACATTATGCATGATGAAAGCGTAGTGCTATATTCTCTCTCTATTCTCTCTGGCCACAAGTGGTAAAACACACAATAATGACTCACTTTATGTGACTAATGTGAAAACTCTTTAGGAAATAAGCCAACATGCTATGAAAGGCTTATGTACTTTCTCATTCTGCCCTTGATAGTAGTTTTTGCTCAAAGTTCATCAGGGAAAATTACAATTATTAAAGAAGAAGCAACATCAACAAGTAGGTGACAGACCATCATCAAAATCTTGTTAAACTGGGCAGCAAAAATTCCACCTGCTTCCGTTGGAATATAAAAATCATGGTTTTGGTTCCTCTTTCTCAACAAGACTACCGCCATCAACTGTACCAATGGATGGTCAAGTACAGGTCAGTTTAGTAAATGTGAACTTCTCCTCGTGTCATTAAAACTGTTTGTGAGACTAAACCTTCAAATTTCAGCTGTACTGACAAAGAACAAATCAGACACATAACACACTGCAATGTATATTCAGAGACAGCTGTAAACACACCTGAAAAACAGGTACCAAATATCAATACCAAACAATACTACAGTATTAGAGGATCTACAGCAGCAAACAGAGTTGGCACGGGTGAATTAGCAGAGTTATGCCCAAAAGTTTTAATGGTAACTAATTCTGGATATTTGGGAATTTTCAGTTTGATGATTTAAAAACTGACAATTTATAAAAGTACCTTTATATAAATTGTTGGAAGCTAGTAAATACTCAAAGAGTGTAATCATAAAAAACCCGACAAACTAACAAACCTGTGAGTTATCAGAGTCTGCTGCATGAAAGACTAAATGAAGCAAGGATGAAATGAAGGTAAAATATAAGTGTGAATACTGATTTTGACATTGTGATTAAGGATGGAGTGATCGATACAGACCTTATTAAGCAGATGAGGTATGAGATTCAAATATTTCAGTCCAGTTTAGTTACGGATGATAATAATTTGAGAATGTAAAAACAGAAAAACTCACTTCATTCTTGTTCGTCCATTGACCGTCTCTCTGCCAAACAGCATGTTGTCAGAGAAAACCTGTTAGCACTTCCAGTAGTTTTCCAACACACGCTCAATTTTATTTTCACAAGCAGTGTCCTTATGCCAGACTTGGACCTCAAAGGCATTAGCTGATGGTTGAAAAGGGGCGTGGTACCTGTCACCTGTGCATGATGAAAGTGTAGTGCCATAGTCTCTTTGCTGTGCTGCGACGGCGGGAAAACGCCTTTAGATAGACTGCAGGCAGCACATGACTCAACAAGATAACTTCTTGCAAGTGTTTTGTGAGTTACCCTGATGAACTTTACATAGAAACTACTATCAAGGACTGAATGGGACATTAAGTGAGCTTTTCACAGCATACTGGTTTATTTCCTGATGTTCACTTGGGAATCTTGGGAAATGAAGTCACATTAAATGTGACTTCATTACCCCTTGTGGCCACAGTGGCCACTGTTCAGTCGCACTTTGACCTCCAGTAGAAAGAATTTAGCAGCCCAAAAGAAGAGTCCAGTATTCCTTTGACAGATGTGATCTTTATTTTCATCTGTAGTTCATCATTCATTGTGATAACACAAGTATGAGTCCAAACAATGTAGTAAGTACATGTAAGTAATGTTGTGTAAATGTCTACACCTTGGACTAAAGAAAGGTTTTCCCAGAACCACTCAGACCCACAAACAGTAAGAGGGTCCTGTTGCAGAAACTGAAATATTAGTTCTTGTCTAGTGCAGATGAGAGCTGGAAAATTAAATACCATAGAACACGATATTCAAATTCTCAGTGGATCTTTATTGCTTGTAAGCAAAATGCATCATCAGTAATACAGGTATGAAGAGAAGCAGTCTCTTATCAGTTCTCATACTTATGTAATACTTATATACTTATATGAAATAATACACACACATTAACTGTGACAATCAACAGGGTGCACATGATCTCACTCAATGATGTCACTCAAGATGTCATTTCAACCTTGCCTTTACCTTCTGTTGACATAGTTCTTCTCTTATCATGCCTTATATCATCTCAAAACATTCACCACCTGCACCTACTCCTCAACTCTTCCACACATCTTGTTGTCAGGTAATTATATTCTCAGAACCATGTGAAAATACATCATTGACTTCATTCAAGACACTGACACAGGAACAGCCCTCCAGGCTAAACTCTTTTAGGAAGAGTTTTCTTGTCTTTAGTTTCACAACAACCTATACTTTGTAATTTGTAATCTCATGGTGGATAAATATTTAACACATCTAATCATATCAGCAAAAATATAATCCCATTGGAATTATCACAAGAATTTTCCTCACTATACCTTTGACCAAAAGTCAGACTTCTGTCCCTCTTTCTGCCCTGTTTTGTCAGTAACCAAAAGGCAGCGTTGTACCGTGAGGTAGGAGCCGTCTCTTATCGTATACCACCCGATACCTTTTCTGAAGGGTGGCGTTCCGGAGACGAAACCCCTTTTTATCCCTGACAATGGTGTGCTGATAGGTGATAATTTCATCTGCTGTCTTGGGATTCTGATGATCAATATACCCCTCCACTAGGTCCCTAAGGCTGTCAAAACACACCTGCTGGCAGTTTTCATAGTTCTGTGTGATGCCCTTAGCTTTCAGTGTTACTTTGCCAGATGAAGTTTGGTAAGCGTAGCTTTTTGGGCCGCTAGACACCCACTCAATGATGGAATTGCCATTGAGTTCATCTTTCAGTTCCCCTAACTGTTCTCCCATGGGGAGTTGATATTCCCCCAGCTTACTCACATACACTAGACTGTCAGTATCGTGATATAAAACTCGATCCTGCAACTGGCTCAAGTATTTGTACAGTGCAAGACGGCCATAGGCGGTGGTGAAGGCGGCCAAGAACACATTCACGTTTCCAGGTGGAATAGTGTATTTCTTGTTGTACTTCCACTGTATCAGAGCCACTTGGTCACCTATGAAAGTGAAATAGCTGATGTCGTATTTGTTCGAAAACAAGTAATGGTTAAACTCATCACACGTTCTGATCAAGGTGGAGGTGAGCTGGTTAGATCTTTGCCCAAATTTCCCCCAGAGCGAGTTCAGACACAGCTTTGCAATCTGACGTTTGGCTGGATTGAAACTGATTTTGCTCGGCTCTAATTGTATGCCTTGCTGCTCAAGATACTCGCTGATGTACTTCTGCCTGCTTTCTTCACTTTGCACCCCCGAGGGATACCCTGAAGCCTCTTGTTTTCCTTTCAGAAATGTGCACATGTAGTCCTTAAAAATGGTGTTAGATTTCTTGGGAAAGTGCCATATTTCATGGATTTTTCCAATCTGGTATCCCAGCTCTACAGCCTTATTGAATTCAGGGGTGACCCACACTCCTGTCAGAGCTCTTTCTTCCTCAGTGTGACTGCAGGAACCTTTCTGATTATTGAGCTCACCGCACAACCTGCAAAGTGTAAACAATAATTTACCTTTGCTTGTTCTAAACGGCAGCACAGGAAAAAACAAACCTCGAGGAGGGTAAACTTTGGCACGAATTAACCCAAAATAGTTTTGGGGGTTTTCCAAATCTGTGTGCAGAATGGTCGGGTGATCGAGAGGATAGTCGCACTCCGAGTCACACATAACGTGAGGATATAAAGAATTTACATCCACGTATGAAACAGTGTCATTCTCTTCGGCCGTGTATCGCAACCTGATGGCAGATGTTCGCCCTCCGTACAAAGCATCTCTTGGAACCAGTGGTTCCAAAGGTTCAAACTTTTCCAGAAATGTTCTCAGCTGCTGATCATTTTCTTTCATTTCATTCCATTCATGTTCCCATAAATGTGTCACTTTCAGCTTGTAGAAAGACTCCAATATCTGAAGTTTGTCCATAGTTTTCATGTACATTTCCCTAAAAGGTACCTTTGTCAGTGGGTGTATGTCTTTGGGGTTAAAACAGGTGGGACATCCGTGGTAAAAACACCCTAAAAACTCCAAAACATGATCCTCGTTTTTCACTACGGCATAGCCATCTACAAAGTATGGCCCGAATTGTCTCTCGCCGTGGTTTAGAGCGTGCTGAATGGAAACACCTCTGTTGTGAGCTTCCCATTCTAACCAATGAATGGCCCCAGAAGAGAAGGGTTTGCTCTGTGTTCTGTAGTTGTCGGGCGAGGGGATAGCGATGCTATTTAAGGGCATATAGTTCGACCTGAACACTTTCATGCAGGCGGAGGCTATAGTGACGCAGCTGAAGGGGTCGACCTTCGTGTCTGCTATGAACTGATCCCTGAATTTTAGGCAGGCGGTTTTCAGGATGTCCGTGTCATTTTGGCAGTACAGTTTGACTTCTTTGTGAAAATCAAAGACTCCATCTTTCACTGTTTGGTACCACGCCAGAAACTTCTCTCTGTCGCTCACAGACATGTGGTCTGCCCCGTACACCTCAGGAGGTGGGTAAGGCCCGACGTATTTTAAATTGTTCTCAGAGCTGAAATGGTGAGGAAAATATCCTTTCACTGAGTTTTCAAACCCCAAAGCTTCTGGCAGCTGAGCTAAGCGCATCGGCAAAAAGGAGAGAGAATCAATATATCTCTGCTTAAAATCTGGATCTTGAAAGCAGATTATTTTGCTGCCTTGTGCGATCAATGAAGGCGTCACATTTTGTTCCACCATGGGTTTCAGGACTAAATAACTGTCAAACCCTTTTGAGTTGTGAGCGATGAACGTGAAGTTTTTATAACGCGGCTGTCTGAAATGCTGTAAAAACTTTACAGCACAATCAGTTCCTTCTGCGCACCACAACTCCCCTCCAGAGGTGGAGGTGCTAACGTAGAAAGGAACATGTTCACCCTTTTCATCGACAAATGTCTCAAAGTCATAAAAGACCAAATTTTCACAATCATTTATCACAATGTCAGGCTGAATGTAACATCGATGTGGGTCTGAAGTGTTGCCACCCTCAGGGTCGACTTTAGGTAGGAGCATATGACAAATGTTACACTATGTTTCAGGACACTTGTGTGGTTCAGTGTAGTACACAAATTTGCACTGGCGACATTTTTTAACCATTTCACACCTGCTGGCCGTCTTATCACTTTGGGGTTGCTCTTTTGACTCGCGGTGCTTTTTAAAGCAGTAAGCTGAACGACAAGTTCTGTTGCAGTCTGGACAGTATGTTAACTTTAGAGGCTGCTTAGGGCAATCAGGGTTGCAGCACACAGAACAACAGTCTGAGCAGGAGTGGCTTCCCCTCCTGTCGTAACCAGTAAAACACGATTCACACACAAAGTTGTTTCCCAAAAACCCTTTCAGATTTTTTATACCGTAGTAATGCCCTTTGTATAAGAACATTAACAATGTTCTCTCTCCCCTTGACTGCTCTGTGGTAAATTTGGACAACTTTCCATCTCTTTCATGTCTGTAAAACACCACGATCCTGCAGCCCAAAACCTTTTCAAATTTGCTCACATCTTCCAATGTAACGGGAGAATCGGCTGATAATTCAGCACTTCTGTGTATTTCTGCTCCCCACTGGGAGGCCTGAGTATCGTTTAAGCTCGGGTCCAGCAGGTG
This sequence comes from Lateolabrax maculatus, assembly GCA_031216445.1. Taxonomy (NCBI): domain Eukaryota; kingdom Metazoa; phylum Chordata; class Actinopteri; order Acropomatiformes; family Lateolabracidae; genus Lateolabrax; species Lateolabrax maculatus. The sequence continues at coordinate 27,593,146 of CM062201.1, forward strand.
GGCCACAGTGATTGAAAAGCACATTTGACTGTCCGTGTTATCAACGATGTAAAGAAAGCGGCCTTTTTTCTTTAATATATCACAATCCATGAGTGATTTCAGCTTTCTTTTCTGACCCATTCCGCCTGCCTGGTTTCTCACAATCTGAATGACCACTTCTAACGAGTGGTCCATGGATATTTCTGAATTAGACTGCACCAATTGGTCTAAAAGAGGTTGAAATTGTTCCAAATTTTCTGCTCCATCACGTCTTATCATGGAGATGTTGTTTTGCAAGCTTTCTCCTCTTACTTCAACCTGTATTATGTCGCGAGGGCCGGCCAATACTGCTGCTCTTTCAACAGCGTTTTGAAACTCATCCACCACGTGACTGTAAAAAGACGCGTAGTCTGTGCCCCGGGGAGGTGATAAATTGAGAAACTGTCTGATTTCAATGTTACCAAACACTTCTCGTCTTCTCACACCATCCTCTCTCTCTGCAATTTCCATTTTTTCCACTTTCTGCTCCTCTCTTTCATTTTCTGACTGTAATTCTAACCCTGACTGCTCAGGTCGAAAAGTTTCGTCCTCCTCTTGTCCTTCCATTGTTCTGCTTAAATCATCTATCAGCTTCTAGCACTTCTCCTGTCTTCCAGTACCTTCTCATGCTCCATTTAAAAGTTCAATAGACCAGCTGGCTGCAAATGAGCATTATTTACTGATCTATCATCAGCAATAGAGTGTTGGGAATTACACAGTTTTAAACAGAATAACTCAGTTTACAAACAGTCTCTTAACCACAAATATATGAAAACTGAACCGAAAAAACAGACAGGTTGAACACAGACATGGACCAAAGTATTTTCATAATAGGATACATTGTTATACACGAATCTTTGGGTCGAAGGCCAAAAGATTTGCTTGTTTTTTTAACAGTTCCAAAAAAGACTAACTGTCTTGCGACTTCACCTGATTTGCAGGTTCTATAATTTCCTCTTGACAGAGTTCAGGGTCTCATCCTCATCCTCCTCCTCCTCCTCTTCCTCGGCCCAGGTGTGTAGACAGTGTTGGTTCAGCTGCAGGAGATCAACAGACTGTGTTGCTTCCTTCTCCTCCTCCTCCTCAGAAGAAGAACAGATTCTGTTCTCTACAACAACATCACATAGAACAATAGTTAGAACACAAGAATAATGAACTTCATGTTGTAAAGGGGAAGCAGATGTTCTCTCTTCACTCACCAGCACTTCTTGGCCGTCATTCACCATCAAACCAGGGAGAGCTGACGACTCGACGCAGGATTTCGTGCTCCCAACTCAAACAATGCTGCGAGTCTCTACAGGGCTCAGCTTAAAATAGAACAAACACTACTTAACAATTACAGTTTTTTATGGTAACAGCAGAACACAGAAGTTGTTAATGAGCATGAGGACAGCGACCTCATATTAGAAAGTCTGCCTTGTACAATGTATAATATGTACATATTACCTCAATCAATCAATCTGTATATTCCACACTTATATATTACAGTTCCACTTGGAACGTTAACTTATTATCTGTAAAATACTTATTATTATCTGTATATTGGTACTTACTACTATTGCACTTCTGGTTGGATGCTAAACTGCATTTCGTTGCTCTGTACTTGTACATGTGTAATGACAATAAAGTTGAATCTAATCTAATCTAATCTACACCTGTATGAATGTTGGATATTATTGGATTTTATAGTCAACTGACCAGCATCAATGAGCCAATGATAGAGTGTGAATGAAACATCTGATGAAAACCTCAGTGTAGTGACGAACCAAGAAGCAGCAGACTAATTGCATCATGTCTGAGCTGACAAACCACTGCAGAGGAGCAGAAGCTGAAAAACGTCTTCCTTCTACATTAAACTCTTTATATCCTCTACAAGTAATAACCACACGCAGCAGTAACTGCTTACCTTTTAGAAATGTAAAAGAAAGCTTTTTGTTCTTTCCTGTCCATCCAATGGCTGTGTCTGTTATAGACACAAACTTTCTCTTCTCTCAGTCTTTTTCTAGCTGCTGTGTTCCAGAAGTTTCCTGATCCTCCGGTGAAAGGGGTTCGGCTTTTCACAGGAAGGCGTGGGCTTAGAGTGACTCTGACACAGATGGCAATAACTGATTGGTCAGGGGGCAGGACTTAGATCCAGATGTGCTGCCATCTTCTGGTGTCTGATTGTTCTGCAGAGCTGTAGTAGACTGATCAGAATCAGAATCAGAATCAGAATTGGGTTTATTGCCAAGTAGGTTTTCACATACAAGGAATTTGCTGTGGTGTATTGGTGCGTAACAAGTACAGACGATAACAGACAAGTACAGTCAAGACAAGTAGTGCAAAGTGCAAGGGTATGCATAAGAAACATAAGAAGACAGTTGCTGATTGGTAATAGGCACCTGTTACTGCTAGTATTACTAGTTATTATTTTTTAGATAATTTCCCTTGTGTAGTGAACATGTACCTGCAACTTTACGACCTGATTAGTTTGTTGGATTAGTTGGTAAATGTTTCTTCTTCTTGGTTCAGTTTGTTTTCACACAGAAGAAAAGCAGTTTGTTACAGAAGGATTTAGCTCAAACCTGCAGAGTTTACCTGGTCTTCGGGTCGGATCGAGGTCGGATCACGTTCCCGATTCATTTGGGACCAGACCGAGACCACTTCTTCAAACGGTCTCTGTGTGGTTGTTTTGGCCCGAGCACGACTTCAGTGTTCAGATCAGCCCAAACAAATCAGTCCAAAAGAGAAAACCAACCAGAGTCCGAATCAAGCGGACCAAACAAGGCAAGAGACGACTACAGATACCAAATTACTGGACTGTACAACTGATCCTGGATAAATAAAGTTTCTTGAAAGGAATACCTGACTCCCGTGTCCTGACCGACCCCCCACAGAGACAGAATTAACCCTAACCAGCTGATCTCGTCACTCCCCAAGAAAGCACCGAGCTGAGGACAGCAGGGACTGGGGCGCCACACACCAGTTATAATTAAAAATACTGTTTACGAAACTAAAAGGGAAATTAACACAAAGACAATCTAAATAAAAAGTTCCATTGTGTTTGGTTACCTGATTCTTATATTCTTCTGCTACTTTTCTTGCTCTCTTTTGTAGACCACACTCTTCGTCTCTACACCTGTAAGCCTGAATGGCTGCAGGAGACATAAAGTATATGACCAAAAGTCTGTGGACAGCCATGCCCAACTTCAGTCCCTTCAGCAGGTTCAATGTCTGGTGGAAAAACTTCAGAGGAGGATTTAAAAGGACATAAAATAAGGGATGAACATTTTGGGAAACACGTCGTGTTTCTCTCAGCGAGAGACGTTCGGACGAAGATCAGTCTCATGTGTTCAGTACAGAGCTGGAGTCACTGACTGAATGTAGACAAGCAAAGCCTTATGGGAACTGTAGTTGTTGAGAGGAGAGGGGGCTGCGCTTCCTTTCCTAGGGCATTAGGCTCTAATGCCCTAGGAAAGGAAGCACGTGACTTGTTGTGAAACTCAGTTACTGACCTCTGACCTCTGTCATCTGACCTCAGACCTCTGTTTCAGTCTCTACCTGCAGCTCGTGGCGGGGTGCGTGGCCTGGATATCTCAGTGAGTGGAGTCAGACGCCAGCGCAGAGACCTCAGTAACCTGCTGCCCTATGAGGACCAGATGATGTTATATCCTGCCCCTCAGGGCGGGACCAACGACCTGTACTACCAATCAGATGACTGGAGGGGGCGGGGCTTGGACCAGGCCCTGCAGCGATTGGTGGAGAGGGACCAGAGGCGTGAGCAAGAAGAAGAGCAGCGAGCAGGTTAGAGATTTTTCTTGACCTTTTCTTGACATAATATGAGACAGAAACTTCACTAATCGACCAATCCACAGCGTACCTGGCCGCTCTGCTCCACCTGCTGAGCGAGGCAGAGAGTGCGGGATTGGTTAGCCCTGGTGATGTGGAAGTGGTGGAGGAAGAGGAGGATGTGGAGGATGATCAGGGGCCACCGGGGGACTTCCAGGGCCCGGCTCCCGCAGATTACGATGAGACAGGACGCGGGCAGGTGAACATGGGGAGGCCCCCGGCTGCCTGGTGGGGCCTCCTGGAGCCCCAGCTGGCTCAGGCCCTGCTGGACAGGTGAACACCACTTCCTGTTTCTGTTTACACCTGCGTGATTTATCGAATCTGAATCCTTTTGCATCAAATCTCTTCAGTTATGAAAGTTAGGAATAATAACCTGAGGCCTGTGATTGTCAGGATGGAGCCTCAGGTAGCTCAGACTCTGCTGGAGAGAGCGAGACAGGAGAGACTTCAACAGGCAGGACGAGTCTCTTCAGGACGGGACAGAGACCAGGACGCTCTGAGGTGACCAAACACTTCTTTTAGCTGCTAGTTTTGGTTTTTAGGAGTTCTTTCCGGCCAATGTTGGGGGAACCCAACCTTTTTTAGAATAAATTCAATGTATTTCGCACACAATTTCTATACATATTACATGTAAAATACATATGGCAACTTTTCTCTGGACATGCTACAGCTTTTTATGGATCAAGTTTATCGCAAAGTAATGGAGAAGAATTTCAGAAAGAAATTGCACCGTGACCATTTGATGCTTCTGTACTTATGTTTTGAAATAATACATTTTTTTCCTCGACATATCCAAACTTCTGTTTTGATTATTTACAACGTTGTTACTGACGCAAAACGTCTTTCTTCACATACAAACACCTGTACACTAACGCTACCTGTAACTCTCCTCCTCAGGCGTCTGGTAGCTAAGTTACTGTCCAGCCTCAGCCCTAACAACGCCCAGGTGATGTCCTCTGGTCGCCGAGCGAGGAGGGACCTGTCCGTCACAGCGGCTGAACCCGTTAGCTCCGCCCACAGGAGGACCCGCCGCTCCCTTGACGACCTGGCTCCTCCGTTGCCTAGCAACGACCCCCCTCTGCTCAGAGTGAAGAGGCTGGAGGAGGAGGAGGAGAAGCTCCGTCCCCCCGCTGCTGGGCTGCAGAGGATGAAACGCATAGATACCATGGAGATCGCCACCATGGAAGAACTGAATCATGGGAGTCGTAGGCGCAGGAGGAGAGCCGCCCTGAACTACGACCCCCAAATACTGATCGATCAGATCATGGAGTACATGAGGGAGTAAGAGAGGAGGAGGAGGAAGATGAAGAAGTAGGAGGAGAGAATGTAGAAGGAGGGATGAGGAGGAGACGAAACAAAGAGAGGAGAGGAGGATGAATATGGAGGAAAGGAGGTCGAGATATTGTAGAGAGATGGGTGAGGAGAAAAAGAAACAGAGAGGAGAGGAGGATGAAGATGTGGCGAGGAAGAGGAGATACTGTAGCGGGAGTGATGAGGAGAAGAAGAAACAAAGAGAGGAGAGGAGGATCAAGATGGTGGAGAGGATCAGGAGATACTGCAGATGGAGGGATGAGAAGGAGAAAGTGTAGATGGAGGGATGAGGAGATGAGGAGGAGGTGTATTTTGTTGTCTTTCATTATTTTTAGTTTCCTGTATTTTTTGTTTTTTTGCTGCTTTTGGTGAAAATGTATCTGATCAGTCGTTTATTGTTAAACTGAGAAGAAATGATGAAGTCATGTAGGAATAAACTGATGGAGGAGTGAAGTGATGGAAGAGGGAAGTGGACAAAGCTTTAAATATGTGAAATGTGTAATTTCCTAAAAGAAAACAAAAAATCTTCAAATTTCCTGTGATGTTTCCTGGAAAACTTTCTGCTGTCACAGTTCCTTAAATGAACGTACAGAAACATGAAGAAAAAGGGCAAAACAAAGCAACAACACATGAATATAAAATGAACCATTCCGATTGATTTCAAACATTAAAAAAAGAGTCGTTTTAAATAATCCCAAAGATTTTATTGATTTAACGTGTTAAGTCAGAGTCTCAGTAAACACTGAGGGACGTGGCTGTAAATGAGGGCATTTAAATAAATAAATATGAATCTAAACCAATGAGTTTAGTTTTTTCTGGCATTTAGAGACATCAATTACACATCAGTGATGAGTCTCATCATTGTATGAATGTAACCCTAACCCTCTTGACTGGACCAAGCTGCATGAACGTAAACGTAAATATATATATATATATAAACAATCATGCATAATCTGAACTAGGAGAAAACAACTCTGTTTGGACCTGTGAAGAATGTCCAGAGCTTAGTTTATCTTTCCTAACTACATCTATGTTGAGGTTGAAAGAAAGCTCAGGATCAATAATAACAGATTGGAATTTTATAGAGTCAATATTTGATAATATAGATCCATCACGGCTCTAACAAAGTATATTTGAGGATCTTTTTGATGCTGTTTAGTTCCAAGTAACATACTACAGGATTGATATTATTTACAAAGTATCAATATTGCACTGAAGTAATTTAATTAATGTTGATGTGTAAATGATGTGTCATTTGCATAGAGACACACTCTGCAGCCTGATGAGTGAATATAGAAACAGAATGGGTCTGGGGACACGTTTCTCTTTGTTAACTAAATGACATCTATTGTCATAATAAATCCAAATGATTTGTTGTGTAACCTAACTGAAAAACAATGTTTATGTTTTATTTGGGTTCAAATTAGATTTTCTTTCAAATAAATGAATCTGGAAATCAACAAATTCAACACAACTAACTAAACTAATAACAGACTTAAAACTGTCTCTATGATTAGGACCAAATTACATGTGTTTTTTTTTTTTGCAAGACACTTTTGGCTTTAATCACTACAGTACCCACAATCCTCTGCAGTTGTTGCAAAATCCCAAAATAATCACATTGTCATCAAATCATAAAATGTATGAATTTATCCATCAGTTCTAGGAAGATCAACCTCTAACTTCACCCAGCCATCAGCTGCCCGGCAACAGAGTCTGAAGCTCTCTGATTGGTTGTTTCTGACAGCAATGCTCTCTGGTACTTGTAGTTGACCCCACCCACCCACTTTATGAAAAGGTCCATTTTTAAAGATTTACCTTTTAAAACGCTGTCACACTGACTCCATCTTCCCTCCATCAGTGTGAATCTGTTTCTGGAAAACACAGAGATGATGGACAGTGACGGTGACCGTGGCAACGGCTCATCAGCTCTGCGATTGGTTCGTCCTGTTGTGTTCATGTACTCCAGCTTGTGTGCTGCAGTTCTGTTAGTGTGTTCACTCGTATGTCTGTGGTGAAACAGAAATAACTTTTATTTATCTCACTCCGAATTAAAGTCAGTATCCACCACAAATTTCACTGTCTGCTTCCTTCTGTGCCTGCTGCAGAAGCACAACATATTCTAACATGGTAAAAATAAGTAAATATCTTCACACAGCTTCAGTTAGTTCTTCTATTCCTGAGGAACATAACCCAGATTCAGCTACTCTGGTTCCTGATAGTTTCTGATGATTTGGGAAAGTTTATAGGACCTGGAATGAAACATAAATATGATGACTAATCAATCTCACCTCAAGGATGTTCTGGAGTTTTCAATCAGATCACATGCTCTTCATCTTGTGACATGAGGAGAGGATGATGAAGAGATTAATAAATTGAAGATCTACAATTTGAAGACATTTGGGTAACTGTGCTGATGAAGACAGTGTGTTGTGTTCCAAAGCTCCAGAATAGCCACTAAATGGACCTTGAGGTGAGTTTATTTGTCAGCTGCTGCTCTGAAGGTTGTGAATGAACTCTGAACCTCAATCAAATGATGGTTCAGAGCCGCTGCCCTGGGAAACAGGACTCACCTGCTCAGGTAACACCTTTAGGTAACTCAAGCTAAACTAAACATATATAACAGGTAACTTCACCTGCTCAGGTAACAATACTGGTAACTTCATTTAAACATAACTTGAACAGGTAACTTTACCAGGTAACTTAAGGTAAACGTACATCAATTAAACAGGTAACTTCTGACTAGATAGCAAACACCTGGTCAAGTATCATCAGGTAATGTAAGTTGAGTTACATCTCAGTTACATTACACAGGTAATTTCACCTGGTCAGGTAACTTTATCGTGTTGCTTCAGTTAAACAGGTAACATCACTTAAACATGTAACTTTATCTAATTAACTGACCAGGTAGATAACTTACCTGAGCACATAAAGTCTTCAGTTTAACTCCAGATGAACAGTTGATGTTACCTGGACAGGTAACTTCAGACCGTATGAGTAACATCAGCTGCAGATGATGGATGATGGATGGACAGATGATGTCACACTCACACTCTGTCATCTTTCAGTGACTCAGAGAAAACTGATCAAATCTAGAATTTATTCTCATGTGAATAAAAACCAACATGAATACTGTGACAGTCTGTCAGACTCAGACATGCAAGATACTTTCTGTCAACACAAACATTATTCTACAGAATGATCCCACTTTATCAAATAAGATGTTTTCTTATGAGGATACAGGAGGTAAAACTGCACGGAGACACATCAGGGACACTAAGCTTCACATTGTATTTTATTAACTTTTTCAAAATGTAAAAATCACATTAAACCATTCTGCTATTGTCACCATGGCAACTTGTTTTTAAGTTTTCACTCACTTATTTTTGGCACTAGAAATATTGCCACAGTTACATAATTTTTATTATATCATTGTGTGTAAAAATCACGTATCACAAAAACAAACTTTTCATGAGCTGAGAAATCAGCAATTTTCACTTTGGTGACAAAAACATTTCTCAGATAATTTAATTGTTTTATACATTTTTCTTTTACTTAAGCAGTGAAAGAATATATTCTCAGCCATAAAGAAACACTTGATTTGTTTACATCTGGAAAATTAAAAATAACCACATTTGGAGATACATGGTTTTCTTTGGACCATGTGACCTCTCAATTTTACATTTAATTAAACAAATTCAAAAGCTGTTGATAAATGTAGTTCCATGCAGTTTTACGAGCACTATGAAAAAAACATAGTTTCAACGTGTCTAACAATTAAACTGAACCTTCAAGGCAGCGTTCTCTAATAAACAACAAACAGCTGTTCGGCCTGGAAGACTCTCCGAAGGGAAAACTGCACCAACTACCTTCTTTTTGTGCTTCAAAGGTCAAAGGTCATGCTGACAGGAAACGCTTCAGCAGAGTCACATGTGTCAGATGGATATCAGCTTCATCTCTGTGTTCAGCCTAGCTTAGCACAAAGACTGGGATCTTGTTAGCGCTGAAGTTAGTCACCAACTCATCCTGCAGTCGGGGGTCAAGAGCTACAAGCTAATTAGGCCGGAAGCTAACTCTATGCTAACTTTACCCAAAAGCTAACTGTAAGCTAAGCTAAGTGAACCCATCAGTTTTCTAGACCTGAAGCTAACTAAGCTACCTGGACACAACATGTAAATCAGGCAGATTTGGAGTTGATGACATCTTAATGCTAAGCTAGGCTAAACACATAAATTAGACTGATATCCATCAGAAACATGTGACTGGATTTCATGTCAACATGTTTTACACCATAAATAAATGATTTTATAGAACGTGTTTCTGTTTGGGACGTCGCTACAGAGTCGCCATGTAGACACAAATCAAAGTCCTCTTCTTCTCTGTCCTATTTCTTATGTCAGTCTTGTCCTCCCTCCTCCTCCTGCACACTTGCATAACTCATGTTAAAACATGTTCTGAGAAACTATAATATTAGACAACAAAGGAATCAGAATATTTACTACCACAGGAGTGACGTTATGGCAGTTAACCTTCCCTACAGAACTGTAAAATCAGGTCACATTACAGGAGCACACTTCTAAAGTGCGTTTGACTGTTTTTCATGCTGGAGATGCAGAGAGGCTGTAAATCCTGTCCAAACCTCCTGCCTCCACACACCAACGCACACAGTAAAACACCGAGCGACAACAGAAAATATAATAAAACATGCAAGCTGCAACACAGGTTAAGTTCTCTTAATGCAGAGCTGCTAAACTCATATTTTACTAATGTTAATAACCAATAGACCTTCTGTGTGGCTGTAACGCCAAAACACATGAGGACAATACATCCCGTCCACTGCAGGTGTGCTCCTTTACTTCCTGTCTTTTCCTCTGTGAAGGCCGACCCCGTGAAGAGGAGGAGGAAAGGGAGGAAGAGAAACAAGAAGGAAGAAAACAGTCTGAGTCTGTGTGAAGCTTTATAGAAACCATAGAAAAAGAACAAAGAGACAGTAGAAGAAGAACGGACTCACCTGGTGACTCTATGCTGACATCAGCAAACCTGTGGTCACTGCAGGAACACACACACACACACACACACACACACACACTTTCTCATCATTAAATTATTAAAGGTTCGTCCCCCACGACTGCTAACTCTAAGCTGACTGTACCCCAAGATATCCCGACCCCTTTCTCACCGTCCTTGGCGTCTGGCGGCAGCAGGGCATCCTGTCTGTTGGCGAGGACGAAGGCCAACGTGGCCAAAATGGCGGCGTCCAGAACGCCCAGGATGGCCAGGATGTAGACCCAGTGAACCGAACAGTTACCTGGAGAGAAACTGCCCACCTGGAGACAAATACAGGATCAATTTCATAAATAAAGTGGGGGCGCTAGTGAGCTGGCGATGGAGTAAGACCTGTTGTGTTGAGCTCCTGCCTAACTTTTCAAAAAATACTATTTAATACACTTTCTGCAAATTTGTTGTAAATTTTATTAATCACCGTAACCGAAACACCCTGGAGCAAGGTTAAACTGTGCACGTAACTTCAATGGCGACCAAACTCCGTAAATATAAACATGGCGGCCCTACAAGCGCCGAGCCCGAAGCCATCACGGCACGAGGTGACAAGGACAGCGGTGAGAAGACAACCGCGTCACAGCCAGAGTCAGAAATGGATCCCGAGGGCCTGAAAGCGGACATCATCTCCTCACTGAAGGCAGACATCTCCGTTATTATCAGGGCCGAGCTAAAGAATGCACTCACTGACGACTTCAACTTCGTTAAAAACGAGCTGAAAGAAGTGAAGTCTGAAATCGCTAACAGCACTGCGGCCATCCGCTCCGACATGGACAACATGAAGGCCGCCATCAGCGACATGGAGGGAGGTTTGTCAACTTGGTCGGGTGAGGTTACCGCGCTACAGGCGACGGTCACTGAACTTAAAACAGAGCTGGCCAGTCTGAGGGAGAAGACGGAGGACGTGGAGGGGCGAATGAGACGATGCAATATTCGTATAGTGGGAGTTACTGGGGGGGATTGGCTCGTGCTCCACTGCTTCAGTCTCTAAACTACTGAAGGAAGTTCTGCGTTTGGATAAGGACATTCTGGTTGATCGCTCTCACAGAGGACTTGCACCGAGGAAGCCCAATGGAAAACCCCGGGTGATTGTTGCCAAGCTGCATTATTATCAGGACTGCATCGATGTACTGCGCCGAGCCAGAGAGGGAGGCCCGCTCCGGTACAGGGGAGGCCCGCTCCGGTACAGGGGAGACCCGCTCCGGTACAGGGGAGGGGAGGCCCGCTCCGGTACAGGGGAGGCCCGCTCCGGTACAGGGGAGGGGAGGCCCGCTCCGGTACAGGGGAGGCCCGCTCCGGTACAGGGGAGGCCCGCTCCGGTACAGGGGAGGGGAGGCCCGCTCCGGTACAGGGGAGGCCCGCTCCGGTACAGGGGAGGGGAGGCCCGCTCCGGTACAGGGGAGGCCCGCTCCGGTACAGGGGAGACCCGCTCCGGTACAGGGGGACCCGCTCTGGTACAGGGGGACCCGCTCCGGTACAGGGGAGGGGAGGCCCGCTCCGGTACAGGGGAGGCCCGCTCCGGTACAGGGGAGGGGAGGCCCGCTCCGGTACAGGGGAGACCCGCTCCGGTACAGGGGGACCCGCTCTGGTACAGGGGAGACCCGCTCCGGTACAGGGGAGGGGAGGCCCGCTCCGGTACAGGGGAGGGGAGGCCCGCTCCGGTACAGGGGAGGCCCGCTCCGGTACAGGGGAGACCCGGTGGCGATATTTCCAGACTACACCGCGAGTGTCGCTAAGGCCCGGGCCGCTTTCAACAATGTCAGGAGCCTTCTCCGAGGCCGACAAGAGATCCGCTATGGGATAATGTTCCCAGCTCGACTCCGCATCTCCCACAACGGAGATAACAAAGAGTTCCTGGACCCGGAGAAGGCGATGGCCTACGTTAAGACTATTATTCCGGCAGCGGATGTTGTGAAGTGAGGACAGCGAGGTTTTGTTCTCACCTCCTTTCTTTTGGATGGACACTAGGATGTGGACGGTTTGATAATCCCACTCAAAGACTATTTACTTTTTTACTTGTATATTCTTAATTTATTTGTTATTACATCATCGTTCTCTTATACTAGGGGGTGAGTACAATTTTCTTTTTGTTAATAATGTTTATTTTTATTTGTATACGTGCCTATGCATGTAATCCCACACGATTGCTTAAAGATGAACACTACATGTCGTGGCCCTCACACCTGAACCTGTTTTACTATTTGGTTATTGTATCGGACTTAAAGGTCAAGGGTACAGACGATCCCTCAGCTGAGTGACACCTATGGATATCTTTGTTTAACTATTTGTGCATAGGTACATGCCCAGAGTCATATGTTTATTTATTTATGATTTATATTTGATTTTTCATTTTTTTTTTTTTTTAATTATTATTATTATTATTATTTTTTTTTTACTTACTCTTATTTATTTGATTTTTCATTTTTATTCTAATGCATGGGATATTGCTCCACGGGCATTAATAGTAGCTTAAAGACGTGTTGCGTTTTTTTTTGGTTCTACTTCTGAGTGCAGGGTTAGGCGGGAGCCAGCCTACTTGACACTAAGTTGTTCCCCATTACCATCACTTAATGTGTGGTTGTGTTTACAAAGGGTATTGCGGCCACCATGTTCAGTTAGGTGGCAGGGGTTGGGGACCTACCGGACCTGTCCTGTTTGGTTATTTTTTTGACTGTCTTCCATGTTTTAAACTCTGTCTTGTTGAGGTTTTGGGGTGTATCTATAGAATATTGACCAACATGACTCCTAATGGCTAATACAAGTAATTTAGGAATGAGTTCAGGGTGCATAGTTAACTTTGTAAGTTGGAATGTGAAGTCTCTGAACCATCCTGTTAAAAACAGGAGGGTATTAACACATCTTAGTCACCTTAAAGCCGACATTGCATTCCTCCAGGAGACTCATCTCCGCACTACTGACCATCATAGATTGAGAGGTGGATGGATAGGACAAGCGAATCACTCCAACTTTGGTTCTAAAGCAAGGGGAGCAACAATCCTGGTTAGTAAGAATATCCCTTTTGTAGTTTCTGACTCTGTGTCAGACCCTATGGGGCATTATATTATAGTAGTGGGTCGATCGTATGGATTCCCAGTTATTTTAGCTAACTTTTATGCCCCTAACTGGTATGATCATGCCTTTTTTATTAACACCTTCTCTCAGATAGATAGATAGATAGATAGATAGATTACTTTATTCATCCCCGAAGGGAAATTAGGTCATCATAGCAGCCGGTATATTTAAATACAATAAAATACAATACAACAATAAAATACAATGCAATAGAATAAAATATAATAAAATTAAATGTTCCAGTATATGGAGCGGAGTGTTGTACAGGGTACACAGTGCAAGGAGACATTAGTGCAGTTCTGTGGTGGTGACTCTGACAGAGGTAGATGAGTTGTAGAGTCTTATTGCATCCCTTATTAGATCCCTAACATGGATTCACATCACCTCATTCTAGGTGGGGATACAAATTGTGTACTTTCCCCAAATTTAGACCGTAGCTCCTCTAAAACTTCTTCTGATTCAAAGTCAGCACAAACAATCCAACTCTTTCTTCAGGCTTATGGTGTAGTTGAATCTGGCGTTTCCTCAACCCTACATCTTGGGGCTATTCCTTTTTTTCCCCGGTCCATAAAACGTTCTCACGGATAGATTATTTCTTTATTGATAAGAAACTCCTTCCAATGGTAACTGCCTGTGAATATCAGTCAATAGTTATTTCTGATCATGCTCCCTTGAATATGAAGTTACGTGTTCCCAGTGCAGATTCCAGCTATCGTCCATGGAGACTTAATCCGTTACTTCTTTCAGAAGACACTTTTGTAAATTTTATTAACACAGAAATTAAATTCTTTCTCGCCCACAATCAGACACCAGGAATGTCATTCTCCACAGTGTGGGAATCGCTGAAAGCATACTTAAGGGGACAGGTTATCTCTTTCTGTGCAATGCGGAAGAAAGCCAACACTAAGCGGCTTAAACAGCTGACAGATGATATTTTTAAACTGGATATGAAGTATAGCCACTCGCCCTCAGATGATATACTCAAACAACGCCTATTGCTTAAAGCAGAGTTTGATCTCCTCTCAACACGCCAAGCAGAGAACCTCATTTTAAAGTCCAGACATAGTTCATACGAGCATGGAGAAAAGGCAGGGAAAATTTTAGCACATCAGTTACATCAGAAGACTGCCAGTCAGTATATATCTGAGATAAGTGATGAAAAAGATCTAAAACATACAGATCATTTGGAAATAAATTCTTGCTTTCTTCGTAATTATTCCTGCCTCTAGACCTCTGAATCACCAGAGAATAAGTCTGCTTTGGATGAGTTCTTTTGCAATTTCGATGTTCCCAGAATAGATCCTGAGCTAGCCAATGTGCTAGAGGATGATATCTCCGTCGAAGAGGTCACAGAGGCGATTGGGAAGATGCAAAGTGGCAAATCTCCGGGGCCTGTGAATTTAAGTAATTGTAAGTCTAATATGGTGGCCTTTTGTACACTACTGGCCAGACGTTTGATCCTGTTCAGATGGAAAGACCCTCTTCCCCTGCATATTCACACTGGATCAGAGAGACTATACAGCATCTGAAGCTAGAAAAAATAAGATATTCTCTCCAAGGGTCTGTTTTGAAATTTTACGCAACTTGGCAGCCTTTCTTGGCTTTTGTGGATCAAATGGAAGCAGAAAATGTAACACTGTAATACATGTGAACCCCTTACTTTTACCGTCACATATGTTTTTTTCTGTCTCTGCTATATTTGTTTATGTGACGCACCTTGTCAACAAGCACATAAAATGAAATCTTTGCTTTAGCGGTACAGGTCTGGTGGGTGGGTGGGTGGGTGGTGACCAGGGATTAGTTACTGTTTGTATTATGTTTGTATTTTGTATTTTGCATATAGTGAAAATCTCAAATAAAAAGACCTTGTTAAAAAAAAATGTCATAAATAAAGTCACAGAGCACCTTGATCACACACCTGTCCTCTTCTATGATGACACTTTCTGTGAGTCTGTGGCTGACAGGATGGGAGTAAATCTAAGTACTGATCCATTACTGAAGGCAGCGGCCGCAGAGACTTAAAGCAGGTCTGAGCAGCCATTTTCTGTGGAACAGTGAAGCTGCATCATCGTCAAAGAGTCCCGCTGCTGCAGAGAATATTATATATTATTATTATACTCAACACATAATACTGACCGAGTCTCCACACAGAGCTCTCATCTCTGGACTCTCCCACGAGTCCGGAAACAGAAGACAAGCCAACGCCAGACAGAAACCTGAGGAGACAGAGAGAGACAGGCAGACAGACAGGCAGACAGAGAGAGAGAGAGAGAGAGAGAGAGACAGAGAGACACAGAGAAACACAGGCAGTCAGAAAGGTAAAGAGAGAGACAGACAGACAGGCAGGCAGACGGACAGACAGGCAGGAAGGCAGAGAGAAAGACGGGCAGAGAGACAGGCAGACAGGCAGAGACACAGAGAGAAAGAAAGACAGACAGACAGACAGACAACACTGCAAATTAATCCACTGATTGTTGTGATTCTAATAAAATAATTGAATCTTCACAATGTCAAAGTTTTATATGCTGCTGTGACGCAGCATCAGTATAACCCCTGAGACTCACACCCTAATTGACTTCCACCTGTCCAGTACAGTACATACTGCAGTAAAAATGAGATCTGGCAGGATTCGGGTTCAACTCAAACTTGTTTCTACCAGCAGAATCAGTAGAACAAGTGTCACTAACCTGCAGTTAGCTGCAGCCATGCACAGATCTTGTAGACGGTTGCGGCACTGCAGAACCTGAAGAGACAGAGACAGAGGACGCTGGTCCACACGGCCCACAGAGACACTCCCACCAACACAGCGACCGACTGGAAGGACGGCAAAGGAGACAGACTGGACAGACCACCACGACAGTCCGGGACCGGCCAGTCCGACTCCACACACACCTGACAACAAACAGGCATACAGGGACACACGGACATACAGGGACACACAGACATACAGGGACATACCGACACACACAGACATACAGGAAGATACAGGGACACATGGATACATAGAAAAACAGGGACATACAGAGACATACAGACATACATATTGATCTCAGACAGAAGTCAACAAAAGCATTTGGGTTAGGGATAAGGACTAACTGATGTGTTTGACAAATGTCTACTTCAGGTGACAAGTTTGTCTGGAGTTGCTGCAGAATAAACTCTTAAAATCAAATTAAGATCTGGCAGCCAGGCTGTGTGCTGGAGGCACCGTATCGGATCTATTAAAGTCCAACTGAAATTAAATTGTATTGTTTGTCTGCTGCAGCAACACATCTGCTCTGTAAATCACTTTCTGTTCTCTTTTGAGAAAAAAAAATCAGAAACCAAAAGGGAGACATATATATTTTGGTTTCATGATGGCGCCCCGTAGTTTGGCAATAATCCAACATAACACCGTTAGATCGTCTGCGTAGATGATCCGATAACGTCAGTTTGCAGGCTACAACGCAAATGAGCTGCTCAGCTGCAGCATATTAAACAGCAGGTAAACGTAAATGCAAATGTCCCTTCAGTCACCAGCACTCTGACAGTCTGTCAGCAGCTGTCGACATGCCCATCCCGCCAGCTGAGAAATTTCTCATATTTCACCAAAAACCTTTTTAATTCCTTTTAATAATAGAAAACTGTTAATGATCTTTTGAAAACTGTTTAAATTATTTTTTCACTACAAAAGGGTGATTTCAGTTGGACTCCTGCATCCATAGACACACTTGCTGTGACTAGTTACTGGTGATAGACTGTGATTTGTCACCTCAAAAAGTCCCAGAGTGCCGCTGGGTGGGGCCGGTCCTGCTCCCTGGTGACGGGTGTCCGCTGTGCCGATCCAGGACGGCTGCACCAGGACGACCACCTGGATGATGGCGAAGCAGAGCGTACAGACGGCCCACAGGACGCCGACCGCCCGGGCGCTCCGAACAAACTCAGTCTGATAGAGACGAGAGAGGTCGGCGAGGACGGGCGACCCCGACATGACTGAGAGAGAGAGAATGAGTTCATAATGTTAACAATGAAGGAGGAAAAATCATCAAATACAATTAAACAGCTACTGTCCGCAGCGTGGACGGACAGACAACTATCACATCCAGATCCTGCTACGGACCAGATCCTGCTACAAACCGGGTGCTGCTACAGACCAGATCCTGCTACGGACCAGATCCTGCTACAAACCGGGTGCTGCTACAGACCAGATCCTGCTACAGACCAGATCCTGCTACAAACCGGGTGCTGCTACAGACCAGATCCTGCTACGGACCAGATCCTGCTACAAACCGGGTGCTGCTACAGACCAGATCCTGCTACGGACCGGGTGCTGCTACGGACCGGGTGCTGCTACGAGATCAGATCCTGCTACAGACCAGATCCTGCTACGGACCGGGTGCTGCTACAGACCAGATCCTGCTACAGACCAGATCCTGCTACGGACCGGGTGCTGCTACGAGATCAGATCCTGCTACAGACCAGATCTAGCTACAGACCAGATCTTGCTACAGACCAGATCTTGCTACAGACCAGATCCTGCTACAGACCAGATCCTGCTACGGACCGGGTGCTGCTACAAACCAGATCCTGCTACAGACCAGATCCAGCTACGGACCGGGTGCTGCTACGGACCAGATCTTGCTACAGACCAGATCCTGCTACAGACCAGATCTTGCTACGGACTGAGTGCTGCTATGGATCAGATCTTTCTACAGACCAGATCCTGCTACGGACCAGATCTTGCTACGGACCGGGTGCTGCTACGGATCAGATCTTGCTACAGACCAGATCCTGCTACAGACCAGATCCTGCTACTGACCAGATCTTGCTACAGACCAGATCTTGTGACAGACCAGATCCTGCTACTGACCAGATCTTGCTACAGACCAGATCCTGTTACAGACCAGATCTTGTGACAGACCAGATCCTGCTACAGACCAGATCTAGCTACAGACCAGATCCTGCTACTGACCAGATCTTGCTATGGACCAGGAGCTGCTACGGATCAGATCCTGCTACAGACCAGATCCTGCTACAGACCAGATCTTGCTACGGACCGGGTGCTGCTACAGACCGGGTGCTGCTACAGACCAGATCTTGCTACAGACCAGATCCTGCTACTGGCCAGATCCTGCTACGGACCGGGTGCTGCTACAGACCAGATCCTGCTACAGACCAGATCTTGCTACAGACCAGATCTTGCTACGGACCGGGTGCTGCTACGGATCAGATCTTGCTACAGACCAGATCCTGCTACAGACCAGATGCTGCTACAGACCAGATCCTGCTACAGACCAGATCTTGCTACAGACCAGATCCTGCTACTGACCAGATCCTGCTACAAACCGGGTGCTGCTACGGACCAGATCTTGCTACAGACCAGATCCTGCTACAGACCAGATCTAGCTACAGACCAGATCCTGCTACGGACCGGGTGCTGCTACGAGATCAGATCCTGCTACAGACCAGATCTAGCTACAGACCAGATCTTGCTACAGACCAGATCTTGCTACAGACCAGATCCTGCTACAGACCAGATCCTGCTACGGACCGGGTGCTGCTACAAACCAGATCCTGCTACAGACCAGATCCAGCTACGGACCGGGTGCTGCTACGGACCAGATCTTGCTACAGACCAGATCCTGCTACAGACCAGATCTTGCTACGGACTGAGTGCTGCTATGGATCAGATCTTTCTACAGACCAGATCCTGCTACGGACCAGATCTTGCTACGGACCGGGTGCTGCTACGGATCAGATCTTGCTACAGACCAGATCCTGCTACAGACCAGATCCTGCTACTGACCAGATCTTGCTACAGACCAGATCTTGTGACAGACCAGATCCTGCTACTGACCAGATCTTGCTACAGACCAGATCCTGTTACAGACCAGATCTTGTGACAGACCAGATCCTGCTACAGACCAGATCTAGCTACAGACCAGATCTTGCTACGGACCGGGTGCTGCTACAGACCGGGTGCTGCTACAGACCAGATCTTGCTACAGACCAGATCCTGCTACAGACCAGATCTTGCTACGGACGGGTGCTGCTACAGACCGGGTGCTGCTACTGACCAGATCTTGCTACAGACCAGATCCTGCTACTGGCCAGATCCTGCTACGGACCGGGTGCTGCTACAGACCAGATCCTGCTACAGACCAGATCCTGCTACAGACCAGATCTTGCTACGGACCGGGTGCTGCTACAGACCGGGTGCTGCTACAGACCAGATCTTGCTACAGACCAGATCCTGCTACTGGCCAGATCCTGCTACGGACCGGGTGCTGCTACAGACCAGATCCTGCTACAGACCAGATCTTGCTACAGACCAGATCTTGCTACGGACCGGGTGCTGCTACGGATCAGATCTTGCTACAGACCAGATCCTGCTACAGACCAGATGCTGCTACAGACCAGATCCTGCTACAGACCAGATCTTGCTACAGACCAGATCCTGCTACTGACCAGATCCTGCTACAGACCGGGTGCTGCTACGGACCAGATCTTGCTACAGACCAGATCCTGCTACAGACCAGATCTAGCTACAGACCAGATCCTGCTACAGACCAGATCTTGCTACAGACCAGATCTTGCTACGGACCGGGAGCTGCTACAGACCAGATCCTGCTACAGACCAGATCTTGCTACAGACCAGATTCTGCTACTGACCAGATCCTGCTACAGACCAGATCCTGCTACAGACCAGATCTTGCTACGGACCAGATCCTGCTACGGACCAGGTGCTGCTATGGACCAGATCCTGCTACGGACCAGATCTTGCTACGGACGAGATCCTGCTACAGACCAGATCCTGCTACGGACCAGGTGCTGCTATGGACCAGATCCTGCTACGGACCAGATCTTGCTACGGACGAGATCCTGCTACAGACCAGATCCTGCTACTGACCAGATCCTGCTACAGACCGGGTGCTGCTACAGACCGGGTGCTGCTACAGACCAGATCTAGCTACAGACCAGATCCTGCTACAGACCAGATCTTGCTACAGACCAGATCTTGCTACGGACCGGGAGCTGCTACAGACCAGATCCTGCTACAGACCAGATCTTGCTACAGACCAGATTCTGCTACTGACCAGATCCTGCTACAGACCAGATCCTGCTACAGACCAGATCTTGCTACGGACCAGATCCTGCTACGGACCAGGTGCTGCTATGGACCAGATCCTGCTACGGACCAGGTGCTGCTACAGACCAGATCTTGCTACGGACGAGATCCTGCTACAGACCAGATCCTGCTACGGACCAGGTGCTGCTATGGACCAGATCCTGCTACGGACCAGATCCTGCTACTGACCAGATCTTGCTACAGACCAGATCTTGTGACAGACCAGATCCTGCTACTGACCAGATCTTGCTACAGACCAGATCCTGTTACAGACCAGATCTTGTGACAGACCAGATCCTGCTACAGACCAGATCTAGCTACAGACCAGATCCTGCTACTGACCAGATCTTGCTATGGACCAGGAGCTGCTACGGATCAGATCCTGCTACAGACCAGATCCTGCTACAGACCAGATCTTGCTACGGACCGGGTGCTGCTACAGACCGGGTGCTGCTACAGACCAGATCTTGCTACAGACCAGATCCTGCTACTGGCCAGATCCTGCTACGGACCGGGTGCTGCTACAGACCAGATCCTGCTACAGACCAGATCTTGCTACAGACCAGATCTTGCTACGGACCGGGTGCTGCTACGGATCAGATCTTGCTACAGACCAGATCCTGCTACAGACCAGATGCTGCTACAGACCAGATCCTGCTACAGACCAGATCTTGCTACAGACCAGATCCTGCTACTGACCAGATCCTGCTACAAACCGGGTGCTGCTACGGACCAGATCTTGCTACAGACCAGATCCTGCTACAGACCAGATCTAGCTACAGACCAGATCCTGCTACGGACCGGGTGCTGCTACGAGATCAGATCCTGCTACAGACCAGATCTAGCTACAGACCAGATCTTGCTACAGACCAGATCTTGCTACAGACCAGATCCTGCTACAGACCAGATCCTGCTACGGACCGGGTGCTGCTACAAACCAGATCCTGCTACAGACCAGATCCAGCTACGGACCGGGTGCTGCTACGGACCAGATCTTGCTACAGACCAGATCCTGCTACAGACCAGATCTTGCTACGGACTGAGTGCTGCTATGGATCAGATCTTTCTACAGACCAGATCCTGCTACGGACCAGATCTTGCTACGGACCGGGTGCTGCTACGGATCAGATCTTGCTACAGACCAGATCCTGCTACAGACCAGATCCTGCTACTGACCAGATCTTGCTACAGACCAGATCTTGTGACAGACCAGATCCTGCTACTGACCAGATCTTGCTACAGACCAGATCCTGTTACAGACCAGATCTTGTGACAGACCAGATCCTGCTACAGACCAGATCTAGCTACAGACCAGATCTTGCTACGGACCGGGTGCTGCTACAGACCGGGTGCTGCTACAGACCAGATCTTGCTACAGACCAGATCCTGCTACAGACCAGATCTTGCTACGGACGGGTGCTGCTACAGACCGGGTGCTGCTACTGACCAGATCTTGCTACAGACCAGATCCTGCTACTGGCCAGATCCTGCTACGGACCGGGTGCTGCTACAGACCAGATCCTGCTACAGACCAGATCCTGCTACAGACCAGATCTTGCTACGGACCGGGTGCTGCTACAGACCGGGTGCTGCTACAGACCAGATCTTGCTACAGACCAGATCCTGCTACTGGCCAGATCCTGCTACGGACCGGGTGCTGCTACAGACCAGATCCTGCTACAGACCAGATCTTGCTACAGACCAGATCTTGCTACGGACCGGGTGCTGCTACGGATCAGATCTTGCTACAGACCAGATCCTGCTACAGACCAGATGCTGCTACAGACCAGATCCTGCTACAGACCAGATCTTGCTACAGACCAGATCCTGCTACTGACCAGATCCTGCTACAGACCGGGTGCTGCTACGGACCAGATCTTGCTACAGACCAGATCCTGCTACAGACCAGATCTAGCTACAGACCAGATCCTGCTACAGACCAGATCTTGCTACAGACCAGATCTTGCTACGGACCGGGAGCTGCTACAGACCAGATCCTGCTACAGACCAGATCTTGCTACAGACCAGATTCTGCTACTGACCAGATCCTGCTACAGACCAGATCCTGCTACAGACCAGATCTTGCTACGGACCAGATCCTGCTACGGACCAGGTGCTGCTATGGACCAGATCCTGCTACGGACCAGATCTTGCTACGGACGAGATCCTGCTACAGACCAGATCCTGCTACGGACCAGGTGCTGCTATGGACCAGATCCTGCTACGGACCAGATCTTGCTACGGACGAGATCCTGCTACAGACCAGATCCTGCTACTGACCAGATCCTGCTACAGACCGGGTGCTGCTACAGACCGGGTGCTGCTACAGACCAGATCTAGCTACAGACCAGATCCTGCTACAGACCAGATCTTGCTACAGACCAGATCTTGCTACGGACCGGGAGCTGCTACAGACCAGATCCTGCTACAGACCAGATCTTGCTACAGACCAGATTCTGCTACTGACCAGATCCTGCTACAGACCAGATCCTGCTACAGACCAGATCTTGCTACGGACCAGATCCTGCTACGGACCAGGTGCTGCTATGGACCAGATCCTGCTACGGACCAGGTGCTGCTACAGACCAGATCTTGCTACGGACGAGATCCTGCTACAGACCAGATCCTGCTACGGACCAGGTGCTGCTATGGACCAGATCCTGCTACGGACCAGATCTTGCTACGGACGAGATCCTGCTACAGACCAGATCCTGCTACTGACCAGATCCTGCTACAGACCGGGTGCTGCTACAGACCGGGTGCTGCTACAGACCAGATCTAGCTACAGACCAGATCCTGCTACAGACCAGATCTTGCTACAGACCAGATCTTGCTACGGACCGGGAGCTGCTACAGACCAGATCCTGCTACAGACCAGATCTTGCTACAGACCAGATTCTGCTACTGACCAGATCCTGCTACAGACCAGATCCTGCTACAGACCAGATCTTGCTACGGACCAGATCCTGCTACGGACCAGGTGCTGCTATGGACCAGATCCTGCTACGGACCAGGTGCTGCTACAGACCAGATCTTGCTACGGACGAGATCCTGCTACAGACCAGATCCTGCTACGGACCAGGTGCTGCTATGGACCAGGTGCTGCTATGGACCAGATCCTGCTACGGACCAGATCCTGCTACGGACCAGATCTCCTGAGTGATGTTAAATGAATGATGAAGATCAGTTTGAACCTCTTCTCTATGCTGCAGTGAAGGGGGGTCCTGGACTACAGACCAGGTCTTGTGGACTGTGGGATAAAATGAACACTGAACAGTTTATAACGAATCAGCAGAATATTATTGATTGATTATCGATGTTCAATATTGATCAACAACGGGGTCAGTCACGGCGGCACAGCATCAGGTACAATAACCCTTCACCGACCGTTACATCATCACCTCCGTCTCACCGACCACACACGCGCACACACGGAGAGAAATACCGTTCAAATCTGAGACCAGAGACACGAGACCAGAACCCGACCTGCAGCTGGAGGCGGACCGCCTGTCCGTCCGCCTGTCTGTCCGCCCGTCTGTCTGCCTGTCTGTCCGCCTGTCTGTCTGTCCGTCTGTCTGTCCGTCTGTCCGCCTGTCCGTCCGCCTGTCTGTCCGCCTGCCCGTCTGTCTGTCTGCCTGTCTGCCTGCCTGCCTGTCTGTCTGTCTGCCTGCCTGTCTGTCTGTCTGTGTTGTGGTGAATCAGCTCGATCAATCATTTCGTGTTTTAGATGACGTCAGAGCTCCGTCACAGCGCCCCGTGCCCTGCGGGAACATCTGGAGTGACGTCAGCTCCAGCTGTTGGAGACATTAGGTGACAGAACTACTGATTAATATTATTATTATTATTATTATTATTATTATTATTATTGAACCGAAGAACAAACCTGAAGACACTACTGTAACAGAGTATTGCACAGGGCTGTCCACATACTTATGGCCCAGTAGTGTATCAGACAGGAAGTTCTTTCAGCAGAAATCACTTCAAAATAAAACTGCAGTTCTATTCATTCTATCATAAGGTTCACTTACTGTTTCTGGAGCTTTCAGCCACACCTTCTGTTCTGGAGAGAAATAAAAGTCTGATGAAGAGGAGGATCTTCTTCAGTTTGAAGAATTGATGTGAGAAATAAACTGTTTGAATGTTGAGGTTTTGTAATTGTTAAAAGGTTAATTTCCTGTTAAAACACGAAGATGCTGCTTTAAACCTGATCACCAGGTTATTTCTCAATAATCAGTACTCAATAATCAATGAGGAGGAACAACAGAAATACATACAAACATTTAATAATAATAAAACATTTACAGACAGGCTGTTCAGAAACAGAATATTGCACTCAGAGCTCCTCTCGTCTCCACGCTGCATCAGGCAATCAAACACAAACTGCTTCAAACGCCTCCAAACAACCTGCGGAGCTTCACGTCAACGTCTTATAGAAACACATATTTCCTGCAGAAAGCTTCAATTCAGGTCTGGAAAAGATCTGAACAATAATCTGTTCAAACATCTCAACTTTAAAGTGAAAACTATCCAGTTCCAACACTTCTAACAAGAACCTGAAAACAACGTTTCAGTTTACAAAACTACGATTCTGTGATCTGATGATGATGGTGATGATGGTGATGATGGTGATGGGGATAATGTGTAATTATCTGAACATCAAATCATTTCCAACGTGCTGCTTCCTGCAGGAAGTTCAACAGGAACTCTTCATCAAACCAACAGATGATCGGCACAGTCGGTGGTTTGGTTTTACTTAAAGTCGTTGCTTCTAATGATCGATTGTGATCTTGCGGTGACGCAGCTGAGAGGCCACGCCCACTGTGAGCCGCTCTTGTTGATGATTGGCTGCTTGGTCTGTTCTGTCACTTTCTCCTTCAAAAACCAAAGGGTCAAAGTAGTTTAAAAGAGGAGAAGAAGAAGAGGGAAAGTAGGTGAGTCAGGTGACTCCCGATTGGACGTATGAAGAATGAACACACAAAAACAGACGCTGTGAGAGGACACTCACAGATGTTGGAGTGTCCTTGAACGCACCATCAAGTCTCGTCACCACAGAATCACTGCATGATGAAGATGATGATAAAATCAAAATTATGAAAAAGTAAAATCATCATGTCAGAAACAGAATATTTCATATTTTTGTCTAAAAAGAGACTGAAAGTGTTGATTGTCGTACTCTGATTCATTTGTCGAAACAAGACATTTTTTTCCTCTTTAATCTCAAAGGTTTTTTTTTCTTTTCAAACCAATCAGAAGCTTTTTTTCATGACCACAAACTACAACCCTCCTTATCGAGGTTTGTTTTAATTATTACTTATTATTACAAGTCAGGTTGAGACTCGCAGCGGGCCGCTCGTCGAAGGTCACCGTGAAGTGACCAAGCCGCTGTTTGTGGGCGTGGCCTTGCTGACACCATCACCGCCCTTTTACTCCTGCTCTCAATAATCAACAATAATCTCTTTTTGTTCAATAAACTTTGTTTCTGCTCCGAATTTTCAAAATAAAACCGCCCAGAGTCTGCTGGTGATTGGTCACATTTTCAACCTGAAGATGACGACGGTGATGAAGATGATCAGCACCAATCTGCGATTAAAAAGACTTCTTCTTTTGAGTTTGTGTTCGGCAGTCGTGGGATGTCACTGGATTAAACTACGTTTCCCACAAAGCACCATTGCTGCTGGATGCAGTACCAATGTCATCTTCCTCCTCTTCTCATCATGCTCCTCTTCATCTCCTCCTCCTCCTCCTCCTCTTCATTTCCTTATCCACCTCTTCACCTCCTCGTCGCCTCCTCCTCTTCCTCTCAGCTCCATGGAGGGATCTCCTCTCCAAACTTGGCACAGTGAGCAGAGTTTTTAGCTTCAAACAGAATCTGAAGACAGAATAGATGGAAACACATTTTGTTAATGAAAATAAAATCATGTGAAGCTTCACATTGTTTTGTTGTTAGGAACTTTGACAGATTTCCACCGGGTGTTTTCACATTAACTTCACAATACACAGAATATACTGTATATACTGTATTCTGTATGTATTTTAGTTTGAGCTAACTTTAGAAACTGGTGAGGTCTATTAAAGGGAGGTGAATGTGTTGATTTTGTTTATTCATGGTTGTGGTTGTGTTTTGGGAACATGTCGGATGTCATGCCAATATATATATACACACACACACACACACACACACACTCATTTGTGTGTGTGTGTGTATATATATATGTATATATATATATATATACACATATACTTAATTTCCTTTATGTTTGTTGTGGGAGTTTGTCATTATAACAATCTGAGGATGTTATTACAGTGGATTATCATGCGTATCATCATGTGTATCATCATATGTATTATCCTAATAAATGTGAACTCTGGTCAGTTAGAACTGTAGTTATGTAGAAACGAAATAATAAGCTCTGACGACAAACACACGGCGAGTTTGAGAGGGGACGAAGAGTTACCTGGTTGTGAATGTACGCCTCACACAGGTAACACCACACAGAGAGGTCAGAGAAGCTCAGAACCATCGGGTGTTCACATGCGACGCCGTGAGCCACCATGTGCTCATTAACATAACGACCACAGAACACCTGAGACAGGGATGACAACAGGTGAGACACATTACATCACCAACAGGTGAGACAGAGTATGTGATGCACAGGTGAGACATGTGACCTGGTAGCAGGTGAGACAGGTCCAGTTCTCAGCGTCGGAGCCACAGTCCTGACACGGCAGGAAGACATCTATACCTGAGGGGGGGAGGGGCTTAACAGCATCCAGGTGAGGACACCAGGACAGAGGGTCCACCACGTACAGAGGGGTCTGAGAGAGAGAGAGAGACAGGTTAGTGATATGAAGACAGACAGAGAGAGAGACAGGTTAGTGATATGAAGACAGACAGAGAGAGAGACAGGTTAGTGATATGAAGACAGACAGAGAGAGAGACAGGTTAGTGATATGAAGACAGACAGAGACAGGTTAGTGATATGAAGACAGACAGAGAGAGAGAGACAGGTTAGTGATATGAAGACAGACAGAGAGAGAGACAGGTTAGTAATATGAAGACAGACAGAGAGAGAGACAGGTTAGTGATATGAAGACAGACAGAGAGAGAGACAGGTTAGTGATATGAAGACAGACAGAGAGAGAGACAGGTTAGTGATATGAAGACAGACAGAGAGAGAGACAGGTTAGTGATATGAAGACAGACAGAGACAGGTTAGTGATATGAAGACAGACAGAGAGAGAGAGACAGGTTAGTGATATGAAGACAGACAGAGAGAGAGACAGGTTAGTAATATGAAGACAGACAGAGAGAGAGACAGGTTAGTGATATGAAGACAGACAGAGAGAGAGAGACAGGTTAGTGATATGAAGACAGACAGAGAGAGAGACAGGTTAGTGATATGAAGACAGACAGAGAGAGAGACAGGTTAGTGATATGAAGACAGACAGAGACAGGTTAGTGATATGAAGACAGACAGAGAGAGAGAGACAGGTTAGTGATATGAAGACAGACAGAGAGAGAGACAGGTTAGTAATATGAAGACAGACAGAGAGAGAGACAGGTTAGTGATATGAAGACAGACAGAGAGAGAGAGACAGGTTAGTGATATGAAGACAGACAGAGAGAGAGACAGGTTAGTGATATGAAGACAGACAGAGAGAGAGACAGGTTAGTGATATGAAGACAGACAGAGACAGGTTAGTGATATGAAGACAGACAGAGAGAGAGAGACAGGTTAGTGATATGAAGACAGACAGAGAGAGAGACAGGTTAGTAATATGAAGACAGACAGAGAGAGAGACAGGTTAGTGATATGAAGACAGACAGAGAGAGAGAGACAGGTTAGTGATATGAAGACAGACAGAGAGAGAGACAGGTTAGTGATATGAAGACAGACAGAGAGAGAGACAGGTTAGTGATATGAAGACAGACAGAGACAGGTTAGTGATATGAAGACAGACAGAGAGAGAGAGACAGGTTAGTGATATGAAGACAGACTAATTATTCTTAAATGATATAAAAATAATATTTGACCTCTGACCTCTGTTTGTCCTCCACATGTCAGCTCCAGAGATGTTTGAGGCTTTGACCAACCACATGCTCCCTCTGTCTCTGGCTCCACCCCCACTCCAGCGGCAGCCTCGTCTCCAGGGGCAACCGCCGCTGACGCTGCCAAGGCAACGGCCTGCGAAAGGTTAAGAAGATAAAACATAAGATCAGAGTTAGAGGTCAGAAAGAGTGAAGACAGACGGGAGGAAAAGACGTCTCACTGAGGGACTCCAGTGTTTCCTGTTCCTGTTTTACTGCTTCCTGCCACAAAGTGATCCAGTGCTGCGAGTGAGAAGAACAAGTACAAACCTTTGACCATGTTGAGATTTTAGTAAAAAGAGTTGACATGGAGACGTTTCCTCGGAGTCCTCCAGGTGAACTGAAAGGTCAGGTCAGGTAGTGAATGAAAGGCTGGAGTGCACTCGGCCTGTTCTGTTGCTGGAGTAACATCCTTTATCTTATTAGACTGCAACAGAGTTTGAAAATATGGGAAAGTTCCCACCTGAACGTCCATCATTCGTTTAATGTAAATGTCTTGTTCAGTTATTGGTCTTTCTGCATCTATTGTTACTCAGCTTTCTTAGCTTCTTTAAGCTTCTAGTCTTATTACACAGTTTCAAAGGAGCTTTTACGTCCCAATAATAAGAGGATTTAAATAAACCTGCTTCAGTAGGAAATTATCTTTTCAGTTTCTGATGTTCCTGCTGGAAGACAGAAGACACACGAAAGAATCTTCTTCTGTTTGTGTGATTATTCATCATATAGTCGCGTTTAGAAGAAAATTTATTACGCTTTTAGTTTTTTGTTTCTCTTACACTAAATTTTTTTCATTGATTACATTTGAATCGCAGTGATCAGCTGGTTGATTAACTCATTTTGATTTCTCACCTGAGTCTGAGGCAGCGTACTC